>CM037088.1:24957332-25557332 GCA_020916435.1 Oxytropis ochrocephala
GCCAAACAGGGCCCTAAGCAATGCACCAACAAAATATGAAAAAAAAAGAACCCTACAAATAATCAAGAAAATGAAGTAGAATTAAAGTAAAGCAAGAAGCAGGGAAAGGATTGAAGTACCCACCAATCAAGAGCAGTAATAACAACACCAGCCCAAAGAGGAATAACACCATTACTAAGAATCCTAATAGCAATAGCACTACCAATAACCTCTTGAATATCAGAACCTATAAGAGCAAACTCAGCCATAACCCAAAGCACCAAACTAGCCCACCTAGGATACTCTTCCCTACAAAGCTCAGCCAAATGTTTCCCCGTAGCCACGCCAGAGTCGAGCCGACAAGAGCTGAATCAAAGCTCCCATAGCTGTGGCCACATAAGAAGCCACAACAATGAGTAACCTGCAATAGCACCGGCTTGAAGGTCTCCTTCTATATTCCTGGATCTAGAAACGCTATACTCATTAGAAATCCAGGACCTGTGAATAGCCATAGTTTCTTCCATGAAAATGGTGGTACTTCACCAAAGTTATCGGACTCGTTGATTCCAATTACTAACGATCTTCTCAGATGAATCGTATGCTGTTTCTTCTTCTTCTTCTTCGCCTGAGTATGCTGCTAATAGTGGTTTGTTGCTCTTGTTCTATCGGGTTTGGAGACATCGCAATTGGTTAATGCTTTTGAAATTTGATAATTGATTGAACAACCAGACACTATTATTTCGTTTTCGCTATTTGTCACGGGTTTCTTTCTTTCGTCTATTTATCTAACAATTGTCTTGAGAGAGGAGATGAAAAAGTTGACAAATAAAAATTCCAGTTTTCCGCATAAGTATAATAAATAAATAATCATCATTTTAGTAAAGTAAAGTGTTTAAGTCTCGTGAATGTTGTTGATTTATGGGGATTAATTAAAATACTGTGACATGTGTCTTATGTAACCTGCCACGTGCAGTACGGAATTAATTAATTGAAGTGGATGTAGTTCAACATTTATTAGCAGAAAATGTTGCTTGTTTGGCGAGGAGAGTGTGTGAGTTTGCTCCGTCGAGAGGTGGGAGTGTGTACGGCGCCCTTGTGTGCGTGTGCAGCAGCGTCGCATTCAATACACGTCAGCTTCTGAAATAATCAGGATCGCGTTGCTTTTTTTGTCGATGATTATTATAGATCTAGTGGGCTGGGCCGGCTCCAAGCATTACCGTACAACACCCCTCTACTGGACGTTGAACACCCGTAACTCTTAAATATTTTTCTAAAATAATTACGACTCACGCTGAAACCACCCCCAACGCTGCATTTTATGGAATGGAGCAAAGCATCAACCGATTCGATAGTTTAGCACGAGAACTCCTAAACAAATTTGCTACTTGTTATTTTCACGAATTTAACCTTCGTTTCAATACAGAAACAACTATTTAAAAGTAGTTCATCTTCCAAAAAATGTTCGAGAAGTTGTGGTTCAATGACCGACTAGAGAAGTTGTGGCTCAACAATCCATCAGAAAGCATTGGCTCAATGTGCCATTCTAACCATGAATTTTTTTTTTTAAAAGAAAGCGGCATGGGTTGAAATTGGATTATTGGTATGAGAAAGGAATGTAAGAGACGATGATGAGATTGAAAAATGGCTTACGGTGAAGAGAAGTTAGAGCTGGCTTGATGGGAAATTTCAATGCTAACACGCTGAAACCACTTCAAGAGGATCGTTGAAGTAGCGATTACGGTGTGAATTGGAGATGAAAACACAAGTTCGAGAGTTTAGTTTAACCATCTTGGTTCCAAACTTCAAAAACATTTACAAAAATCGTAAATTTGAGAGGTGTGTAAAAGTGCTAAACTACCATGATTTGGCAAACTCTGCTTATTTCATTCATTGAATCCCACACACTTTATATAGTGCATACAAAGTTGTTTGTGGTAACTATCACAACTAACTGAAGATGATCAATTACATAAACAATAATGGGCCTACATCAATTAAACCGAGCTAATACAAAACAATACAATCATGGCCCAAATACAATATATCTAACAAATACAAACTATCTATCAATTCTTCCTTAAACTCAAGGCAAGTGCGTGGAACACTTCCGCTTCTAATTTTGATATTCTTGCCGCGACTCCATTCAAAGCTTCTTTCTTCAACTTGTTGAAGCTTTCCAATCTTCAATGCTTGTGGTGAGGATATCGCCTTAATTGATCCTCCGAGGCCACGTAACTTCAATTCAACACACTTGTAATTACATAAATCTCTCGAGAAGTGATATCTAACATTGATGTGCTTGCTCTTGCCATGTAAAACAGTAGTTCTTAGAAAACCTTATTGTAGAGCTATTATCACAAAATACAAAGTAATGCAACTACTTTGCTTCCGCCCTATCTCTTCAAGTACTCTCTTCAACCACATATTCCTTGTCATACACAAAGAGTGCAAAGAACAAACAAATGCACGCTCATGGTTGTGAAAGTCACTATGGGTTACTTTTTAGATGACCAAGAGATAGCACACTTGTTCATCATATATACATACCCACTAGTACTTTTCATATCATCAAAGATCCCCAAGCATAATTTGAGTCCACAATACCAGTCATTTCTCACGTAGTGTACTTCTGGCTATACAGAATACACATCAAGATCACTTGTACCTCCTTAGGTACCTAAATATTCTTTTTGGCAAAGAAAAAGTATTCAATGGATGATTTCTCCATGAACCTACTAATCAAACTCACTCCAAACAATACTTGTGTCTCGTGAGCATTCAAATACATCAAGCAATAAACTATTTGTTTAAACTGAGTCACATTTCTTCGTCTCACCACCATCATATTCTTGGTGAGTCTACAAACCGCTGACTCATCGGACTAGTCATTGGTGTTTGCTATCTCCCATTCCAAACCTATCAAGGACCTCTTCTTCCCGATTTCCAAGTGTTTCCAATCGTCATCTTCTCCTTGATTTGCGCTGCCCAGATACTTCCGCTCTTGCTTTCCTTCGCTTTTTCTTCCAAATTCTTCCAATTTACACTGATTCTCCATGGCTACTACCACCGTTGATCAACGTAGTTGTACTTGAGCCACGCATCGATCTCAATATCTTTTCACTACCACCATCATTCTTAGTGAGTCTTCGCAACCGATGACTACTGGGACTCAATCACAGAGTTGCTATCTCCCCATTCCAAACCTATCAAGGACCTCTTTTACATACTTTGTTGATGTATGAAAATTCTTTGCTATTTTTGAATCACTTCCACTCCAAGGAAGTGCCTCATCTTTCCCAAATTCGATATGTCAAATCCTCTCGCATAGAATCTCTGAATGATGTGATCAACTTATCACATTGCTTGTGTGTATCAAGTCATCTACATACAAGCTCGCCCACAAGTAACTTTCCTCTATTCTCATCTTTCTTAATGTATAATGTGTGTCTGTAGTGACATTTTTTTAAAGCCTTCTTCTCAAAGTATCCATCAATCCCTCACATACCAGCTGGCTTGAGCGCCGCTCGAGCCCATACAAAGGCCTTCTTCATTTATATACACCATTTTTCGATCCCTTTCTTTTCAAAACCTTGTGGTTGACTCATATATACCACTTCCTCAAGGTGCCATGCAGAAAGCGATTTGACATCCAATTGATGTACCACCACCCTTCACTAAGTGCGATTGCAAGTATGGACCTGATTGTATGTCCCATCTTGCAACTAGAACAAATACCTCAGAGAAATCCACCCATGTTTTTGAGAATCTCCATAGCTACGAGTCTAGCAGCTTTGTATTTATCAACCTTGCCTTGCTCATTGTACTTTGTCTTATAAACCCATTTTACTCCAATCACTTTGCATCCTTTTTCGTATAGACTTCACAAACTCCCATGTGTTGTTCCTCCTCGATTGAATTAATCTCTTTCATGAAGTGTCTTTTCATTTTTCATGTTGGGAGGCCTCTTCATATGTGAGTGGATCCACATCCTCACTCAAACACAACAAGACCGCGAGTTCACTCATCTCAAGCAAGTCTTCATCATTATCATTGTCATTGTCTCTAGATACTACCAAATCCCAACAGGCTCACTACTTGAATCACTACTACTAGATGACTCTCCCTACCGGGTGACTCTTCTTCTCTCCACGGTTGGAAAACTTGCTTATTTCATTCATTGAATCCCTTTATATAGGGTGCATAAAAGTTGTTTGTGGTGTAACTATCCACAAACTAATTAGTCTGTCGATTACAACAATAATGGGCCAACATCAATTAAATGCTGGGCTAATACAAAAGAATACAATCATGGCCCAAATACAATATATCTAACAACACAAACTATCTATCAAGGTGTCGTAAATACATAAGACTCGGTGACTTAAGATCCCAACCTGTTCTGAACTCATGGTCCGAGCAAGTCGCGATTTAGAAAACAAAAGGTGCGCGTGATTTATTAATGACAATTTGGTCTTTGCACATTTAAAAAATCGAGAAATTTGCAAGTTTGTCCAACATCGTAACAAAGAGTGAGAGCGTATTAATGTCTTTGCACATGGCGCGCCAACGAGCCGGAAGTATACTTTAGGAGTCTCATGCTTAGGAACCTCACATAAGAGGGACCTCAACGCCACAAAATCGGCATCATGGGGATCCTCACGATGAGGAACCTCGGGATGATCGAGAACCACATGAGATTGTGTCGTCAATGTGGGTGATCTACTACGTGAAGTATGTGCTAGCACTTCGAGGAACCATTTCTTGGAGGACCGTGTGATATGATGACCCTCACCTCTTTTAAGCACTACACGACTTTTAGAGTATGGCATGGATTGGCAAGTATGTGCTTGCTTTTGAAAATTTAATTTTGGTCTAATTTTAATTCACATAAGTATTTAATTATGATTGTATACTTGTATATATATGAAAATGGCGCCCGTTAAGTAAGTTGGCTCGCGATAAAGCCGATTGAGTGGCTAGCTATTTGAAGCCCGAATTCTCCTAAATCCTAGGTAGTGAAGCCATGAGTGGTATATAATTACGGATTTTCCTCCTCCACCTTCTATCTTTTCTATTGATTTTCTATTAAAAACTCATGATATTCTTCTTTTCTCTACGCCTATGGCCTGGCAGAATCTTTATTTTTCCAAATGTAATGTTTCAAATAATTTTATTATTCTCTTAAGACTAATTTTATTATTCTCTTAAGACTAAGTAGTGTAAATATATTTTAAACTAACAACCAACTAAAATTGACACAAAAAGCATATACACTGCTGTGCAGGAGTCTTAGAAGCAGTAGGAAGAGTTTATTCTTGTATCCCGAGGTGATGAGTTCAAATCCACTTCGAGGAAGGTTGTAAAAATGGCCAATTAGATCTTACTCGATTAATAAAATTTCTCTTCCCAATTTTTGAAAAAAAAAAACTAAGAATTGACACATTAGGAAAATACCTTTCTTTTATCTATTTGTCTTGAAAGTCATACTCTACAATGAATTTTCATTGGTCGACATTATAAAAATTTATACACCTTTTTTGTTTACATAAAGAGTTTATACACTGACTATGAATACTATAATTGAACTCATTTTATTATTACATTTTTGTTAAAAATTTATCTCTTACTTTGGATTACATTGGATTCATTTCTGAAATTCACTTTCTGCGAATTATAAGTCTAGTGACTAGTGTTGAGTTAAAAAAAGTCTTGTGATACAGACAGATTATGTAGCATGTGCACATCAGGACAAGCCATATGGAGACAGACGCCTATAGAGATTACTTTCAATTTCAAAATTGTCATCTTATTAGATGATGATCACGCCAAACTTCATTCCTTTACCAATCCAGAGACACCGTTCCCATCTTTTTGATTTTTTCAGCATCATTTCTAAACTCTAAAATAAATATATCTATTGTGTTATTCATACATTATAATTTTATACATAATTTTTGTTAGAAATATTTGAAAACCTTAATAAGAAATTTTTCTATTTAAAATCCTCAAGATAATTATGATATTTTAGAACTTACAAAATTCTACAATCTAATATATATGGACAATATTATCTTTTCTATTTGCTCTTCATTATCTTGGCGTTGATTTCATTTCGAGAGACAAATCTCGCCGTGTCTTTACTTGGTGGTAAGTCCAGTTGGTGAGTTGTATCGCTAGACGTTCTTGGATGGAGAAAGTTTTCTAGATGAATAATTTTTTGATCGTACTAATTTAGATTAGATGACTATACGGGTTAAAGTACCTAATACTCACATATTAGTACTAATTTTGCTCCTAAAAAAAGACTTCAATAATGTGATAGAATAGAAAATGGTGAGAAAAGAGGGCAAAATAATTGACAAGTTACATACTATGGATAAACAGACATATATTTGACAAGTTACAGCTTGCAGCCATTTAAGCTTATTTCATCGACACAAAAGTAAAGCACATAACTGTTCGACAAAATGCCGGAACAAAAAAGAAAAAGGGAACTAAAAACAACACTTTTGAAAGCTACATGCATAATAACAACAACATCAAATCCACAAAGACACAGTCAGTTTCAAAAGGTAGCTAGTGATTTTCTCTTCTTCTTTCACACCATTATATCATCACGTACGTGACGTCACGTTAATTACGTACGTACCCTTCATTCAACGACGTCGTTCTGGTGTCCAGTGAGGTAGAGCTGGGCTAAAATGAACAGATTCCACCCTAGAGTCAAGTAACTCCGTTATAGGTGTAAATGTTACACATCTTGGCACTTTATACTGATTAATAGACGCACCTCTTGAAATAGCATAATCCATTAACTCTTCAAATGTCCCATTCTTCACAACACGAATCTCCAACGGTCCAATTGAGTGATCAGAAACTCTTCCTTGTCTATAAACCGAATTAAGCGACTCTTCCATTCTCAAACAACACTCATTCAACACTTCAGCACTTGGAGGGTTAGAAATGTCTTTCACCAAAAGTTCCCAGTAAATAACATAATGTCCAGGAATAGATTTAGTATCAGCAAAACTCGTGTACTCCACAACACTCGTGTTGAACTCTTTCAACAAAACGGAAGCGTTTTCAACGGCGTTTTGCAACTCAGCTTCATCCGTTTTATCCGAATCAATGCTCAACAAAACGTTCTTTCTTCTCACGAAACGAAACTGTGGAGCCGTGTTGTGGAATCCAGTTACTTGTAAAATATCTCACACGGTAACGGCATAGACCAGAGTAAACAGTTATAACCAACTCGTAGAGCTTCCCTACTTCCACGTCAGCTAAGTCAACTAAACGAGTAGTCAACGCTGACGTGTCATTATTATCACTGTGGGGTAAAAACTCGAAATAACCCATGTTTGGCATGATAGTGTAAGAAACTTCAGAAGGGTCACAAATGGGCTTAAGGTTAAGCCCAAAATAACACTCGGAAGAAGCGTACATGGTACAAGCGAGTGGAAGCCCACCACTGTAATAATTAAGAGTTGGAATATACTGTGCCATAGCACCAGTAACAATGACATCTAGATACTTTATGTTAGGCCAAATTCTAGTAATTATACGTTCCCATTTATCACCCAAGCATTCCTTTGTTATAAAACCAGCTAACTCTGAATCAGGTTTCAAGATTTTTGCCATGCGTTTTGTGATGGCAGGGTCAGTGATTTTTGGGTTTAAGGTTCCAGTTGAGATGTCGTGGGCTAATTGTTGCCAATTAAGTTGGAGAAACGAATGGCTCTGAGAAGACCAGAAGCGAAAACGGCTCCAACTCTTAGGACTTCGTGGCGCATGATGAGACCACATAACATTTGGGTGTACATGCTTTGGAAGGAATCGGGACAAAGGATTGCTTCGTTTGGACTTGTGTAAACATTGTATGGGTCGAATGGTCTGTTTTTGAATTGTTCGCTTTTGTAATAGCTTGTTAACACTGGACGTGCGGGTAACCCACTGGGTGTTTTTGTTTCTGATTTGATGAATAGAAAGTTTAGTGCTTTTCCTTTCTCTAAACCCGGCACGTATCTGTGTATAAACCATGCAAATGAAACAAATTAGTAGTGAATACAATTTTATTTTATTATATATGTATTAATAACAAAAAATGGGTGCAATTATTATGAAGAAAAAGATCTGTACTTGTTCATGACTGGCATGAGAAGGCTGTAAAGTAACTGACGGCGGTCCATCTCTTGAGGAATTGTGGGCATCAATTTCCTTTCTCCACCAGAAGTTCCAGAACTGCAGTTTTTGTAGCAGGTAATTAATATTTAAAGTAAAAAAAAAACAGAAATAAAAGAATTGATAATAATTTTAAAAATTATGCATATGTCAAAAAATATACGTGTGTTTTTACTTGTATATGTTTACCTGGTGAGAAATTCAGAGACTGAGTGGGAGGAGAAAATAGGAGAGCGATCACCGTTAGCAATGCGTTCGATAAACGGTTTCAAATCATCGTAAGAAACGACAGGAACCTTAGACTTGAAAGTTTCACGGTCGGTGGCTCCGTTGAGTTGAAACCGTTTCAGGTATTCTGTGTGAGTGTTTTGGGTAGAATCTCAGCAAGGACTTTCTCTTGAACAGTGTCAGTATTTTGGGTCATATCTTCGATGAATTGAAGAGCCATTGCACTCTTCTCATCGTAAGTTGGAAGTTCAAGAGGAGATGAAGGAAACTCAGAACCAATAGCCATTTCAATTATTTTAATCACAGAAAAGAGAAAGCAAAACGGTACAAGAAAATGGGTGGTAATAGTAGTAGCTATAGCCTATAGCTCTAGGTGAAGGACAGTGCAATGCAAGAAAGTGCGTAAATATGATATGTATTTATAGAGTTTTTTCAGTGACACTGCACGTCGTAAGGGGTGACCAAAACGCACTATTCCGTTACGTTGGTCCGTGAAGAGACAAAAGATTATAAATGTTTAATTTATTGTAGGCTCGAGAGGAGACATGTGGGCCATGAAACACGTAGGAATATGGGTAGTGGTCGACATGTGGGACCAGATTTATTGCCATGTCAGCAATATGTTGTCCAAGTGTAATCGTCAGCTAAACCACGCGGCCATTTGCATGAAGGGGTTGTTGGTCTCGAAAGGATGGTTGCCGGCTTAATTGCAGAAAATTTGTTGTTTTTACTTTGAATGAAGTGAAGAAGATAGAAGACTAATAGACAATACTCACGTATTTTGGAAGGTTACTTACGAGCTATTTCCTTCTCTTCTACTATAGTATATATTCTCACCACCAAAAACAAAGAAGTATAGTATATTAGTATTCTATATACGAGGAGGAATACAAACTCACGATCACTTACTTTTGTCAAAATTCTACCTAACAATTGGCTTAGAAAAATCTCAACCCATAAAATGTTGAGACTTTTGTTATTTGGGATGAAACTAGAGTGGATATTGGGGATGAAATTTTGTCGATAAAAGAGTTGCAAAAAGACAATGAGGTTCCACAGCTTGTTGTCAATGTTTTTTTAGTAGTTAAATGAGAGAATGAAGAAGTCACTCTGCTGTGAATTAATGTTATTTTTCAAAAAGCGTCAATTCTAAAGGAACAAACAAAGCTATTTTCAAAAAGAATTTAAATAAAGCAACTTTTTCTAATAATGTAAAAATCACTAAAAGATTTTACAAAAACATTAGACGGGATATGAAGAGAATATCAAAAAGATCATGCGATAAGATTAAATCGATTTCATAGTGATCACATCTAAAGTTAAAAAATAAGCTTGAGCGGAAGAATGTAAAACATAACCTTAGATATACTTATTATTTTTTTATTTGTTTTTCCTCTTTGTGTTTTTATTTTATTTTGTTTTTACGAGTAGTTTTGGTATATGTCCTCTATGAATTTGTTTTATGTTTCTTTTTCCTATTTTAATAAGATTTTAGTGACTTTAATTTTTGTCGCTTAGTCAGAAAAATTGATTTACTAAAACAAAATTAGTTTTGCTAAGGGTTGAATTATAGTAGTTTAATACATAATTTTTTTGAATATTCAAAGATTTTGTATAATATAAACTTTTAATTGATTTTTGGTTATACATATTTTTGATCTCTATATTATTCTTCAAATTTAAGCTTAGCGCGCATCTACAGAACTTTTTTTTAATGTGTTTGGCCCCTTAATTACTTGTTGTTTGCAACTTTAGTCCCGACATATATAATCTTTAGTCGAACCCTTCCAAGCAGATATTTTAATTTACATTATGTCATGAAGCATCCCTCGAAGCGATCTCGATTGAAAGCGTTGGGCGAGATACTACTGGATGTGAGATGTCGGACTTGTTCCAAGTAATGCTAGCTCTGTTGTGTTGATCACGGGGAGAGGGGGTGCCTACACACACTACGATGCTTAAGTCACCTCGAGAGAGAAAATGGTTAGGTAGTAATAAATGCGTACTTGATGCATTTGATTAAATAACATATTTATAGGAATATATAAATCTTTGCGGTGACATGGCTTGATCCCTTTGTCGGGCGCTTGGCGAGGTCAATCATGGATCATACGATGAGATCACGAGCGATCTCCATCGTAGATTGGGTGGAAGGACAAGTGAGTTGATCGTGAATCATGGATATGGGCCCCTTGCGAGGTGGCAGAGCTCGTAATAGTGAGTCGATCCGGAACAAAAGTGAGTATTCTTTTTTTAATGCCTATGTAGCTCTGAGTGTAATTAGATGCCACATGCGGAGTTCTATGTGTCATTTATATTTATAATCTCGTTCCAATAAAATTTTCAAAATTTTATCTTAGTCAACAATTTTTTTGATTTTATTCCTCAGAAAAATCAAATATTGGTATATTTTGGTTCTTAATTAACCACTAAGCTCCAAGTTTAACTTCTCCTTAGATTTGGTCCAAACGAGAATCTGAAGAAACATGAATGGTTTACGAACAAATGCTACATGAGAGAAAGTTTGATATTGCCGGCGAATCGCTTTAATGCTCCATAAGTTCCCTAACTCACGTGCCATCACAAATCAAGATAGTTTCATTAGCAGTTGAAGGATAGGGAAGAAGATTTACTATCCGATCCCCATATATACCTTCAACTTGCGAATCTCTGTTGTCTTTCTCACCAATCCTACTAGTCCTTCCCCTGCTATGAGAAAGAGAATTGCGCCAAAAGGTCCCCTTGTCTTAATTCCTTATGAACTCCAAATTCTTTAGTAGGTCTGTCATTAACAAACAAGGCTAAGTTGGATGTAAGATTGATGAGTTATCTAGAAGGTGATTTAACTAGACTACTAATAAACTTCAATTATTAATAACAATTGGTAAAAAACCAAATTTCAACTTGAAGACCAAATTTCAACTAAGTTCTTTATTTTTAATCAAAGTTGGTAGAAAACCAAATTTTAACGTAATGATGTATTTATTTGGAAGGTGAAGACAAATGGTAACGAATAAGTTAGTAGTGCTGATATATTTGTGGAAAAGATGCCTACAATGATGATATATAGTCTTTTAAAGATAAAGGTGGATCGATGATAGTACCTGCGTGGTAGTATTTATTTCTTGTCGATTATTGAAAATTTTATTTTAACACATTATTTTTTTGACAAAAAGTTCAACACTGTAAAATGTGAAAATGCATGGTAGGGAAGAGAGCTAATAAGCGATATGATAAAAAAGAAACAGAGAGTTATAAAATGACGAAATATTAAATTAATGCCATTAAAAACAGAAAATTATAAATTTTATTTCCATTCAAGTTATAATAATTCTATTTTCCTTTCAAAAAAATAAAGTTATAACTCTATTTTGATGTGTTTTGCTTCAAGTTTGTGACTCAAGTAATCAGAGGGACACACTTTTTTTATGATTAAATTAATTATGCAAAGATGAGAATATAACCTCTGTGAATAAAAAAAATGGTTTACTTTAGCGGTCGTGAAAAAAGTAATCTATAATCCTAAACTTCTAATAAAAAGTAGATTGTTATTTGCAAACAAATAAAATAACGATTATTCCTTACGGTGCTTTTAGGTGAGCGATCGATTAAGTCTTTTATTGGTGAAGCTAAAATTGGTATGAGGATATTTTGTAAAATATTATGAGTGGTTAAGATTGAATCAATGATATTAAATCTCGATCGTTGATAAAGTTTTATATTATCTTTCTACGATCGATTTTAATTGTTATTTTGGTGAGGAGCTTAGTAGATCCTCACTCTAAAAGCACCCTATTTATGAGGATCCACGTAAATAATTATTGAACTCACCTAAATTAAAAGGTTATGAATTGTAATATTTGTGGAAGAGGCCATGGGGAGAAAGAATTTATCCTTTACCTGCACTCAAATAGCATAATTCTAAACTTAACCAAACCATCACCGTCCTGTAGAGTGTGTGTGGTTCAAAGAAAAAATAGCAATGGTGTCATTATCCAATTGATATCAAGATTGAAAACATTGAATTGAACTCATAAAGTTGACAAAGCATATCCATTAAATATTGGGGTGTCAACATCAGAACTTTAATTCAATTATATATGTCCGATTTGCCAAAGTCAGTAGAAGCAAGCAATAGCAAAGGAATTTAACTTTGGCACTGCTAGTTTCATATATATCTTGTTGGTTTCAGGCATAACATAACACTTCTAATAAAACAATTTTTTTGTTCACAAATAGAGTAATATAAATACACTTTAAGTGGCTGCACATACACAAGTGGAATCTCGATTTCAAGTCCAGGATAACAAAAGGAAAATATCAACCTAACAAATAACAATGTTAAACCTTACAAATATCTTGAAATCAATATTTTTCTTGTCCACTTCTAGAAATCATCAATCTATCATGATAAAAGTGATTTGGGAGCACACGTGTCATTTTCTAATAAGTCCATTCTCCCCTTTTTCAATTAACCGTTCACTATCTTTCAGTGTAAAAAAATTAAGGGTGTGTTTCTTAGAAGAGAGAGAGCGCAGAAGAGAAAAAGAGAAGAGAGTGACTTTTTATTATTTGTTTTGGGAGAGAAATAAAATAGAGAAAAAAATGGGGTTAGTTTAGTATTCTTGTACATTAAAGGTGTGTTTGGTAGAAGATAAAGTGAAGAGAGAAGAGGGAAAAGAGAAATAGAGAAGAGAAAGCGTCAAACAATAAAAAGTCACCCTCTATTTTCTCTTTTCCTCTCACCCTTTCTCTTATACCAAACACACCCTAAACATTTTTTTTCTCTCAAACCCTAAAATTTTGTTTAGCTTTTCAAACCTCTTACCTTTTAATTTTTTATTTTTAAACTCACCAATCAAATTATCAAAATCAATGGCACATGTTGTTGCAAAACTAACTTTGAAATCTAAAAGTTTGTGTTTTTATGATCAAAACCAAAAATATTATTAAAAAAAGGAAAACAAAGTTCTGGGGGACAAAACCCAAAAACTATGCAAAAAATAAAACTAAAATAAACAAGTAGTAGAAACTAAAAATAAGAAGTAATTCAAGCATACTTAAAGTTACACTTTCTATTTTCTTCATGTTGTACTTTTGAGCTTTAGATTTGACAACAATTTTTGGTTTAGATATCTTTAACCCCACTCACGATATCCAGGGAAAATGACCCTAAATAATTCGAAGTTTTAGATTTGACAACTGTGAACTTCGAGAACCAACATAAATTAATAACAAAAAAATTTACTTGTGTTTTATTATCAAACTTTTGTACTCTTTTATATTTTTATTTTTAATTTTTAATTTTATTATCTTTACACTTTTAAATATATTTTTCTTCGTGTCTTCATTATTTATAAATGAATATTTTGCTTTTAGGTTAAATATGTTTTTAGTCCCTATAAAATACCACTCTTTTGTTTTTAGTCCCTATAAAAATTTTCATCAACTTTTAGTCCCTATAAAATTTCACAAATTTGTTTTTAGTCCCTATAAGCTCATAATTTCAAAATTTTCATGTATACCTTTAGAATTTTTGAATGATATTTTGCATAGACATTAAGGATATTACAAATATATCTCTCACATAAAATAAGCTCAAAATTTGATTTGTAGGTTAATATTTCCTTTATTTTGTTTCTTGAACTTTTGCACGTAAAATTTTATATTTAATTCATCCCATGTTCAAAAATTCTAAGATTTTTGTTCGATAGATTGTTTATAATGTCCTTAACATATAGACAAATCTTCACTTGAAAATTCAATGCTATCTGAAGTTAGCATTTTATAGGGACTAAAAAATGAAATTGTGAAATTTTATAGATACTAAAAAGTCGACCAAAAATTTTATAGGAATTTGAAAACAAAATTGCAAAATTTTATAGGGACTAAAAACATAACCCCTTACTTTTTTTTTTTTTTGTGTTTACTTGAGATGAGCCCCAAAGCAAAGAAGCGACTAACGAGAAATAAATCTAGGAATAGCATTCCTACAACATCAACGAGCAATAATGACCTATAGAACTAGGAAATTGCTCATAAATAATCGAGATCATCGACTTGGCGACACCCAATAGTGGCCAATTCATCTGCGCAGCGATTAGCCTCCACGAAAATGTGCTGCAAATCGAATCTCCCAAGGAAGCTTGAGAAGCATGGGAATTTCGCGAACAATGCTCAACCCGAGATGCGGCCAGGTCTCCACACTAATGATAGCATCATACACAACCTTGGCATCAATCCCGAACAATCACTTTGCCTCAACCTCTACAGCGACAAAGGCTGCAAACCTATAAGAACTCCCCAAAGCTCGTGACAAAAGATCACAATACCCGATGCGCTTAGAAAAACACGAAAGCCGCCAAACCATCTAAATTTCGCGATAAGCAACCCAAACCGCGACCTTGCTTGAAGTCTTCACAACTCCATCACGATTAAGGAAAATCCACTCGGACCTTGGGTGATCTCACTTAATTTCAACCCTCCCTACATCACCATCTTTGAGATGAGCAGGACACGACCATGGTCGCCTAGTAACCCCGCACATAATCACTAACAAGCTGTCCAAAGCCTAGTAAAAGTCACATCATGTTCTTCTTTATTTTTCCAGCCCCACAGTAGATGCGGAACAGTGGTCCACCAAACATCCCAATCTGTATCATCTCTCTCTTCCAATTAGCTTCTAGCGAGGATTTGAGTGAAGCCAATGTGAAAGATCCCCACCAAAAAATTGTTGCGCATCTACTACTCACAACCAAGCCTAAGTCCTAACCACACGATGAATGCGCACGAGGACAATCTCGCATTCCCCAATCCATAGCATTTTTCCTATAGTTTGAATAATTTGTCATGAACAAAAATCCAAATGAAGGTACAAACCTCTCCGAGTTTTGACTTCCACAAGTTAACCCAAAGAGAACTAGGTTAGAAACATCAAAGCTCGAAAGTAAATCATAACTACTAGCAAGTGAGAAATCTCCAAGGCTATTTCAGGCCCTGATGCCAAATCATCACCATATTTAGGCCTTGGAGGCAACAAGCGCAAAATTCTTAATAACAAGTCGGGAGGAATATAGGTTGCTATATCTTGCAAATTCCAAGAACCATCAACACCAACTAAATCACACACCTTCAAACTAGTAAGTCTTGGAGGACTTGTTCAATCACACTAGCAAGTTTACATCCATACACGATCCAAGCATCATCCCAAAGCGAGAGATGTTCACGCCATTTCCTGCGGTCCATAAGCGAAGGTCATTGTCACGAGGCCAAACTCTAGCCATCGGTTTCTAAATTGGAGAATTTGAGGGTTTAACAACTAACCCATTATCACCTAAGCCATATCTATCATACTTACCACGAAGAACTTGACACAAAGTTTGTCCTCTTCTTGACAAAGAGCCCTCCCAAGCTTCATAGAACAAGTTGAAATAAATGTAATAAGATTACGAATTCAGAGACCTCCATACTTCTTAGGAGTAGTAATGGATGACCATCCTATTGCATGATAACAGACAGTTCTTTGTTGAGTCTCTCGAAATAAACCTTCATTTGTAATTGTTGGATATCACGAAGACAATACTTGGGGATAAGCGAAGTCATCATAAGATAGAGGAAAAAGTCTCAATGACTACCTTGGAGAGAGTAACTCGTCTGCAAAGGAAAGTTGATTGGCTTTCCAACCAGAGAGCTTGTTCTTGACCATATCCACGGATAGGCAAAGTCACTTCTTTTGGGTGTTCTACCAATAATGGGAATCCCAAGGTACTTACTCAAAGATGACACTTCTCAATAACCCGAGCGGGTCCACGATACTTTGTTTGACATTCGCGAGGACTCCTTTAGAAAAGCGAATTGAAGTTTTCTCAACACTTGCCTTTTGACTGACATATCACAAAAGCTCTTTAAAGATGAGCACATGCAATCAACTTGGTCATTCTAGCTTGACCAATGAGCAATAAATCATCGGCAAACACTAAATGACACACATACATGAGGCCCATTTCTACCGGCTTGGATAACTTTCCGGTTACCTTTTTCAACCTCCTCTAAAATAATATCGAAAGCTTGTCCATGCGAGAACACAAAATATAAGGTGAAAGGGGATCCCTTATGCGTTGCGACCTAAAGAAATAATTTTGATTCCCATTTCAAAGAACATTAGTTTGCACAGGGAATGAAGCCAATTTGAAAGGGGGGAAACAATGTCATTAATAACCTCCTTCAAACGGTTCACCACAACTTTAGTAACAACTTTATAGTGTAGTTTTTATTTTGTTAAATGAGACGCTCTGCCCTCAAAAAGAGCTTTAATTTTCTGTCATTGTGTTTTGAAGGTTTACCCATTTTTGGGTACCTTACACCATAGGTAAACTTGGTGTGTAACCAAGGACCTTCATGAAAAATGTTACAATAAAACTGGTTAACCATATTTCAAACAAAAACATTACATATTCTCAATATACATGATTTTTTTTTGTGTGTTTTGATAGGTATAACATTAGATGTTGTTGGTATAGTTTTTATTGTCTTTGATCACGTATCAATTTTTTAAATATCTTTACAACTTATAAATAAGTATTTTACTTTTAATCTCAGACAACGGAACTTTATTTACAACCTACAAGTTGTTAGTATTTTTTCTTTAATTATCTTTGAACACACAAGTTTACACTCATATTTATTCACATTTTACCCTTCTTGAGCCTTTTTTTGCCAATATCAAGGGCTTTTCAAACTCTACAATGTTTAAGTTTTTCAAGCAATATCTGTACTTTTATTCCAAACTTGATTCTAATGCTTTGTTAAGCCAAGACACTTGACTTTCAAGATCAGATCAAACCAAAATAATAGAAACAAAAATTCATGCACACCGACAACTGACTGCTTCGTATTTCAAAGATTTTGAGTGTACGTCTAAAGTGCCTAGATACGAAATCTTTGTCATGTTTACTCAAGCATATTAGCAACCCATAATTGATTCACATTACTATTTCTATCCCTAACAAAAACTCTCTGAAAGTTTCATAGAAACTTTGACAAAGTCAAATATTCTTTTTTCCACAGAAGAATGGACTATATCAGGGCCTAAATTAATTATAAAAAAAAATACAATTGATCTCGTTTCAAAGTCTTCCACAATATACATGCATGCATTAAAAAAATCAATTAGTCTTAGAATCTCTCTAAGTTCTACGAGGGGAAACCTCCTGTCGAGTAAGTAATGCTATAACATAAACTACTAGAACATTATTGACTTGGTGTACGATTTGTCTTTTTTAAGATACACAATTTTAATACGTTTCTCGATTAGATTAGATTGGAATGAATGACTATTCTTCTTCCCACGCGTGGTGTTACTGTTGTGGGCAAGGTTCTATTTGAGTCGCGGTCGCGTCGCTAGTCGCGTTAAAGGCTTTTCGCGATTTAGAATTTATTCTTGTTAGTCGCGGTGTGAATTAATCGCAAAATTTAACTAAAATTATTTATCGCGATGGCCAATCAGCTCTGAGAACAGTTTTTGTCGCGGCCGTTCGAGCGTGCAGTCTGTTTTTAGAACCTTGGTTGTGCGCCTCTCTAATAGATTTTGCCAAAGATATTTGTTGTTATGCTGCTGGTTAAGATTTCACTTGAAAATCAACACATATATGGATGAGTTGACACTTCATTCCTACAATTCCAGTCTAAAATAATTAAGTGCTCTTTTATGGTGTGTTCGGTTCATGAGAAATAGGGAAAAGAGAGTGAGGGAGGAAAGAAGTTGAGAAGAAAGAGCTAATTGCTACAATATTGTTTGGTATGTTTTGTCTTTAATTTGTAATGTCTTAGTATGAATGAATATTTAGTTTTTTTTTGTTACCATGTTTTTGGTGCAGTTTCCGTCGGCTTTGTCGATGAGTAATTTCGTCGGAGAATCTGGTTGTGGCGAGTGCAGGTTTTGCGGTCCGTGTAGTTCTCCTCCCAATGAAATTTTGCCACACCCAAGATTTGAACTCGAGACCTTGGAGTGGGATCCAAGTCTAATTACCACTTGGACCAACCGTTGGTAATGAATATTTAGTTTTTGGGCTAAGAAGAATTATATTTTATATTTTACCTTGATATAAATGAGTATTTTACTTTTATGTCTCGAGGCGTAACCACAAAACATGTTGTTAGTATAATTAATTTTTATTTCTTTATATTTTTGTCTTTATAATTTCATTGTTTTTTTATAAATGATTGTTTAGCTTTTGAATCCATACGAAGAAATATTTCCAATTGCCGACATAACTCATCAGTGTGTTAGATTTGCTAAAAAGTGAGGATTGGATTGGACAACTCTAGATGTACCATATTTGATTTGAAAAAGTTGTTCATCTTGTGTGAGGCGAGGGACTAGACAAAGCCCCAAATTCTTGTCTCTCATAAAAACTACAATCTACAACTTTCTGTCCACCCCAAAAATACTATTTTTATTTTATACTCAATAATGTTTTCTCTCCTATCTCTCTCCTCTCTCTTCTCTCTCTCTCTCCTCTTTCCTTCTCCGCAATCTCTCTCACCACTATATATCCTCTATCTTTTCCTCCGTCTCTATCATATCTCATTTCTTTGTCTTCTTTCTCTCTCTATCTATAATCATTTCTTTCTTATATATCTTCTCATATCATTACCCATTATACCCCTCTCAGTCTGTCTCTCTCCTCTATCCTCTCTCCCTATTTCTCCCTCTCATTTCTCTTCTATATGTCTTCTCATATCATGACCTCTTTCTGTCTCTCTCTCTCTCTCTCATCCCCTCTCTCTTTCTCATCCTCTCTCTAATGATACTTTTATTATAATATATGCTATATAAAATCATTATAAACTGTACAAAGAGAATTATAGTAAATTTTACATTTTGTTGTTTGCGTTGTTTAGTGTTCACCAAACAATGTACTAGACAACATGTTGTCTAATACTGTATTGTCAGATCTAGTACTTTTTTGTTTATGAATCATGCGAACCCATCGTGTTTAAGCAATCCCAACAAAAAACATTATATGTTTCCGGTATAATTTTTTATTTATTTATATTTGTGTTTATTGTGACACCCTCTACCCCGTCATGACATAAATATAACATAAGTAGAAAAAACAACTAGAAACAAATATTGTCCAAAATAAAACTTTCATTTAACGGGGTGAAGACATCACATTTACAAACTTGCGGAAATATAAAAAAAATGTCAACTTATAAGTAAAGTAAATAACACAAATTCCCGATGTCACAATAGTTCAGAGTCCACCCTTACAAAAGTACAGTGGAAAAATAACTTTTAATCCATAGCAAAAACCATCTAATTCTAACTACGGTAACTCCGAGAGCATAACCACTCTTCGGGTCCATCAACATCAACACCTACAAGCACATCATCTATACATACACAATGGTGTATGCATAGCCTAACAAGGGGTTAGTCATCATACACTCAAGTAGCACTTATAGTAAGAGAGATAAACAAGCAATACACTTTATAACCACAACTTTGTGAGAATAGCAAGGCATCACATACAACATTTATGAGACATATAACATTACAATAACTAACACCAAGAACAAGAACAACAACATCAAAAATTAACAACATCAAGACAACAACAACAACAAGACTAAGATACCATGCCCAAATGAGATATCTTGTGCGATACACCCTACTAACAGCGACAGCGACAGCGGTGGGACCGAGTTACCATGCTCGAGCGGGATACCTTGCCCGATGCGCCTACTAACAACAGCGACAAATGCACGGGATCGGGATACCATGCACGAGGCGGGATATCTTGCCGATATTGCCCTACTAACAACAATGACAAGCGCGCGACCGGGATATCATGCACGAGCGAGATACCTTGCGATATTGCCCTACTAACAACAATGACAAGCGCGGGACCGAGGATACCATGCACGAGCGGGATACCTTGCCCGATAATGCCCTACTAACATAACAACAACGACAACAAATGGGTCAACAATAACAACAATAACAACAATGTTGACATGCATAAACCTATTCAAATGTAGTGTCTAACCACCACAAACAACAACAAGACTAACACCAAGAACAACAACCTAACAACTTAATTAATATAAGTGACAACAACAACAACAACTTAACATCAACATCAACAACTTAACATCAATACAATAACAACGTCTTAACAACTTACCATAAGCGGCAACAACAACAATAAGTTAACCACTTAACATCAACATCAACAACTTAACAACTTAACCTCAAGAACAATAACAATAACAACATCTTAACGATTGTTATCAAACTCGGGCCGACCGGTCGGTCGGACCAGTTCACCGTGAACCGAGTCCATGGTCGATTCGGGTGCCTTGTTGGATCGGTTATGTATTTGACGTGAATATTCGGTTGGCGAGCAAGCAGCCCGGCCGGTGATATTCAGCAACTTTAGTTCGCCCGTTTTATGCAACTGAATGGCAACTATTTGTTTAATTAAAAATGTTTCGTGCAGGATTCGAACCTGCATCCTTGATGATACCAAGGAGAGCGCTAAACCACTACGCCATTGTAACTTTTATGATAAGCGCTAACTAGTATAGTATATAATATATAATATATGTATAATGAATCTATTGATTACTGACATTCCAAATCTAAAGATCTGTATAATATTTTCATATGCTTTCTAATATATGCGCAGAGATATCTATAATATATGCTATCTATTACTATAATTGATTGGATATATCATATGCTTTCTTAACATATTTTTAGTCAATACATCAATTTAAATTTATGTTAGTCTCATAGTTAATGTATATAAGACAATATATTATGTCAAAAAAATAACATATTTCTTAGGGGTGAATCACTAAACCGGTGAGGTGCAAAACGACATATGGGTCGTCGGCCCACGCAAGCATGGCCCGCCCAAGCACGGCGCTTGGGGCGCAAACCTACATGCAACCGACCGAAATCTTCGCTAGCGGTCGGGACTCTGATATATATATGCCATTCGCACATGGCATCAGCACGTTCTCTTACTTTGTGTTATATGCGCGGCGACCCGCACTTGATCGTCGGAGTGTCTTTGCGAGTAACACGAGGTGCTCGGCGTGAAGCCTAGGCGGTCCTTTCTCTATTCAACGGCCGCCCGGTCGGCGGACAACAATTTCACACTTCATTGGTCAAGGTACGATCAATTGGCGACCACGATGGGAGGAGGAGCGCTATCTACTCCATTCATGGCTCCACGCGGCCGGCCCCAGACGCGGGCCTCATCTCGGCTCAACCCCTCGGGCAACATCCTCAGCAGCAAACCCGGAGGGCGTGGCGATAACGATTCATGAATCTCACCGAGGAATCGCGACAAGAACCCTCGGTGCGAGGTCGCGGGCCGATCTTGGAGGCGGTACAACCGCACGCTCCACCCCAACTACGCCCGAGCTAATGGGGCGGGCATTGAAGAGCCATTGCCCGAGCATGTCACTCGAGCCGTCCTGCAGATCCTTCAAAGAAAGAACGGTCATTGCGGCCGTGACGAGGTGATCTCTCGCCACGAAAAGAGGTCGATCGGGCGCCCCGCGTGCGGAAGGCGGAGAACCTTACGCGCCGCGCGGCAGGCTACTGGCGTGCACACCGCCCCTCCTCGAAGGAGCCTTTCTCGCGCGAGAGAGCACCACCCACCCGGTCTCGTGCGCGGCGAACAAGGGCACGTGAGGTCGCCCCTGGCGAGGAACGTCTTGTGAGACGCCGTTCATTATTTTATGATGAATATGAGGACTCTGCAGCTACCGATCACGATACGCGTCGCTTCGCTACCGGATATTCCTCTAATGAGTGTAAATGCAGTTCCACGTCGGTCGAGAAGCGAGTCACAGGATTCTCGTGAAGAGTTGGAAGATTATCGGAATGGAAGAATTAGGGGCGTCGCGCGCACGGCCAAGAAGAGGTCAAAGCGGCGACCGGAAGGCCCTCGACTTAGCCATCCGGCCCTTACGGAGGATTCTATGGAATCTTGAGGCAGCGAGGCATGCCTCACTATGCAACCGCCGGGTCGAGCGGCATTCGAGCGAACCACGGCCCATTCACGGAGAAATCAGCGCTACAAAATTCCTAGAGATCTGCGAAAGCGCCTGATCTAAATAAGTTCGATGGCCGTGGGGATCCAGACAAACATCTCCGGTATTTTAACAATTACTGCTGTTATAGGGAGTTGGGATCGACCATGAAATGCAGGCTTTTTCCTCAGTCGTTGGACGGCCGAGCATTGGAATGGTGGGAATCTCTTCGACCCAACACTGTCTCCTCGTGGGAAGACTTGGTCAGAATCTTCTTGTCTCACTACACTGCCAACCGCTGCCAATATCGATATGAAGAACACTTGGACACGATTGTTCAAGGAGATAATGAGACGCTGAGACAGTATATCGACCGGTTCAATACCGAGGCCGAATGCGTTCGTGACTTGTCGAGACAAAGACAAGTTGAAATATCGAAGCGTGGAATTCGGCCAGGACCACGAGGTTCGTAGAAGAATTCACATTGAACCATTACCAAGACCTCGCCTAGCTTCCTATGAGGGCAAAGCGTTCATATGGCGTATGAAGAAACTTTAGTTTGCAAGAAAAAGCGCCAGCGCGTCAAAAGAAGAGCAAGATAGGCAGAGGCTAAGGGTCGGGAAGGTCGCAAAGGACAGTAGGCACGATTTCGAGAGACAAAAGTTTGATCATCGTACTCGTCTCAACACCTCTATTGCACAAATCTCGGTGAGTGCCAAAACAATGAGTTTGTGGGTGTAAAGCGGCCCGATCCGCTCGTGCTCAAAGAAGGGGGCACGGTAGACTAAAAGATCTTGTCGTTACCACCACAAGAGCAAGAGGCGATACCAGCGATCGTATGGCCTCAAAGGCGACATTGAGGAACTTATTGAGAAGGGCAAGTTGGGCGAAATGCGTGAGGTCGGACGAAAGCGAAGCGACCTCAAGAGAAGTCAAAGGAGCCCGATCATGCGAGAGGAAAGGCGCTCTAGCCATAGCGCGGCGCCGAAGACAAAGACCGATCGAAGATCGTGACACTTTCGGCAATCAAAGGCCGTAATGTTGCGATGGTAATTCATGGGGAAATCCGTTGGATCGTAAGGAGTCCAACAAAGCTATGAAAAGAAAGTGGGACGAGCTCTAATGGTTGCCTCAACCTGCGCGAGCGGCCAGGTCTCGAAATAGACCGCCCATTTCCTTTGGGGATGAAGACACGCTTTCGGCGCGGCCAAAGCGATTATGTTCCATTGGTGGTCGAAGCGATTATGGCCAACCACGAAGTTCAAAGAATTCTAGTCGACGGGGGTAGCTCGGCCGATATCATGTTTGAAGATTTGATTGACAAGATAAAGGTTGATCGGGCGAGATAATTCCCGTGCCGAGCCTACTCCCTAGCGGGATTCAATGGAGCGATCACCTACCCATTGGGAACGATCGAACTCATGGTCACATTTGGTGGCGACAACTGGAGAAGAGCACTTTATGCGGGGCCGGTCGGACGGCGTTCCTCGTACTCCCCATCAAATCATGCTATCGGTGTATCATTGGTAGGCCGACCTTGGGCAAGCTAGAGGCGTGGCATCGGCGGTGCATTTGAAAATGAAATTTTCAGAGAGGCGACCGGTGGTTACCACGGCGGCCGACTGAGAAAGCGGCTAGGCGAAGCCACTACTTGTATCGGGAAATTTGTGATGAGGTAGATCGTGGCCCTAGCGCTCGAAGCCGGTGAAGGTCGGTGAGTCAATCTTCTTGCGTCACGGATGCTCGTTATGATCGGGCGACCAGGAGGACAATGATGGCGATCTAGCTCGAGAGAGTGAAGAACAAGCTCAAAAAGACCGAGCCTCACGGGGAATTGGTAGATGTGCGGTTAGGCGGCGACCAACAAAACGATTAAGCTTCGGCGGCGACCTACGGAGCAAGTGAAGCAAGACCTTGTGCAATGTTTAAAAGATTATCTTGACTTTGTTCGCATGGCGGGCATCGAGATATGCGGTATTCCCGTTGAAATCGCTTGTCACCAACTCTCGATCGATGAAGCCGTTAGGCCGGCCGCCCAAAGAAGACGAACTCGAGAATGAGGAAAAATCTCGGGCATTTGCAAAGGCCGTTGAGGACCTCGTGAAGGCTAACTTCATCGAAGAGATCAAATACACGACTGACTATCTAATGTCGTGTTGATGAAAGAAGAAAAATGGCAAGTGGAGAATGTGTGTAGATTACACCGACTTAAATAAGGCATGCGAAGGATGCCTTCCACTGTGCCCAACATCGACAAACCGGTCGATGGTGCCTCGGGCTATAAATTACTATCTTTTCTGGATGCTTACTCGGGCTACAATCAGATTACGATGTACCCACCCGATCGACACAAGGCGACCTTCATGACGGATCGTGGCAACTTTCAATACAAAGTAATGCCATTTGGCCTAAAGAAACATTTGGAGCGACCTACGGCGCATGATGAACAAGATCTTCAAAAGGCGGATCGGTCGGATATCCGAAGTGTATCTAGACGACATGATCATTAAGAACTGGCCGACCCCGGATCATGTGGCGACCTAAGAGAGGTTTTGAAGAGGCCAGGAAGAATTCACTTAGGCTGAATCCAGAAAAGTGTACTTTTGGGGTGAGGGCCGGTAAGTTTTTGGGCTTTCACCTAACTGAAAGAGGAATAGAAGTCAATCCTGAGAAGTGCAGGGCGGTCGCCGAAATGAGACCGCCCACGACCAAAAAGGAAATACAACAGCTGAATGGCATGGTAGCTGCCTTATCGATTCATACCAAAAGCGGCACGCAAGTCGCTTCCATTGTTTAGACTTACACGAAGAAGATCTGATTTTGAGTGGACCGACCAATGCCAGCGAGCGTTGGAAGAACTAAAAGAGGCTTTGACTAACCCGCCAATCATGACCAAGCCGTTGCCAGGCGAAACACTGTATTTATACTTAGCAATTACAGAAGAAGTTTTGAGTGTCGTGTTAGTCAGAGAAAACGACCTAAAATAGAATCCGATCTACTTCATCGATGAAAGGTGCTGCAGGGGCGAGCCGAGGTATCGAGAAAATAGAGAAATTTGCCCTTGCACTTCTAGTGGCGCTCGAAGGTTGAGACCACTACTTTGTAGCCCACTGTGTCGTGGTCGGATCGATCGACCAATCGAGGCAAGTCCTTCATCGGCCCGGACACAGCGGGAAGAATGATTAAATGGGCGATAGAACTCGGTGAGTTTGGGATTAAGTTTGAATCGGATCGGCCGCCAAAGCACAAATCTTGCCGACTTTATATAGTGAAATGACTCGGTCCCGGAAGATCAACACGCAGCGACACGAACCCCTGCGTAGATGGGTCGTCCAATAGCAAAAGCGAGAGCGGTCTAATTTTAGAAAATTCGGGAAGGCATTGCCATCGAGGTCTCGTTAACTTTTGCTTTCCACACGTCAAACAACCAAGTGAGTATGAGGCGTGCATAAGCCGCCCGCAACTCGCCCGCGTGATTTCAACGTTGATCGTGTGGAGTTACATTCGGATTCCTGTTAGTGGTTTCTCAAATCAAGGAATTGTATGATGCCAAGGGCGATGTCCTCAAAAGTTATCCGCGGCGAGTGAGGAGCTTCTCAGCGATTCGGCCGAAGCGGAGGTGGTGCATGTGCCTCGTCTGCGAAAATGTTCGAAAGCGGACATCCTATCAAAACTTGCAAGCACCAAAACTCACGGAAATCACGAAGTTTGATTCGGGAGACTCTAAATCGGCCAAGTGTGTCAACAAAGCAAAAGCCACCGTCGGTACCGTTCTTTGTGTCAATGCGATTCAGATTGGATCGCCCCATTCTGCGGTACATCGTGGAAGGAGAAGAATGAAGCGACAAAAAGCGAGCAAAATTGGTGGGCTCGGGCGACCAAGTACTCGGTAATAGAAGGAAATTATACGAAGAGGATTCTCATCTCGTTGCTAAGATGCCTTTCGTCGGTCGAAAGCGAACCATGTGTTGAGGACATCCATGAGGGTGTTTGCGGAAGCCATCGAGCGCCGTTCCATTTCAAAGAAAGCCCTCGGTAGGTTATTCTTGGCCGACCATGGATGAAGATGCTAAGAAGTTGGTTGAAATGCAAGAAATGTCAAGTGCATGCCGGCGTCCACATTGCTCCTTCCTGGGTGCGAGTCTTATCTCGCGCCTTGGCGTTCGCTTTGGTGGGGCATGGACCTTCTAGGCCCGTTTCCACTGCTCCGGGCGATTCAAATTTTTGATCGTGGCGATGAGACTATTTCACGAAGTGGATCGGGCGAGCCTCTTGCAGCGATCACATCGGCATAAGTAAGCAAGTTCTTCGGTCGGTGTGTGCTAGCGTTTTGGCCCCGCGGCAATTGATAAGCGACAGCGGTACCCGATTCGCAGATAAAAGATTTAGAGAAATGTTGGCCGCCGACTTAGGGTTAAACAAGCGTTTTACCTCGGTCGAGCATCCATGACAAACGGCAAGGTGAAGGCCAGCGAGTTATCTGCGTGGTTTGAAGCGAAAAAGACGGGCGAAGCAAAGAGGAGGCTGGTCGAGGCTGCGATCCGTTCTTTGGGCATACAGGACAAACCTCATTCATCGGCCAGAGTCGCCGCCTTCAAACTTGTGTATGGGGCGATCTTTGTTATACCCATAGAAATGGGGAGCTAAATTGGAGGACTTCAAACCCCTACCATGGCGAAACAACGGCCAAGGCGTACGAGAAGAATTGGACACGATTGAAGAGCTGCGCACTCAAGCATCACTTAGAGAACAATTGATCAAGCGGAAAGGTCGCGACTAGATACAACGCTCGAGTTCGGAAAGAGATTTCTCAATTGGACGGCTCGTCTAAGGCGTCTTGGCGTTGGAAACAAGAACGCCCGAGAGGAAAGCTCGCACCAAATTGGGAAGGTCCATACAGGGTCGTTAAGAATACCGGCAAAGGGGGCATATGAGTGGAAACCATGGAAGGCGACTATCCCCAGAACATGGAGCATGAGAAAAACTTAGAAAATATTATGTCTAAATGTAATGAGCAGACCGATTTATTAATGAAAGGCAGTGCAAGCGCTCTTTTCCCCATTGGGTTTTTTACGAGGGCGACCTTTGAAAGTTCTTTGTTATTTACTTTCTCGCAAAGAATGTATGCCCGGTCGCTCAAACATGCTCATGGCAAAGGGCGGCCGAAGAATTGTCAAGCGTAAGTGGGTCGTCGAAAACGATCCACCTCGGCGCCATCGAAATGGCCCGAGGGTTAAGCATTAACCCACGAGTAGGTCGTCGAAACGACCTAAATCGAAAGTGCCATCGAAATGGGCAAGGGTTGAATAATAACCCACCATAGTGGGTCGTCGAAACGATCTACAGCGAGTGCCATCGAAAATGGCCCAAGGGTTGAATAATAACCCACCATAGTGGGTCGTCGAAACGATCTACAGTGAGTGCCATCGAAAATGGCCCAAGGGTTAAGTAATAACCCGGATACAATGAGGCCGTCGAAAGCGACCTATATCGCGCGAGCGGCCATCGAAATGGCCCCAACGGTGCCATCAAATGGCCCAATCGAGTGCCATCGAAATGGCCCTGACGTGCACCTCGAGCGATTCTATAACGAGTGCGTCCGAAAAGGCACATAACGGTCGACGAGCGGCTTAAAAGTTCGAAAACTTAGAAACATAAACATACAAGATGGGTAAACTTAACGACACGAATTCAAGTAAATAAAATGAAAGACAAGTTAAAATGTCATTACAAAACGGTGACGCCCGGTCGAAACCGAGCGCCCAAATACCTCACTGCTCGTAGGCAGCTTAGAAATTGTTGTGCCCGAAGGCAAGTCAAAGTATTACAAAAATTTCTCCGCTCGCAGGCTGGCTTCAAAAGAGGATCGAGCTAGGACGAACGACATTGCCCTGATCGTCAAGTTCCTCGGGCTGCACGATCTTGCAGTTCTCGACATAGTGGTCAGGCTTTATCAGGTTTTCATCAAAGTTGATGCTCAAGTCTGAGTTCAGCACCCGCACCTGACCTATAGCATTGAAGAACTGCTCGATCGCTGCACCCTTAGCCATCTGGGCTACCTTTCGAACTTGCGCCTCCAGCTCAGCCCTCTGGGTCCCCCATTCGGCCTTTTCTTTCTCCAAAACTTCGAGGTCGGTCTTCAAATTTGTTACTTGAGCTTGGAGTTCCTTGTTCCTCTTCGACAGCTTGGCCCGGTCGTCTTCGGCCCGTTGCATAGCGTCCTTCTTGGACTTAGCTAGTTTCTCCAGCTTTTGCTGTGCCTCCGCCAAGGCCTTATCCTTCTCAGCCCGCGCTGCTGCAAACAAAGATAGTCAAAGTCGGTTAGTCGGTCGAATGTAAACAAAAGCACGACGGGTAAAAAGAGTAAAATACCTTCAGCTTCGTCCGCCAGCTCTTGCATGATTTTGTCCATCCCCATGCAAAGGGAAGCACAAACCTGCATGGGTTTTTTCTTGAACCGCTCGAACTCGACCGGCCCTAAATCCTCGAGTGAAAGAATAGGAATGTCGTCCTTAGCAAGATCCAAGTCTCGCTTATCAAACTTGGTCCGCTTGGCAGAACGGTCATCGTCGTGAGGCGGCCGGACTTTGGAAAGCGGGCTTTTTCCTTGGCTTTTGGGGGTTGGAGGCACCTTCGACGTCCCCTCGACATCGACCACGTTCCGTGGCGGCAGCCGGGAGGCGCTGTTCTTAGGAGGATTCAGAACTTTCTCGAGCTCGGCCCAGTTCTTACCCGCCATTCTCCCTGCAAAAAAGAATAATTCAAGAGTTAGATAAAGCGAGCAATATTCGAAATTCAAAGATGAAGTCCAAAGGCGAACCAATCTCGGCTTGAAGAGCTCGACCCACGAGCGGGACAAAGGGGCGGCAAGGCAGTCGCCGCCAGGATCTGGGGGCATCATGCTGCCAGAGTCTTGATCATCTCTAGAGACTCCAAGTCGGCCGCACTTAAATCCTTAACAGAATAAATATAGTCGCCAGGCCGCCTGAAAAAGTGAGCTTCATTCCACATGATTGAGAAGAAAGGGGGACCGAGCATCCCGTCGGGCTGGATCTCAGAAATAGCCATGCGGCCTCCTTATTTGGGACGACCACGAAATATTGGCTTTTCAGGCGCGCCCAACGACTCTTGATCACGCTTTGAAATACCAAGTCTTTGGGTCTTACGAGTCTTGAAGAGACACTGCTCCCTCTTTTCCTTATTGGCTTTCTCTCTCAGCCAACTCAGCTCGAAAATAGCGAAAAATAACTGGACCGACATTGGTCGGCCGAGCATAGTCAGAAGCACTTCGAATGTTTTCAAAAACGCCCACGCGTTTGGATGGAGTTGAGAAGGGGCGACCCCGATATAGCGGAGAACGTCGCGCTGAAACTCGGTGAAGGGTGGGGTGATGTTCATCCGCTCGAACACGATCCGATGCATCGTGAACTTCAGATTGTCAGAGTAGGTTGCGATGTCTTCTCCGTCTTTCATGCCTCTTACCCTCCAGCCCGGTAATTTCCTGAAGTGAAGCTGCAGCTCGGGCAGGGCCCAATGACCGACCGTGATAATACTCCTATTAGAACAAAGAGTTTCTGACACCCAAGACATGTCAGATCGGTCCCGGGCTATATCGGGCAGAACATCTTCTACTCCTTCATTCGACCCCCCTTCATTGTTCGCCCCCTGGCCAGAGGAACTCGCCACAGGCTGAACCACAACCTCCTCAGTAGCTTCTTCGGCTCGGTCTCCCTCGACCTTGACCATCTCTTCATCCTCGGCCGGAACGGCACTCTGCACCTCATCATCCTCTATGGCCACCTCTTCATCCCCACTCGCGGCGCGAGGAATGGCATTTTCTGGTGGCGGAGCGCTATTCGACCGAACGGCAGAATGGGCAGACTTGGAGTCAGAGCTCCCCAAGCTAACTGACCCCTTGCTGGAAGAGCTAGAAGAGCTCGCGCTCGAGCTCGAGCCACTCGAAGAATCAGAGCTTCTGTCGCTCGAAGACGACTTAGATTTCTCCTCGTGGGAAGTAGCCTCGGACGGCCTCGTCATGTGTTCGGCAAGAGAATGTGAAGACTTTCCGGGGATGCGAGCAGTCTGTTTCAACCGCGGCATGTAACACCTGTGATAAGGGGATCGGGTCAGGTCGGTCGAGCAGTGCTCTCGTGAGAGGGGGCGACTTGGTCGTCCCCAGACCTGGCACCCCCTATCACGGCGTAGAGTTGCGCATTCGAAAGAAAATATTGCGGAAATTAAAAGATCTGAGAAAAGTATCGGCCCGTACCTTAAAAAAGTTGGATCGGTCGCGAAAGCAAAGATGAGTGAACGATAGTTGCAGATGCAGGTCGGCGGCAGACAAGTCGGTCGGCAGCAGAGCAATTCATGAAAGTGTAAGGAATAGTCCACGCCGGAGGGTATTTATAGCACAGCCCAAGGCGCGGCGGGCCGAGAGGCGAAACGTCATAACGTTTCACCTTCTCCTTAAAAGTTGTCATTAAACAACCTCGGGAACACCAAATGTCATGTCATAAATATCGAAAGCCGCCCGTGCGTAATCGCACGGCCGGCGGTTGACGAGCGGTCGAAAGCGAATCGAAATAAGAGAGAACAAACGGCCGCGGCCGTTTCATCATCTAAATTTCAAAATGCACCACCCCGAGGCAGCGATTCAAGCCTCGGCCCGCTCTTAAGCGACCTAGGCTTGGGGGCAAGCTGTTCGGGGTGAATCGGCTAAACCAAGTAGGTGCAACAAAGATATGGGCGTCGCCCCGCGCAAGCATAACTTAAGCCCAAGCACGCGCTTGGAGGCGCAAACCTCCATAACCGACCGAAATCTTCGCTAACGGTCGGGACTCTACAAGATATATATATGCCATTCGCACATGGCATCAGTGCGTTCTCTTACCTTGTGTTATCTCGCGGCGACCCCCTTACTTGATCGTCGGAGTGTCTTTGCGAGTAACACCCGAGGTGCTCGGCGTGAAGCCTAGGCCAGGTCCTTTCTCCTATTCAACGACCGGCCCAGTCGACAGACAACAATTTCACACTTCATTGGTCAATGTACGATCAATATTTATAATTTTATAGATATTACTACGGTAAAAAATTGGAAGCTTCACGATGTGTGAATTTATACTTGTCATGCCTATTTTTATTGTTTTTTAATAGTATCACGGGTTATGCGGGCCGATCTGTGACCATTCGATCCGACCATTGATCCAGTGACCCAGTGTCTTGACCGAGTCGATCACCGGGTCGGTTTTAATAACATTGATCTTAACTACTTACCATGAGCAACAGCAACAACAATAAGTTAACCACTTAACATAAACATCAACAACTTAACAACTTAACCTCAAGAAAAATAACAACATCTTAACTACTTACCATAAGCATCAGCAACAACAACAACGACGACTTAACCAGTTAACATCAATATCAACAACTTAACAATAGTAACAACAACAGCTTAAGTATCTAATGATATACTATTTAACAAGAATAACAACAATGATAACAACAATAAGAATAACCACAACATCATCAATGATATCAACAACAACCACAACAACCGTAACAACTTCAACAACAACAACAATAACAACAACAACATCGACAATAGCAACAACCTAACAACTCTAGCATCTAGTGGAGTACTACTTAAGCACAATAACACCATTATTCATTTTTCAACAATCATATAGGTTTCTAAATATCACTAGCAGTAACTTTTCCCATCACAATGGCAGTGGTACTTTGTCACCTAAAGCCGTGCGAGCTTAGGGATCATGGGACATCCCTATTGCTCATTATCTCACCTACTCACTACTAAAGAGTCAAACTACCCACTTACCTCAATAAATATGATCTGTGTATCCACGAGAGCAGCGAGAATCTGCTGTATCAACGATTCAACACTCAACAGACACGTAGAACAATTCACAGGTCGTCTAGAGAGTGAAATAAGGCTGAAAGAACATAATAGTAATTATAAACTAGTTATTTTAGAATTTTTGAGACTGAAATGGAGTCCAAAAGAACAAAATGAATTTATTGTAAACTGTCTCACCGAAAAAGGGTTCGACGTCAACTTCACCAAAACGAAAAAGATACTAGTGCTTCCCAAAGGTTTCGACGTAGCGTAGAATCCAAAAGCGACGTCCGCTTTTTCCATCCGAGACCTGTAGTGGCGGAAAGTGCAATTTACAACTCGCCTAGGTTTTTTCGTGCAGCTGTGAATGATGATTTGTTTGATGAAACAGAGGCTAGAATCGAATTCGGAAGGTGGTTTTGAGTTGGGTAGTGAAATTTGGGGTCAAAGCGTGACCTAGAGAGGGAGAATGAAAGCAAAAAGAAGGAGGAGGTTGGGTTTTAGATATGGCAAAATCGTTCGTAATGTTGAAGGTAATGAGCAGTTCCTTCTTTTTCTCTATTAAAACTTCCCTCCTGAGTTGTTGTACCAAGTCGTTCCTTCTATTGTTTTTTTAAAACAATTAAATATTAACTAAATAAACAATTTACTAAATAACTTTCATCACATAATAATTTAATAAATTAAAACTACCACATAATAACAATAAAATACTTATATATAAAATAAATATATACTAATTACAGAAAAGACGTACACAAAATTATCACACAATAGCTAATATACACGCTTAAATTAATAAAATAACCGGGTGTTACATTTATAAGTGTCTTTACTTCACGCACTTGAGGTCTAGCTCAGTGGAAAGAGCTACCCTTGTTTCCTCCAGTGATCGAGTTCTAATCCCGCATACGGTTGTAAAATGGCTATTAGTGTCCGTTTGAATGATAAAATTTCACCTTCCCCAATTTTTTTTTAAAATATCTTTACTTCACATAAATGAATATTTTTTCTTTTCAGTCTCGATGAGAAACCATTGTATGCTGTCAGTATAATTATATATTTACATTTTGCCTTTATAAAATATTTCCCCTATGATAAATCATTATTTGTTGTCAAAATAGTTATATTTTTATTTTATTTTACATTTCTCATGATGTATATTTTGATTTCGAGTTTTAACGGGAACATTACATTGTTGGTATAATTTCATTACTTTTGATTCTCGATTAAACATTATACATTCTTCCAAAAAAATTACACATTGTTGAAAACATTATTTATTATATTTTATCTTTATAATGTGTTTATTTATTAAAAATTGAATATATACCTTTTGAGGCTTACCCACAAAACTTTACGTGTTGTGAATATAATTTCAAACATTACACGTTGTTGGTGTCAAAAAAAACATCGCACGTTGTCATATCAATAATCCCGGCCGGAAAACATTTTATGTTTTCTGTCTAATTATTTTTATATTTTGTCTTTATAAATGTATTTATATTCTCTTAAATGAATATTTAGTTTTAAATTAAATCCAATGGGGAAATATTATCTATTTTCATTATAATTATATATTTTTTTTGCAATGTATTTATTTTTTGTAAATGATTATTTAACCTTTAGGCTAAATTTCACTTTTGGTCATTTATCTTTACATTAGATTTTATTTTGGTCCTTTATCTTTTTTGAGTCTGATTTGGTCCTCACCTTTCATTTTCTGTTTCATTTTTTGGTCATTGCCGTTAGTTTTTGTTAATAGACACCATGCTGGCAGTTAACTACTGACGTGTCGTCTTACATGTCAGTGCTGACTTGAAACTCATTAAGTGATGTGACGTATAAGAGACCAAAATGAAACTTAAAAAACACGAGGGATCAAATTGATAAAAACACAAAATCAATCACCATCTTCATCTTCTCCGCCTGACCTTCACCACCTCCGACAAGCCGCCACCACCACCACGAGCAGTGTGATATGATATCTCTCTCTCTCTCTCTCTCTCTCTCGCTCTCTCTCTTTGTTGCTTTAGAGTGCAGATAGAATCCATTCTCCGTTTGGTGGGAACTAGCAGGCAATCTTTGGTTCGTGACACTTCGGTGTATGATTTAATGAGCTACTCCTATCAGTTTTGGTCTAACCCATCGTCCACTCAATGGCCTAATATTTTGGCCGAGTTTTTTTTAAAGGCAAACATAGTCGATATGTATAAATAAGCGAGCAGAGCACTGTGGGTACTCACCCAAATACAAAACAGAGGAACCGTACAGGAAGAAGGAAAACAAAAACAAAAGCGCCTACCGCCTAGATAAACAGTCTATAGGGTCTACAAACTACTCTTAAAATAAACAAGGAGAATTTCCCCTAGCCTGGAACCACCACCAAGATAAAGAGAAAATCCTATCGATAGTGATCTCCCATAGTTCGGAACACCACCAGAGAAAATACAGGAATTCCTCATATCCCAAATACCCCAAAGAACTGTGTGCCAAATAAACATCAAACCACCTCAGCATCTAACTGGTCCACCTATATAGACAAACAAGGAACATGGACGGGGAGATCCCGCCGCCTCACGAAATCAAACACACACCCAGACTCACAATAGCATACTGAGATCATCAAGTATATCTACAAGTACAAAACAGATGAAGAGATGACTCCTGAACCTCCCCACAAAGAATGCAAGCTGTATCATCGACGGGGCTAAACTAGTTTTTAATAGATATTTAATGGTTTCTTTTATTAAAAATTGTTCCGAGCTAGCTAGATCAGTCTGCAAATCCAATTAATATATGTTTTGAGTTGTGCTGGACTAGGAAAAAGCAAGTTGTGTGAAATGGCTTCTAGGACTTGGAACCAAACATCTTAGAGCATCTTCAATAAGTGAGCTACGCTAGTTAGCATGAACAAAATTAATAACTAGGTATCAACGTAACGCTATGATTAATTAATAATAATAATAATAATAATAATAATAATAATAATATATGCAATCTATCTGCACTCTGCAGCTTGGTGTAGCCTTGAAATTTAACGCCATTTCAAGCTTCATATCACATGGCTAAGTATATTCGATGCCTATATATATATAGGAAGTGTTGTTAATATTAAACCCTGTCACTTGTCTGATGTTGTAGCAGCATATATATATATATAGATTTGATTCCTGGGCTATTATTAAACAAGTTCCATGTCTTCTGGATATATATTATGACAACCGATTTTGGATCAAGATAGAGAAAATTTTGCTTGCAAATGGCACCTAGCTAGGGAGGGAGGGATCTGGTCTTTGGTAGCTTTTAAATGTATGTATTTCTTTGGTGGGTACTGGGTAGGGAAGTATCTGGCTGCAATTGGGTGTAATTGGCTCCTCTTTTTGGAATATCAAAAATTATGGTTTGACAAAAGTTACAAAAAAACTGAACTAATTTTTGATACGAATACAAAATGAACTAATCCAATTGATGTCTACACGATCTTATTTTCAATAATGTGTTGTCGATGAAAATATAGTAGTGTGTGTGCCAATGTAACAATTAACATAGTTTTCAAATCGAGATTCTACACAAACTCGTGGAACGTCCATAAATTCGACTCAGACACGTGACAAGTTTAATATTCGCAAACAACACTTTCTTTATAGGCATCGACAGTCAATGGAGAACTGGAGAAAGTTGTCATGGGTTCGTTTCAAGTAGTACTGTAATCAACAATGATTAAGATATTTGACTTATTAAAAAAAACAATGATTAAGATACTCATCATTATGTTGAGTTCATACTAGTATTCTTTTTTTTAGATAAACAACGAATTCATTTATAGAAGCACAAGGGGTGTCCAACTCATACAATGAATTCATACTAATATTCTATAAACACCTATTCAACAAAATTAAGATTGATAATAAGACTTAGTTATATGTATATTGTTTGAAATTAAGCGCTCACAAGGCTCTTTGAGTGCTGACACAGGTACTTACAGATCATCCGCACCAAAGAGGCCATCATACCGGCAGCAAGATGCCCATTATATCTTCTGATTATTGTAAAATGGGGCTTAAAGTCCAAAAAGCAATTATACCATAATTAAATGGGAAATAGAGACTCCTAATTAAAACATCAGTGCACAACTAGTTTTCTATGGTTATCATGAGCAGGTCAAATCTACGGTATTTTTTCTCATTTATCCAATAGTTAATGAAAGTTTTGTTTGCACAATCAAATACTTTCCCGTTACGGAATATAAACAAAAATAAGTCAACAAAAGTTGATGTATTTGGTCCAAATTTAAATTAGATACATCAACTTATTGTTTGTAATATGTAATTCAAACTAGTATTGATTAGGTGTTGTATGGTGTTGTGAGCTGTTTGACAGCATCATATAGTGCAGGTGCTATAAGAGGTGCTATAGCCCCTGTGTTGTATAATAGTGAACCAGTGTATTGTGTAGGTGCTGTGATTAGTGCGATAGCACCTGTATAGTGTAGTTACTTAGTTAGCTATGTTTAGTTGATGTCTAGTCAACTAATAAAGTCAATGTAAAACTCTATAAATAGCTAAGTAATGAATGAGGTAGTTACACCTCTATTGAGCCAAAAACAAATTTCTGTTATTTCGGTTATTCTCTCTCTTTCCCTCCAATTCCTACGCTCAACTCTCTCTCCCTCTTCTTGAATTCTTCCAACAAATTGGCCTCAGAGCAAAGATTCAGGGCGACGTTAATGGCGGTCACGCAAACAAATTCAAACAATGGACAATTCCCTGCAAAATTGCTCGTGTTTGATGGAACAAACTATGAAAGATGGACTGCACAAATGAAGGTGATTTTCAAATATCAAGGAGTTCTTGAAGTTGATCGCAATGGAGTCACTGCACTCCCTGCAACACCAACTGAGGCAAATCGTGCAACACATCGTGAGCAATTGAAGAAGGATGATAAGGCTATTTTCCTTATACGTCAATGTGTTGATGCTAATGTGCTTGAGAAGATCATTGAATACGAGACTGCAAAGGAGGCTTGGGACGTGCTATCAACTATATATGCAGGTGATAAACAAGCAAAGAAGATGAAGTTGATGTCCTTGAGGTGCCAATTGGGTTTGATGAAGATGGAATCAAATGAGACCGTAGCCCAATTTGTTAACAGGTTAGTCACTTTAACTAATCAAATGAGATGTTGTGGAGAAACAGTGAGTGATGCTATGAAGGTAGAGAAGATCTTAACTGGTTTGACCCCTAGTTTTGATACTGTTGTATCTACTATAGAGCAATCTAAGGATCTAGAAACATTGAAGTTAGAACAATTGCTAGGTTCCTTAGAAGCACATGAAATCAAATTAAAAAATAGAGAAACAATGAAGAAAGAGGAGAAATATTCTGAGAAGGCATTAGTGGCTCAATCTTGGAAGAAAGGAGGTGGAGGTAGTGATTCTTGGTAGAATAAGAAAGGGAATGGAAAATGGAAGGGAAACAAGGCTGAAGGTGGAAACTCTAAGCAGGAACACAACAAGAAAGAAGGTGAAAGTGATGGCAAAGGTAAAAAGAAATCAAAAGAACATGTGCAATGTTATAATTGTCAAAAGTATGGACATTTTTCAGATGAATGCAAGAATGAAAGAGTGCCAAGGAATAAGAATCATGAAGCTCAGTGTGCATATGACTCTGATAAAGAAATTGTGATGTTGATGGCAGTAACTGAGAAAGGCACGATTGTGATTGAATGGTGGTATCTTGACACTGGTTGTTCGAACCATATGACAGGACACCTTGAATGGTTCTGTGAAATTGATATGAGTATCAAAAGGAGCATCAAATTTGGTGATGGCAGGTAATGTAATGGCCGAGGACTAGGCAAAGTGGCTATCACGAGAGAGGATGGCAAAACTGTGGTGATAAATGATGTGTTCTATGTTCCTCAAATGAAGAGCAACTTGCAGATATCTTGACCAAGTCCTTGAAGATTGGCAAGCATGAAGAAATGAGAAAGAAGATTGGAATGTGTAGTTTGAGTAGTTTGAATTAAGGGTGTGTATTGTTTGTAATATGTAATTCAAACTAGTATTGATTAGGTGTTGTATGGTGATGTGAGCTGTTTGACAGCATCATAGTTTTAGTGCAGGTGCTATGAGAGGTGCTATAGCTTTGTGTTGTATAACTTGATGAACCGGTGTATTGTGTGCAGTCTTTGTGATTAGTGCGATAGCACTTTGTATAGTGTAGTTACTTAGTTAGCTATGTTTAGTTGATGTCTAGTCAACTAATAAAGTCAATGTAAAACTCTATAAATAGCTAAGTAATGAATGAGGTAGTTACACCTCTATTGAGCCAAAAACAAATTTATGTTATTTCGGTTATTCTCTCTCTTTCCCTCCAATTCCTACGCTCAACTCTCTCTCCCTCTTCTTGAATTCTTCCAACACAACTTTCGTTGATCCATTTTACTTATATTCAATAACGGATGGAGTACTTTTTAAGATGACTTGGAATTTGAAGCAAAAAAGGAAAAGGGAATGCATGCGATGGTCGAATCAAAATGGAATTTGGAGAAGCTAAAAACAGATGGTTTTTTTTTGTACCCAACCCAATCCCCATATATCCCCACCAAATAGTGAATTCCCAAAATGCTCTTTAAAAAACCTTATTTTTTGACAAAATTACACGAATCGTTATATCTCTTTTTGGATATATATACGATGTGCAATCTTTAGGCATCGTATATATGTTCATGTTGCGTATATACGATTGATGCGTTTTAAGTCAATCGTATATACGCATAATGAACATATATACGATGCGTTAAAAATGCACATCGTATATATGTCTCACCAAGGGTATATACGATGGGCTTATTATTTGTTAACGTTGTGATTTTATTAACGGTTATAATTTGAAGTCTCGTGATTTGATTAACGTCAACGGTGTAAATATATTAGATAAAATAAACGCGTATAATTACAAAAACGCGATATAGTAATAGATACACGTGTAATACAAAAAATGTGTGAATCTATAAGTCGTCAATAGAATCATAATTTAAATCGACACATCTGGCGCATCACCGAGAGTGACGCGATGCACTAAAGGACACATAGACTGCCAGAGGGTAAAACGACCGGCATACGGATCCAACCATAACGCTGACTCTGATGAGTAGTGCTGGTACCACTGCGGGGCAATAGGAGGCAACGAACAAGTGGGAGAGATCGGCAAATCAAACCACTTCGAGTCCGACTGACGTCCGTAGAATTCAATAGTTAAAGCTTTGTGAAACTCTACAGTCTATTTTGCCCAAACATCATTGAATACACTGTTTCCATTTCCCTTGAAGATAAAAAATATCACCCGATAACTATTTAGTTCTAAAGTGTTTTTCTAGTATGCATAAGTTATATACTGTATTAGAAAAATAGCGTAGAAAATAAGCAGAAGACCAAGTCAAATGGTATATGCCATCTGATAAACTAATGTCAATGGTTGTCATCTGATTAATATGGCATATCATCTGGTGATCCAAGATTTATCTTCTCTCTAAGTGCATCCGGTCAAACTTTCATGATGAAGTGTATTGTCCTTCAGCATCGGTTTAGTTCAATCTCAAGCGCCTGTTGTTCATTTGTCTATTACTTCTTATAAAAGGCTTCAAAAACAATGGTATTTTTAATGTTATCTGTATCAATGTTAGTACTAGCTAGGAATCAAGGAAATAATGAGAATAAGGATCTTGGCTTCTTAAAACGATTTGACCTCAAATCTCTAAGAAAAGTGCCACTATCGGAACTTTTACAAATTCAGAGTTTGAATAAAAGATAAAGACACTCTCTACAAGGTTTAAAATGATAGCATTTTAGAAGAAAAAAAACATAAAGTGTTTGATTCTCTTAGCTTCACATTTCAGTGTGTGTTAAGTTGCACAAAATTATGTTCTTGTGTATGGTACCCAAATTCACTTTTAGCTAGTATAGCAAGTTTCATTATTCCACATCCGGTGAACTACATATTTAAGATTTGCTCCCAAATTTTTTAATAAAACATCTTGAAGCCCCTCATTTTGTTGACTTGCAATAAATGTCACTACCAGTTTTTTTCTTTGTATTTTTTTCTTAGTATTAACTGTTCGATAATATGGTAAAAAAAACATCCTAAAAAGTTTAAATGTCACAGTTTCATTATTGAATATTTTTTTTTTCTTAATCTTCTGTTTTCTGTTTTGCAATAAAAATTATCCTTTGTTTTTTTTGTTGTATTTTGAGTAAAAACTTTTGGTTCAAAACAGAAGAGAAAAGTTGTTTTTTTTTTTGACAAAAAGAAAAGAAGTTGTTGGATAATATGATAACCAATCAAACTACGATTTGTGATGCATGGAAATCACATACACTTGTGTGCAAGTATACACTGTCCAAAAACAAGTAGTAAAAAGATCGAACCCACAGAGATTGAAAAACTCACTTTTAAAATCAATATAAAGTAATAAAGTGTAAAGTAACAAAGTAATAAAATAATTTTGGATTTTGTGATGATCACAACTAAGTTAGATAGAAAGCAAAGTAAAAATGTTGATAGTGTAAAAGAGAAAAGCTAGTTGGAATGTCTTCATCAAGTAATTTAATTATAAGTGTATGATGCAGTATGTGATGCAGTGCATTTGAATCTTTATTGCAGATTAGCTATGTGTGCTTTCGGTCACTTTTTTTAGAGTATCATTACTAGCTCTTATGATCCTTGTTCTATATGCAAAAGAAAGGGGTGTCAATGCCAATCTTGCCTCCTAACAATTATCCAAGTTGCTAAAATAAATTCACTCTTGTATTTTAAGTACCCACAATTATCTTATTGACTATACTATCCTATCTCTAGGACTTAGCATGGTTTTCACAAAGTTTGCTTTATGTAAAACACTCACCCATATTAGTTATTGAGTTCTTAATTGTAAGCCATCTCTGGTCATTTACAATTCTTACTTATTCTAAGTGATCAAGTTCAAAATAAGTAATGAAAATATTATCAAGCAAGAACTAAAGTACAAACATACATACATGCAACATACTTACTTAAAAGCTCATTAAATGATTAGAACATTCCAACTAAGAAAGGTTTAGCTAACAAGAGACATTGCAAGATATATATAAACTGAATAGACCATGTTTATATATATAGAAATCACAAAAGAGAAACAACAAAAGTAAAGTTTACAAATGTTGAAAACCTTTGTATGAAATCTTCTAGCAATGCACTAGCATTACTCCTTAGCACTATACAAACACTATGAAAATGAGTTAAGGAGGAATTATGAATTCCTTCCTCTTCCTCTGAAAATATAAAAACTAACTATGTATATTGAAATTTTGATCTAACTTATGGATTGTGATATATTTCCAAATGAAGATGTGAGGTCCTTTTATAGCCTTCAAGTGAGGTGCTTCCTTCCTTCATGTTGAAGTCATCTTGAGTGGATCATAGATGTAGTTGCTTTCCAGAGGTTTATCCATGTTGAAATCTTTGACTAATCACATAGGGCGGTTCATTGATGTGTGAACATGTGTCCCTATGTTGGTGACTCTTCAAAGCTATGCCTATAGCTATGTGTGAATGGTAGGCGCCTACTATACAAGGTTGGATGGCATCAGAGAACCAAGCAGGAGATCGTCAATTGCAAGGTGGATGCATATGAAACAGACTGCTTATTCACCAAGTAGTGCGATTTTGATGCGAGGATCGGTCAGAGCATTGATGCGATTAGCATTGAGACTCGCACTGAACAAAAACATCAAACATACCAAAATATATCCAAAATGGCCTAATAATAACTATAACCATTCAAATCACTCAAGTTATCATATATCACATAAAATACTATATAAACTCTTTATTATTACTTGAAAGAGAGCAAATACTAAGTTTAAACATATGAAATACTCTATATAAAATAGAGTTATCACACCCCCAAACTTAAACCATTGCTTGTCCTCAAGTAATGACAAAGACAAACTATTAAAAACTAAAATTCTAGAAGATAGATCAGCTTGATTTTTGGATTTTCATGAGGAGTTCCCTATGAACTTCATTTTTCAACAATCTTTCTTGTGCCTTTATTTCTTCAAAACTACCAAAGCTATTCAAACTCTTTTGTGTGTGTGTGAACCCATTTGAGTTGAGATTGGTTCCAAGACTAAGTGAAAAAATTTCCTCCTAGCCTTTGAAAGGATTGGTTCATCTTTGGTCACACCAAAATATTTTTCAAAAGAGAGATTAGACTCACAAAATTTTCTCAAGTGTTGGAGAGTTCTAAAATCAAAGGGCTTGGTTGAATCTTTCAAAGCTTTTGAGCCAATGCATTTTCTATTTTTTTGTGTGGATCTTTTGAGCAGATGCAATACTTCTTTGAAGTGATTTGTGCATTGATTTTTTTCGCATTTTGCTTTTTCTTCAGTGTAGTTTACATTGATGCAGCTGCACTGATAATGCTTTTCTTTTTCTAGCTCATATTACCTTCCTCACTGACCTCCAGATGCAAATGCACTTTGGCACAGGTCTTTGACCTCCAGATGCATATATATTTTTTTCTTTGCACTTTGGCATGAGTTCGGCTTTTTTGAACTATCCTCCGGATACATTTATTCTGCATGGCAGCACGTGTCTTTGACCTCGGATGCATTCATGTACTTAGGCACACGTATAGTTTCAAAAGATTCAGGGTATGGCTTTGTCCACATTTTTGTATTTCTTTTTCTACATTGTTTACTCTTATACTTTTGAAATTCAGCCTTTGTTTTCATAAAACACCCCCAAACTTAATTCTTTAAGCTCTTCTTTCTTTTTAGTAAAGCTTTGTTTTGACCTAAGCTTACCAAAAATTCTCTTTGCATCAGATTGATCTTTTAAATAGCAAGGTTCTTTTCACAAACTCAGTTTTGAAGTAAAAATAATTTTGGTTTTTTCTAAGAAATAAGGCTTCTTTTTCTCTTTTTCATCATAAAAATTCCATCCATAGGGCTTTCACCATATTTTTGAAAAACTAATCTTTTCTACTAAAATATTTAGATACTACTTTGTTAAGTACATCTAATATTTAAACAAACTAAAAACTACTTAAAACATATATATTTACTATATAAAACATATTAATTAAACACACAACATATTAGATAGAAATAAACATAATTAAACATAACATGCAAATCCCCCAAACTTAAGGGGTCATAAAGGTGCCCTCACTTTGCAAATTTGTTGAGAAATACAAATCATTTGTTCAAAATAGGGGAGAGGATTAGTACAACCAGGAAATAGTCGAGATAGAAACAAAACAAGTTTATAGCGGTTTATGTGAAAACTTGTAAAGTGATACTCATTTCTTTGCTCCACTCGATTCGGTGCTTTGCTGCTTGGAGGAGTGTGTTTCACCTTCTCGCTTCTTCTCTTTGGGCTTGCTTGGAGTTTCTTCAGAGAGTGCAGATGCACCTCCTACTTCGTGTAGTTGCGCAGGAATTTGTTGGAATTGATGCAGTGCATCGATCTTGACTACATCAGTTTCTTCCTCTTTGGTGTTAATTTTGCTCGCCTTCCCGCAGTTGCTTGAAGAATTTCTCGAGTGTTGTGCAAAGCATCCTCTTCTGTTTAGCCATTTGTTCCGAAACCGGTTTGATAGTTGCCTCATCATGCATTGTTGTTGCTGTTGTGATGCGAAGAAGTGTGATGCAGAGCATCACTCTGCATTTCAACAGATTTGAGCTACTGAGGCTCTGTGCGAGATGATTTTTCTCCTTGATCTTCTTTGTTGAGTCCTTCTTCTTCTCTTTCCTAAAAATCTCTTTCTCAAGAGCGAAATAACATTAGAAGTAATGTTGCTTGGGTGAAGGTACTCTCTTGGATCTGTTGGCATAACGAGGGGTTGGTTCTTACGTGTGAGTTGTTTTTGTGTGGTTCATTTGTTGGAGAGGGTGGTGGAGGGTTGCTTGTGGTGGTGATAGTCTTGGTGGATCATTGAGGAGGGTAATGGTGATTTTGGAATGGAGGAGGATTCTTGGTTTGGTGAGATGATGGGTGTTTTGGTAAGCGGTGAAGTGATAGGGGTTTCTGGTTGGGTTGATCTTTGAGGTTTGGCATATTTTTGCCTAGCAATTTCTTCTAAGATCACTCCTCTAGCATGTTCTTCCTCATCTTCATCAATTTGAGTCTCACTTTCTTCCTCCTCTTCTTCTTCAACTTCCTTATCCATTTCTTTTTCTAGTTCCTCATCCTCTTTATCAGAATCAAACATTTCTTCACTCACAAGTTCTACCACAACTTTCTTTTGTACTTTGTATTGCTTCCTAGTCACTTTCTTCTTAGTGCTAGGTTCCTCTACCTTCTCCTTACCTTTTCCTTCTTCTTCAACCTCTCTCTCCTCTTCTTCTTCTCCCTCACTTCTCAATACCCAACTTGGAAATTCAGGGGCATTTACTTGGCCCACAAGATCAAAGATCTTGTCAAAGACCAATTGAAGCCAGTCATGTTGATCATTTTGAAATTTCAGATGACCCTCGCTTCGCATGTAATGCTCTTGCATTGCAGTGTGGGGCCTCTTACATTTCTCAATTTTTCCTTCACTTCAAAGACTTTCCAATTGTGGGGAAATTTCCTTTGTTCATTAGCAGATTATAGGGACACCTTCTTTCATGCATAATTCAGTTATAAGACAAGGGAAAAACAGAAATCCCTTTGATTTTGTTGAGCATGCAAGAATTTCCTAGCTATCAATCGCTTTATGTCTACATTTTCCTCGAGAGAGAATTGTATCTAGCAAGATCAATCTCTCTTTGGTCATAGCATATGTATGTGATGTGGCGAGAATTGAAGTGGCTATGAACAAATGCCAATTACCTAATGCATTTATCAAATAATTGCTTCTAAGCTTAATCTCATTAGGTGTAAATTTTTCCCCATACACTGGTATAGCAATCCTATTCCTCAATTCTTCCATTTCTTTCTTAAAGGACTTGGCCACTTTATTTTCAAATTCATTCCCATTATACTTGACATATAATGTTCATTCAATTTCTTGGCATGAAAGTGTACAAGTTTACCTCTCACCATGGAAGTGTAGGAATGTTCTGCTCCTTCTTGTGGTGTGATCCAAAGATAGAACTCTCTCACTATGTCTTCAATATAGCCTCCTCTTGGTAGCACGAAGTGGTCCCAATTGAGATTTGCCAACGTTGACATGAATGATGGGCTAGTCTTCTTCAAATCATCGGTTCTGATTGTTGATTCTTTGGCTTTGCCTTTCTTTGTTGATGATGATCCTGCATGCATGGCTTTCTTTTCCTTCTGAGGAGTTCGGCCGCTTGCACGATGATTTCGTGTCTTTGATTGTTTCTTCACCATTGTAATTGCTTTGAATTTCTAGGTTTTTGATTGCTTTGTGTGATTGAAAAAAAAAGAATTGTAGATGAAAAATGTGAAGAGTGGTTTGTGTTTCAGATGAGAGAAATTTGTGAGATTTTGCGAATGAAGGGGTAACGGTAACAACAAAAGGCTTTATGTTTCAGGAAGAGGGAAGTTAGTGGATTTATTAGGTACCCATTAGCATTGCGTGTTGCTCATGCATCATGCCATGTGTCTTGCTTTGGCTACCAATGCGTCATTAATCTTGCTTAACCTTCCTTTAACCTTCTTCAAGCCTTATGATTCACACTTAACCAAATTTCTTCAAGTTTTTAAATTTCTGATGCAGGGCACATTTTCCTTCAATGCAGGTGCATTTGATGCAGCTGCATTAGTTTCCTGCATTTCTGCAAAACAACTAAAAACATAAAATTGCACAAAAATAATTAAAAACAATGGGTTGCCTCCCATTAAGCGCTTGTTTTAAGAGTCTTGTCAGCCTGACTACCTCTTTTTGCTTAGAGATTTTGCAAATAGGTGGTGGTTTTGTCTCTCACCACATGTTCACCATAGTACATCTTAACTCTTTGACCATTCACTTTGAAGACAGTATTTGAGGCTTTATCAAATAAGTCTACTGCTCCATGTGGATAAACCTTCATCAACTTAAATGGTCCTGACCACCTTGACCTTAGTTTTCCAGGAAATAGCTTCAACCTAGAGTTATATAGCAGAACTAGTCCTCCTTCTTTCAATTCTTCTGTGAATTTTCTTGTCATGCCATTTCTTAGTCTTAGCTTTGTAGATTTCAGCATTCTCATAAGAGGTTTGCCTAATTTCTTCTAGCTCATCAAGCTCTATCATTCTCTTTTTACCTGCCTTGTTCAAATTGAAATTGAGCTTCTTGATAGCCCAATAAGATTTGTTTTCCAATTCTACAGGTAAATGGCATGTTTTTCCATAGACTAATTTGTAAGGGGACATTCATAAGGGTGTTTTGAATGCTGTTCTATATGCCCATAAAGCATCATCCAAATGTAAAGACCAATCTTTCCTATTTGGACTAACCATTTTTCTAGCATTCTCTTAATTTCCTATTGGATAATTCGCATTGTTCACTAGTTTGAGGATGGTATGTTTGTAGCTATCTTATGTTTAACTCCATACTTAGCTAGAAGGTTTTCTATGATCTTATTGCAAAAGTGTGAACCTTCATCATTAATGATAGCTCTAGGAGTTCCAAATCTAGTGAATATATTTCTTTGCAGAAACTTACTCACTGATTTAGCATCATTATTAGGTAATGCTACGCCTCTACCCATTTGGACACATAATCAACAGCTACTAAGATATATAAATTGCCAAAAGAGGGTGGAAAAGGTCCCATGAAATCCATGCCCCAAACATCAAATAATTCAATTTCTAAAATATTTGTTTTAGGCATTTCATGCTTATCGTAAATGTTTCTCGCTTCTCTTTGACATTTATCACAAAGATTTGACCATAAAATAAGCATCTTTAAATAAAGTAGGCCAAAAATAACTTGATTGTAATACCTTATTTGCTGTTCTAGTGCTTCCAAAGTGTCCTCCATAAGGTGCGAGAATGGCAATGCGAATAATCGCTTGTTGCTCCTCTTCAGGTATGCATTTCCTCATTAATTGATCAGGGCACATCTTGTAAAGGAATGGATCATCTCAATAGTATTGCTTAACTATATGGAAGAATTTTCTCCTTTGTTGATATGTCATATTCACTGGTACTATTTTGCTTGCAAGGAAATTTACAATATCAGCAAACCATGGTGCAGATGCATTAGATGCTCCTGCATTGCTTATAGCAAATGCAGTTTCATGTTTTGCATTGACTGTGATTGCCAATAGTTTCTCATCTGGAAAACTCTCCTTGATTTCTTCTCCTTGTGTACCAAGTGATTCTCCTTCAATCCTTGGTAAATGGTCTGCTACTTGATTTTCTACTCCTTTCTTGTCTCTAATTTCTAAATCAAATTATTGTAGGAGTAAAATCCACCTTATCAGCCTTGGTTTTGCATCCTTCTTTGAAATTAGATACTTAATGGCAGAGTGATCAGTATAGACAATAATCTTAGTGCCAACTAAGTATGATCTGAATTTTTCAAATGCAAATACCACAGCTAATAGTTCCTTTTCTGTAACTGTGTAATTCACTTGAGCTTCAATTAATGTCTTGCTAGCATAATAAATGGAATGAAAAACCTTGTCATACCTTTGCCCTAGGACTTCTCCTACTGCAAAGTCACTAGCATCACACATTAATTCAAATGGCCTACTCCAATGCGGAGTTACTATCCAGTGCGAAATACTAATGCCTTTTTAAGCTTATCAAAAGCTTCTATACAAGAGTCATCAAAGATAAATTCTACATCATGTTGCAAAAGCATGCATAATGGTTTTGAGATTTTTGAAAAATCTTTGATGAACCTTCTATAGAAACCAGCATGGCCTAAGAAGCTCCTGATACCTTTAATTGTATTGGGTGGTGGTAAATTTTCAATGACATCAACTTTAGCTTTGTCTACCTCTAGACCTTTTTTGAAATTCTCGTGTCCTAGCACTATGCCTTCTTGTACCATGAAATGGCACTTTTCCCAGTTTAAGACTAAATTTGTTTCCTCACATCTCTTGAGAATTTGTTCCAAATTTGCTAAACAAACTTGAAATGTTTCTCCAAAGATAGAGAAATCATCCATGAATACTTCCATTGATTGCTCAATGAAATCTGAGAATATAGACATCATGCATCTTTGGAATGTAGCAGGTGCATTACATAAGCCAAATGGCATCCTTCTAAAGGCAAAGGTTCCATAAGGGCATGTAAAGGTGGTTTTGTGTTGATCCTCAGGCTCAATGGCTATTTGATTATAGCACGAATAGCCATCTAGGAAACAATAAAATTCTTTCCCCCGCTAGTCTATCTAACATTTGGTCTATGAATGGTAAAGGAAAGTGATCCTTTTGGTAGCTTTGTTGAGTTTTTCTGTAATCCATACTGATTTTCCACCTGTGATGATTCTAGTTGGTATCAACTCATTCTTTTCATTGGTTATTACTTTCACACCCCCTTTCTTTGGCACACATTGGGACGGGACTTACCCAAGCATCGTCGATATGGGGTATATGATTCCAGCATCTAGCGACTTAATGATTTCCTTTTTCACAACCTCTTTCATAATAGGATTTAGTCTTCTTTGACTCTCTATCTTTGTTTTTGGAATTTTCTTCCAAAATGACTCTATGCATGCATATAGAAGGACTAATTCCTTTGATATCCTGTCATTTGCCAACCTATAGCTTTGGTATGCTTCTTGAGAGTACTAATGAGATCACTCTCTGTTTTGATGTTAAATCGAAGCAATGATAATGTAAAGTCTCATCTGCTCCTAAGAAGGCATACTTAAGGTGTTCAGGCAGTATCTTCAATTCTAATTAGGAGGTTGTTCTATTGAGGGTAAGTTCTTCTTGAGAATTGGATCCTCAAGATTGAGTGGTTCATAAGTCCTAACCCATATTTCCTTACAAGAGTTTTCTATTGGCAGATTTTCCTTTTCTAGTATTTCCTCATCTAGCAATGCAGCTGCATCTAATGCATTTGCATTGGCCAAGTGATCATACTGCTTGTAAAATTGTTTTTCTACCAATTGATCTAGAGAGAATAAGGATGAACACTCTTCTGTATCCTCTGCAGGATACTTCATAGCATTCATTACATTGAATTTTATCTCTTGATCATTCACTCTCATAGTGAGTTCACCTTCTCGCACATCAATTATGGTTTTACCAGTTGCTAAAAATGGTCTACCTAGGATAATAGGCACTTCCTTATCTGCATCAAAGTCAAGGATAACAAAATCTACAGGGAATACAAATTTATCTACCTTGACTTGGATGTCTTCTATGATACCTTCAGGATAGACTATTGATCTATCTGCTAATTGAAGTGTCACAGTGGTTGGTTTTGCATTTCCTATTTCTAACTGGTCAAAAATAGATTTAGGCATCAAGTTAATGCTTGCACCTAAATCACATAAAACTTTACCAAGATATAGGATTTTCCTATAGAAAATGGAATTGTAAAACTACCGGATCATTCAATTTCCTAGGAATCTTATTTTGCATAAGCAAACTACAATCTTCTGTCATGGCAATCTGTTTCAAACTCACCTAATCTTCTTCTCTTAGTAAGCACATCCTTCATAAATTTTGCATAATTTGGCATTTGTTGGAGGGCTTCTACTAAAGGAACATTGATGTGTAATTGTTTTAGTACCTCTAAGAATTTACCAAACCGCTTCTCCTCATGTGCTTTTTTAGGTCTTTGAGGATAAGGAGGAGGAGGGTATTCTGTGTACTAACTTAAGTAGTGGACTTTGAACTTCTTGTGATGCATGAGCACTAGATGCTCTCGCATTGGTTTCTTTTTGATTTTTGGCTTTTTCTCCCTTTTCTACACTTTCCTTCTCGATTAACTCTACAAGATCCTTACCACTTCTCGGTGAAATAGCCTTAACTCGCTTCTTTTCCTTTGGTTTGGGAAGGAGTAGCTTCAGATTTGAAGGTAAGGCTCCTTGTGGCCTTTGATACAGAGTTTGTAGCTAATTGACCAACTTGATTCTCTAAGTTCTTAATGGAAGCATCTTGGGTTTGTCTAGCGGTTCTAGATTCACCTATAAATGCTTTAAGCATGGATTCTAGAGAATTATCGGTGGTTTGGTTATTCTCGAAATGGGAATCTCGTGGGTTGGTTGGTGTAGTTGGAGCAGGTTCTAGAGTGCAGTGCACTATTGTTGCTCCATCTAAAATTTGGGTGATCTTTCCAACCAGGATTATAAGTGTTGGAATAAGGGTTGTTATTCCTATTATAACCTACATAATTTACTGAGAGATAGGGTTGCTAGAACACTCCTCATACAAGTGACCTCCTCCACAAGAGTACACAACTAGGTGTGCCTGGAGGTACTTGTTCTATCACAGAACGAGTAAGCTTTACGGTGATGCTGTTTGCATTAGATGCTTGATAGCATTGCGGAAGTGAAGTTTTTCATCAAATTAGCTAGAGTGGCTACTTGAGCAGATAGAGGCGAGATATATCATTGATTTCATGTACCCCGATGGTTTCTTTTGGGCACTTACCCTCTCAAGAGGCCAACTAGAGCTATTAGTTGCTATTCTATCAATTAATTCACATGCTTCATTGTATGATGATTTAATAACACTCCACGGATGGTAATGGAGTGACAAATGCATGTTCAGGGAGATTATATATATATATATATATATATATATATATATATATATATATATATATATATATATATACACACACACACACTAGTGCGGTGACTCGCATGATGCATGGGCCAAAGCTTCTGTGTTCTACGAAAGAATGATGGAGCGAAAAAAAGTTAATAATGAGTGAATACAAAGTTTAAGTGCCAAACTTTGTTTAGAGATTACAAAACCTGAAGAAATAGCAAAAATGACAATAGTTGTTTGCAACCTAACAACAATTACATAATAATTGGGTTATCAACACTGCAACCATCTTCAAAAGGAGTTGCATTAGAAGGGTTCTGTTTAATACCCTGGTGGAAAAGCAAAGTAAATCAGCAAATGAAAGAAGCTTTGAAACAATACAAAGAAATTAAAAAGACCTTTTGAAATGTATCAAGTTTGGAAATTTGTTGGGTAGATTGGAAATTATCACACAAATTGAAGGGAATTACAAACCATCACAAAACTAAAAGCAGAAAACATAGTGAGATACATGTTATAATATCACAAATAAAAAGTCTATAAATTCAACAGAAACAACGATTGAAGAAAATATAATTATTAAAGCTTTGGCATAAAAAGGAGGTCAAATATAACTTGGGGAGGCCTAGAAGGAAAGATATCCACCATTGTTCACGTTGTGAAAGCCTTAGTGATTACATGAACATCCATTTCGCTAACACCACAAACAAATTATGTTATTCTTCAACCTCAATCAAACAAATCAAATGATTGAAAATGCAGTAGATATACAACAACATATCATGAAAGTACGAAACTGAACATATTGATATAAAAGCAAAGACAATTCCAGTACATTTGAAACTTCAATCCAATCTGCTTCACAAATTTTACAGGTTTCTTGAACATGCTTCCTTGTGAAAATGATCAAGTGACATCTTAGAAAAACTAATTTTAACCAAAACACATAAGGAAAATTATTGAAACTAATTTATGTAAATATTGCATTCAAAACTTAATGAAAGAGATAAGTTCAAATATCAAGTCAAAAACATCTTGAACATACAACACAAATCCTTTGATACCTGATGAATTGGATATATTCATTTTCAATACAAAATATCATGCAATTGAACCGTATCTGAAAGAATGTTCCCTTTTCAATACACGAAACCATCCAATTGAAAGCCTGATCATTTTCAATAGTATTTCCCTAACAAAAGTGCATCCCAAAGCCTAACCCAGAAACTCATAATATCAAAGCCTCATAGAGGCTTTGAACCACCTTCTCTTCCATTGAGTGTAAGAAAGTGTATATAACCATTGGAGTGAACAAAACCACTGTAAGCACAACAATCAAAACTCAACAAATCAATATCTAAAATGCTCCCCAACTAATATCCTACCAATTCAAATATTTAAAGCTATCAATATATACAATATAGTTAACATGAACCGAAAAACCATTCCATTTATCTTTCTGATACTCATCATACATGAAGCATATAAAACCATATCCTCTATTCAAAATCATAGTTTGAGCTCGTATGAAATAAAATACGGTGAAAAGAAGAGCCCGTGTAATGTGAGCCAGTTATTACTCAATATTTACGTTCTTATTTACGTTCTTTTGAAAGCTGCCATGATGTGCTGATATTGTTGAAACTTGAAAGCAACTAAAAGAATAGTTTACCATGTGTAGAATAACCAGAAAAATCAGGAAAGGATTCTTCAAGTTCGAAAAATAGTTCGCCACCAAATTTTAGTTTAAGGGCAAATTCGGAAAATCCCTTTATATTTTGGACAAGGCAGATTTAGGGTTCGGGAGTCGTTATGCGTGGGGAATGTATTAGCACCCCACGACATCCTTTGTCTAATTAATTATATTTTAATATTTACCCTTTTATTTACAGAGAAAAATACTTAATTAAGTTTTTTATTTTTAGTGCTTGACAAGAGTAGACTCTTGCTCCTACGCATCTCCCAGGATGCAAATGGAGGAATCAAAAGCTACGTAGTTCTTCCCGAAAAAGGTTTGTTGGTTGGTTTTTTTTAGTGTAGGGTCCTAGGATTCCTTGAATCTGCATAAATTTCATCGATTCTAGACGCCGACTAACCCGATTGACAACCGACTTAGTCCCCTACTTTTGAAAGTATTTTTGAGGTTTTTGAAAGAAGTTTGTTTGATGTGAGGTGAGTTGGTTTTAGAATAGGATTCTAGAACTCCCGAACTGCATGCAATTTCATTCGTTTCTAGAACGCTGACTAACCCTTTGGTTGTACAACCGACTTAGTCCCCTATTTTTAGGAAAAGTGATTTATTTATTTATTTATAAGTTTTTAGGATTCTTGAATCTGCATAACTCATTGGTCTTAGGATGATGACTAATAGGTTGATCTGACCATTTTTAGTCTTTTATTTGATTTTTGAAGAAATAAACTAATTTGTGCATAAAAATAAAATAAAAGACAAAAACCGATAATTAATAAAGACTAGGATAAAAAAATAACTATATACATAAATAAATATGAATAGATATATACATAAACAATAAATAAATAAATAGATTATATTATAAATAAATGATAAATAAATATGTACATAAAAATAAACAAAATAAATACAAAACTAACTCCTGACTCGATGAGTCTTGTTTAACCGAATCGAAGCGAGAACCACTTTATTTTGACCCCAAGACCCACTAGTGCAAAAAGGCATTTTGAATCGGTTGTTTGGCACATTTGGAATCGGTTATTTTGCCGATTCAAGCAAAGAACGATTCCTAAAGTAGGCGCGTTTGAAATCGGTTATATAACCGATTCATAATGAGTTATTATGAATCTGGTTCGTAGAACCGATTCATATTGACCTTGATAAAGCGCTTAGTCAAGACACTTTATGAATCGGTTATATAAAGATAACCGATTCCTATTGTTTTTTTTTCTTTTTGCAACTTCCTCCTTGTTTTTTTTTTTTTTTGTAATTTTTTCCACCTATTCACCAATATAATTTCAAAGAATTGACCAATTTACATATAACTCATAATAATTCATAAACTTCCGTTAAACTTAAAAGTACTATAACCACAAACACCAATTCATAAACTTGAAATTCATAAACTTTGAAGTATACAAAATTACACCAACTCATAAACTTCAAAGTTATACAAAATTCCACCAATTCATACTTAAAAGTAGGTGCATGTTTCTTTCAAATCATAACAAAATACTTCTATCAAACTTGTTAGTCAATCAATGACTTCCCACCGGACGAATCTTATATATAAATCCGCCCAACGCCATGGCCTCTAAAATTTCTCACATGAGTGTATGCTTTTGTGTTATCAAATACCTACAAATGTCCATACAAAAACTCAAAGACAATGAGAACCAAAAGACACATACACCAGCCAAAACTTTTACAGTATTTTAGTATGAAATCGTCTTAGTGATAACTACTGCATCAAACCACTAAGTTTTGTCATGTTTACAGTAATAATCATAAAGGACTGCATCAAACCAACAAGAACATAAACTATTTTACTATACTTTGTAAAAGCATCCAATTTAAATGTAATCCACATCCTTTGAAGATGGATGGGCGAAATCCATGCCAATTAAACACTACAGGAAACGAAAAATCTTATATCAAGTGAAAGGTCATTACAAAAAAGTTTCTTAAAATCTGTACAGAATGCCTAAGAGGTCATACACAAAAGAAGACCGATTATTTAAAGCAACAGCTTCCATATTGGCTGATCAAATAACATGAATTTTCCTCCACAAATAAAATAAAATAAACAGGGGAAAAACTAACTATGTAAAGACATAGCTTTCGTAGCTAATTTATAAACAGCACGCAGAACAAATTTAATCACAAACTTCAAAGCCACAAAGCATCCATTCTGTTATTATACATAATGTAGACTCAACAATTTATAACGATGAATGAAGGCCATATTTGTGATCCAAATTTCCAAACATTAACTTCTGTACAAAATTTGTAAGCACTTGATCTAAGGGAGGAGGAAAAGCCAATGAAACCAACAATTGAAGTGTAGTGCATTACCAGAGCAGCTCAGTAAGTGCAACATCAGGGAGAGCAGTGCACAGCCTCTTGCATTCAACACCTTGAGGATTTACCTGGACAAAAATAAGCCTATTATCGGCATCTTCAAGTTAGCTTAGCTTACTTTGCAGAAATAATAGCTTCTTTTTGTAGCTTCCAAAAGAGCATTAGATTAGGACCCGTTTGTTTTAGAAACATTTTGTGTTTTCAATTTTCAAATGATTTACATGATAAAATTGTAAAAAATATATCTTTATCCTTTTTATACAAATCTTTGAAATTAAGAAACAAATTGATACTATAACAACTAGAAATGAAAACAAGAAAGGAAAAAAAAACGGTATTTCCACAAACAAAAAAGCTAAAAAAATAAGCCAGAACAACCATGCAGCACAAAACAAAATTTGAATCAAGAAATAAATGAGAAACAGACGCATGAAAAAGAAAAATGGAGAAAGATAAGATTGGAGCAAAAGTGCGAGGCTTACCACAGATATAGATTTAGGTCTAATGGAAAGCCAAACAAGGCCAGTCAAAATATTAGTGACGGCCAATCCTAAAGTCAACAGGTCAGCTCTCGATTGTGAACTGCAAAAACACCATTACCATAAAAATTCAACAACAATGCTCAATTAATCAAATTTCAAACATTAAACTTGTTCAATTTTCGCATACCTTGATTTTTGATATATTAATTAATTAAAGCAGGGAAGAAAGAATTGTGAGAAATTAAGGACCTGCCGGCGTCGGCGGCGGCGGCGCGATACGGAAATGGCGCGATTGAGGAGGACGGCGGCGGAGGAGGCGGAACCGACATAGATTGGGAGGGGGCGAACGACGTCGTCGTTTGTGAAACCCAATCGACAAGGAAGTCGCGTTTGGGCTTGGGACCTCTGTAGAATCGTGGAATCAAGAGGAAGAGGAAGATGAGGATGAAAGAGTGAGAAAGGGAGGCGCTGCACTGGTTAGAGCGGAATAGGGTTTTGGGGTATGGCGTGTTACTGAAAAAGAAGAGTGTGAGAAAGGGAGAGTGTGAGCGCGAGAAAGCCCGCGTGAAACTTTTAGCCTTTTTTTTGATAAAATAACTTTACGAATCGGTTATGTATAAAAGACCGATTCCAAAGGTCTATCTCCAGATACATTATGAATCGGTTCCTTAAATAACCGATTCCATATGTGTCAAAAATCTCTAAAACTTCCGTTTAATTGCAAAATTGCCACCGTGTATGCATTTGGAATCGGTTCCTTAAACAACCGACTCCTAATAGTGCTTCTTAAAGTAGATTTTGTACTAGTGCCAGAACCGCTTTGAGAATCGGAAAGCCGACTCAAAACGTCCAAATGATCAAAGACGGACTTTTAGTGAAATGGGTCGCTCGCCACACCCAAAAAGATCACTTAACCCGCCAATGATCTCTCCCCTAATCTTCACCTCTCAACCCCTTTTATATCCAATTGCTAGAGAGCTCTTGTTTTCTTGTGAAAGAATGTGGGACTAAAACAAGGTAGAGAAAGCAATTCCCTTTAAAACAAAATTCGTTTTTTCAAAACCGTCACCGTAGTAAAATTGCGATTCCGGATTCGTTAACCGTTGGATCGTCTTCCTTTTTGACAGTAGGTTCGTGAGACATATTATCTACGCTTTTCACCGCTCGGATCGTCGAAACGAGGTCCGAGGAGAGAGAAATTACCTTCGCAATAGCTGCAGTTTTTGGTCCGTTTTTCTCAAACCTCTCATCGTAAAAGTGCGATTCCGGATTCGTTAACCGTCGGATCGTCTTCATTTTTTTACAGCGGGTTCGTGGGAAATATGTCTTCACTTTCACCGTTCAGATCGTAAAAACGAGGTCCAAGGAGAGAGAAATTGCCTTCGCAATAGCTGCTAAAAACTAACGCCCGAAAATACGCAAAAACTACTATTTTATGTAATTTTCAGAAAAAGTCCAAAATAAAATGGTTGAAAAAGTCAAAATTAAAAACTATTAAAAGAACTCGGACAAAATTGGGGTATAACACCATGCTTTAAGCCAAAATAAGTCAAATACATGGTTGGGATAGAAAAGAATGGAAGGATAGGTTTTACTTTCCATTCAATTAGCATCTGAATTTTTCTATGCACATAGGAGGTAGACAACAAAAGTCTCAAAGTAATTAAGCAATAATTACCTTAACATAATGTTCTTCCCCTCTCTTTTCAAGTTATGCATGTTCTGCAGTGACAAAGGGTATAAAAGATAAATAATATCTTTATAAAGACACTAAATGATCTCAACTATATAAGCGACATCCTATAGAAGGAAAAAGGTAAAAGGCGGAAATTTAGATAAGAGGGGAAATGATCAATATAGAATCCAAACAACATCATATTAGGGAAGACAATTAGAGCAAATAATTGGAGGAAGAAAGAGATAGAAGAATCTACACAAACAACTTTAATCATTATAAATCTAATACCAACAACAACCACAAAATCACCTCAGAAATAAATCTCGAAGAATCAACAAAAATGTATATAAAAAAATGACTTGAGAGTTGCAAAATAAAAATGCTTCCAACAACCTCTTCATGTTTTCTAAAACGAAAAATTCAGTGGCCCAGTGATTTGGTAAAACTGGTATAACAAATGCAAATCACACTGAATGAGATTTAGTAAATGGCAAAACGCAACAACTTGAATCCTTCAACTTATCAAAACAGGTGTATGAAAGTCTTTTGAACAAACAAATTAGAATAAAAATCCTATTACACAACATGGTTAAGATTCACCTTCCGATATCTGCATGAAACTGTTCAGAGTATTAAGAATAAGAAATAGATGTGTGTGGCAATATATGAAGTGGAATTGCATGTACAGGACATACTTCCACTTAAATATGAGAGGTAAGCTCTTGTTCATAACAACACTTCATAACTGTCTTCCAATTGAAAAGCTTTTAATAGTATTCAGTTTGTCACTTCTATATGAGAAGATACCAATCCAACTCACCATATGAAGGAATCTAGTCAAAGCAGCTTGCTTGCAAATTTGGAAGAAAACTGGTGCAGTGCGAAACATCAAATCTTTTAGTCATTGGTGGCCAATATGAAGTAGATAGTCTCTCCACTAAAGTAATTGGATATTAGATAGTTGAAATGTAGAGAATCCTCTACAACAGCGGATAATCTAATAAACTTTAGTTTCTCCATAAAAATCACATTAAAGCATGTACAACCCCAAACACTGTTATCACTATCAATTTTTTTGGTGCCACGTCATTTAGCCTTTTTGAAAATCTACTGGTTTGACATCATTGTTCTGAGCATGCTGGTGCAATGAAACTGAAACACAAACACTATTGATATCATATAATACACTGTAATATCAAACCACACAAACAACAAACACCCTGAGTTTCAAGTTGAAAAGAGATTTTGTTGTACTTGTTCACATGAACTAAATCCTTGATCATTGCATATAAAACACAAAGAATTTAACAAAATTTAAATTTTTTGATTTCATCGACAACAAAAACAAAGCACGAGAGCAAGTGAGCAATAAACCTTACTTCAAAAGCCACAAACATAGCTAGAACCTATATGACCTAAGTTTTATCTTCTTCCCTCTTAGATACAAATATTTATGCTAGCTGCAAATTAGAAGCAGAGTAAGAGAATTAAAATGGAGATAGCCAAAACCCTAACATAAATAACATGAAAACAACATCAAAATTCTGAAATAAAAGGATTGTAGAAGACAGAGGAAGAATAGGCAAGCCGATATGAATGGGGAGGGAGAAAGAGAGCAAAAATATAAAAAGGAAAAATCAGAACAGAGAGTGATTGACCGTAACTTAAGGGTGACATCATTGGTGAAGAGATGAATAATGGGTTGACACCAAAATACATGAAAAAAAAATATAAGAGAAGAAGAAGGAGGAGGGGGAAGAAATAATTGTATAGCCCTACTAGTTAATGTAACCAAAACTTCATACCTTTGTCGCTGTTGTGGAGCGATTTTCGGCGATCTCACTGCGGGCGGTGTCCCTCCGACCAGCCATGACATGCACCTTCCTCCATTTTTGGCATATTTCAAAAAAAAAAAACAGCAAAAATTAGGGGAAGTTAAGGATGTTACCAGCAAAAATAAGTTTTAAGGATGTGACTACTATATGTTGAAAATCAAGCTATAAGTATCCGTGGATTTTCCTTAAGAGATCACATAAATATTATGGCACAAAATAAAATTAACGCGTGACCGCGTCGATTTATATTATAGATCCGAATCCTATGAACGAATCGTATGATCTAAGTTTGTTAGTAAAGTAACCACCGAAAACAAAAAATTGAGACCGGAAGATACAACTGAGATTAAATTACCTCAGGTTGATTAGCATTCTTCGAGTTGGCAATGTTCTTGTAGTCACATTCACTAAAGAAATCACCAAAGTATGAATCCGACAGTTCCATAGTGGACACCTGCGAGTTCATTAGGGAAAATAAAAAATGAGGATTGAGCATGATAGGATAGGATAAGATGTAGTAGTAAAATATATCCAGAGTAAAAATTGAATATTAAAGTATGACAGGATACTCGTTGAACAATATACCCTCCAGAATTATGATGATGATAGGGCTGTAATTCAATATATAAAATATAAAAATTGGGTTAAGATACGTTACTATTGCATACTGACCGTGTTTTTATAAAAAGCATGAAAGATGAAGAAAGACAAAATGAGCGCATGAGAAAATACCTTTGCTCAGCGGATAGAAAGTTGTTGTTCTTGACGGGATGGAATTTGATTCACATAACCGATAGAGTTAGTAAAAATGACATGATTTGCTTTGAAAGAGAGACAATGGAGTAAAGAGCAATATTAATGAAATGGAATTAAAGGGATTGAATAGCATTATAATGGTGTAACGGTTTTGTTTTCAAAAGTCAAATTTAGGCAAAAGCTTTGAAGGGTTAGCGAATAGTACGATTAGGATAGGTGAGGTGGATAATTGATGAGGTGGATTTGAGGTGGCATGCTGACTAATTATTGTGAATATGTGACGTGGCAAATGATGTGGCTCATTCATGTACAACTAACCCACACATTCACATGTAATTTAAGACCAATTCTAATATATTTGTAATGATTGTACCACGTGGCACTAAGATGCCACGTCATGGACCAATTGATGACTGACACGTGACACACTGTTACAAAGTAAAATACTGATAGTTATAAATTTAATTGTGTTTGAAAAAACATATACATTTTGTAAAATTTTATGTGTTAATTGTACTTTTAAAGTTATATTTAAATGAAAATTAAAATCAATGTTATGGTACATTACAAATATATTAGAATTGATCTTAAATCACACTTGAATGTGTGGTTGAGTGGCAAATGTGGTTGCTTGCCCTCAATGGTTGTAAGTTCGACTCCAGCCCTTCCACTTAAATCACATATGTCAGTGCCACGTGGTGGTGGTGACATGGCATGTCGATGCCACATAGAACAATCATCAAATAATATGTTGACATGTGGTGCTGACCCCATTGTTGATGTTATCTCAGTTTGCCACATGACCTTTTTTTAATGGAAGGTTAACAGTGGGGATCTAACCAGATACGTTTGATTTTTGTAGGGGGAAACGAATAAACTAAAGCTTTTTGAAATTCAGGGACGAAACTGGATCAACGTGATATTTGTAGGGACTAAACATATATTTAAGCCTTAAAGATTTATTGATATGATCTAGAGAAATAGATGTCATACCCCAATTTTGTCCGACTTTTCGAAAATTAAATAGGAAAAAATATTTTTGTAAACCCCAATATTGACGGGTGTTTTTCTCGTTTTTAAAAGAGTTTAAGAATATGTGTGCACAGACTTATTCTCGTAGTGCGTATTTAACATTATTACTATCGTGTGGTTATCATTATTGTTATTTGTATTAGTAGTTATAAACAAATAGAGAAACACCAAAAATAGTCAAATAGTTAAGCTTGTCTAAATCTTTTTTTATTATCATTAAAAATAATACAAAATTACATGTTTTTGTTACACATCAAAAAATAAAAATAATATAGAAAATTTAAAGGCAAAAGGCCAAGCAAGGCAGGCAATGACTTGTTGTTATTGTTGCACTCATGAAGCCATTTTGAGGATGAAGCTCAAGCTTCTTTTCTCCTTGTCTTTTAGCTTTTTCCATTTTTGTGAACAAACATTTCAATTTCTTTGACCTATCCCCATACCGATGCCTTGCCTTGCAACAGAAAATTTATTTTGAGAATGAAGCTAAATGCTCCTTCTCCTTGTCCCCTTGTTCGTTTTCTACCTTGAGCAAGAACAACCCGCTTTTTGCAAAGAACCACCTCCACCCCTTTCTTTTGTCGCTGCATCCCCCCTCCTTGTCCCCACGAGAAGATTTTTCCCACTCAAATACCACACCTACACCACACCAAATCCATATATAAATACTGATCCATACACACGAACTGGGGAGAAACAAAAAAAAAACACACGCAGCATACATACATACACTCAAAGCAAAAAACACAAAAAGAAAAACCAGAAAACAGAGCAAGGGGGAAGAAGATTGAGAGAAGAAATCAAAGTGAGAAAAGTGGAAGGAAAATAACACTGTCTCTGATATAAACTCACCACCATCATCTATTCCTCTCTCTCTCAGAGACTCTCTCCCTCCCCAACAACAAATACACCTCTACCATACTCTCCTCCATTTTTACACAACAACCACCATAGCCACCTTCTACCTCCGCTCAAACCTCCAAAACCGAGCCAATACCCATCGCGGAATCACCACCGTCGCCCTTCTCCATTGTCGTGCGAAGCAAACCGGAGCCTCACCGACGTCGGTTCTCTCTTCCGTTCTGCTCCTCTAGTTTAACGTCCGCCGCGCCTCCTCTCTCTCTGGTTCGCTCTCGTTCTCCACCATCTTCGCCTCGGTCGTCACCACCGTAAACCGCCACATCTCTCTCTCTCTCTCTCTCTCGATCGGCTTCTTTCTCTTTCTAACAGAAGAAGAAGCAAACGACGCAGGAGGAAATGTTAGACTTAGGTTTTGTTTCATGTTTCAGCATGTGGGCCTTTCATTGCCTTTTTTTTATAAGTTTTTTTTTAAAAGATCTGATTGTTAATGACACTCCCCTCACGTTTTGGTTGCACCCCTACAGCTAGTTGCACTTCTGTTTTACTATCTCGCCCCCTTTCTTAATGTTGCAATCTTTATTTATTTATTTATTTATTTGTTTATTATAATATAATACTGATGCTTACAAACCAATATCTTTTTAAAATCAAACGTTGTTAGTAGTCTTGTGAAGCCTTTGCTTGCATGATTATTAACAATGGGGTACTAGTGGTGATCACTTGGAGCCTTCGCTCAATTGATCACCGTGAATACCTAATTTTCCTAAAGATTTTCACTAAATCAAAAACTTTGGTAGTAGTCTTGCGAAACGTTTGCTTGCATGATTATTAACAATGGAATGCTAATGGTGGTCACTTGGAGTCTTTGCTCAATTGATCATCATGAAAGCTCGATTTTCACAATTAAACAAAATAAAAAACAAAAACCTTTCCTAGACAAACCAAGAACTACGTTGCTTTGAATTCTCCATCGCACCGGGAGATACGTAGGAGTGGATCCCCTCCATCAAGCGCAAATATTAAAGATTTTTCATTAATTCACTCATAAACAAAAGAGGTAAAAAACAAAGCATTTTCCAAATCAACTCCGCAAATCACATATTTAATTAAGGCAACCCCTTCTTTGAAGGGACGCGTTATGGGTGCTAAAACCTTCCCGCACGTAACTAGACCCCGAACCCAAATCTAATGGTTCCAAGACCATTGCTTTACGAAAAAAGGTTTTTTTCAATGTTTTACCATTAAAAAATATTGGTGGCGACTCTAAAATCACGTTGTACGAAGAAAAGTCCCTCCAAGGATTTTTCGGGGTGCAACAGCTGGCGACTCTGCTGGGGATCTTTTTCTTAAGTGGGTCAAGCCGATTAATTGAATGTGTGATTTGCCTTTCTGATTTAACATGCTTTGTTTTACCTCCCTTCTTCCTACTTTTGTTTTATTTCCTATGTCATTTGTTTGTTATATTGTAGAACAGTCCCTCTTCTTCGCTCCCCTTCTTTGTAAGCAATGCGTGTAATTATTGTTGACTTTTAGAATGGTTTGTATATTGAAATGATGTATGCATGTTGAACCTTAGGGTAGACGACCTTTTGTCTGGACTGTTCATGGTTTTTCTTGCAGGTGGGGAAGGGTAGTTATTTCTAGGTGTTGTGCCCTCAACACACACTTCACACCCTATACTTGTGAGCATTGAGTGGGGCCTAAAACCCAAGGTCTGAACAGAAACCTAGGAGAGCGGGAACGATTAGTGACTGCCATTCGTAGACCTTTGTCTTATGGCTCTCATGAAAGTTTCGTCCAAGAGTACGCTTTGTCATGATGCCTCACACTCGATAGCTTTCTATGATTGTGGGTGTCATTGTGAGAGAGACTTTAGCTCTTGGTTGCCATTGTGAGGAAGCAATTAGAACCTACATGGGAGGATCACCCTTTTCGTCGACTTTAGACCCTAGGATTCCCACCCTTTGTAGGACACGGGGGCACACCTTTGTTTGTTGCATTAGCTTAGGCATTCCTTTTTCTCAAACTCTATTTCAAAAATTGTAGAAAGTAATTTTTTTTCTTTCCCCCTCATAAATACCTACATGAGGTGGCATGTAGCGTGTATCTTTAAAAATGTTCAAAGTACCCCCAATAACGTCATTTTCTTACCATTTTTCCATGTAAATAACACATCATTTCGCATTCACATCATTTTGCACCATTGCATTTGCATCTAACAAAATGTTGAAAAAAAAAACAAAACTTTCGTCATTTGCGTCTTTCATGCATTAAAGTTTGTTTGCCAGAGATCGCAACATAACACTGAATCTTGTCATAGGTGTGTAAGAAGTAATATGGAATCAAAAGGAAAAACCACATTCAATTCAAGGTTCCCCATTGTAAAGAAGATTGATGTAACTAGTTTGAAGGAGTATGCTTCCCTATTACGTCCTATTGAGCTTCGGTCCTTCGACAAGACTTATGGGAACATCCGCAAGTTATTACAGTTAGAAGTACAAGAGGGTGCCATCGCTGCCCTATGTTGGTTCTATGATTCAGAGATTAGGTGTTTTCTTTTCAAGAACTTCCAAATGGCACCTACCCTAGAGGAGTATGAGAAGATTCCGGGTTTTGATCGCTCAGAGGTTAGACCTTACCAGTATCAGAGGCAGTATTATTCAGATGAGAAGTTTGCTTCCTTGTTACAAATCAGTGTGGAAGAAGTGCGGTCCCACAAAGTTAAGCGTAACAATATATCTGGGTTTCCTCAGGAGTTCTTTGAGAGTTTGATGGCTAGCTATGTAGTATCAAAGGATTGGGTTTCTTTCAAGCAAGTACTAGCTTTGACCATCTTCGGCATTGTTCTTTTCCCTCAGATTGAGAAACATATAGATGAAACTGCTGTTGGTGTGTTCCTAGCTTTCAAAGTGCAAAAAGTCCCATCAATCCGGTTCCCGCTATTCTCGCCGAGACCTATCGTGCCTTCACCCGCCATCATGAGTTGCGAAAGGATAAGATGTGTTGTTCCTTCCCTGTGTTATACGCTTGGTTGATCAATCATGTGTGCATTAACAAAAGTGATGTTGGAGATTTGCTTTCCTATGCCTTGGGTTGCAATCCAAAGACTATGAGCCCTCAGGAATGGAAGGATACCTTGAAGAACCTTGACGCTCTTCAAGTCCGATGGTTCTCGCACAAGTGTTGGGAAGATAGACCCTCAGTGATATTCCAATGTGGCAGTTTCCAGAACGTTCCTCTCATGGGAACACAAGGTTCCATAAATTATAACCCATCTTTGACTTTGAGACAACTCGGGTACCCTATGCGGGACTCACCCTCCGAAGCTATGTTGCTCCGTTTTTACCTCCATGCGGGGATCCCTAAAGACGAGGACTTACTTCGGCGAGTCTTGCAAGCTTGGGAAACCGTGGTGCGGAGAGACAAAGGCGAGTTGTCTAAAAGGACCACTGCTATCTCCTTCACTCAATGGCTTGAAAAAAGGATTAAGGAAACTCAATCATCCAACCAAAAGGGGCCATCACTTGAAGAAAAAATACCAGAGCCTCACGTTCCCCTCATTGAAGAGCTAGAAGAGGCTAAGTTGGCATTATCTAAAGTGGAAGAAGAGAAAAGGGCCTTGCAAAACAGATTGGGAAAAGTGATGCAAGACAAGCGGAAGCTAGAGAATAAAAATGCTCTTCAAGCCGCAGCTATTGAAGCCGCCAATAAGAAACTTGAAATAGAAGAAGAAAGCAAGAGGGAAATTCAGAAACATTTGAAAGGTGCTAAAGAGGAAGTAAAGAGGTGCACCTGAAAGATGAACGAAGCTATGGCAGAAGCACGTGAATGGAAGGAACTATATGACAAGTCACGAGAGAAGGAGAAAATGGTCAGAGATGCACTAGCTAAGTCAAGGAAAGAATTCCAAGTGATGAAGTTCGAGTTGGGGAACCAAATGGAAAGCATCAGGCAAGACAGAGAGTCTATCACAGGAATCTTGAAAGAGTACCAACAAGCTTTAGGGTTTGAACAAGGAAGGTCGGAGGAATTGAAGAGGAATCTCAGATGCCTAAGGGACTCTTATGAGCAAGTGCAAGTAGAAAGCCGGTATTGGGAGCAACGTTTCATGGCCTTAATTGGCAGAATAGAGGACCAAGAGATTGTCAAGGAGCTAAGGGATGAGATTCAGCTTTGGAGGAGTAAATTTTCAAAGCTAGCAGGGCTAGCTAACCAGGCTGTGAGGGATGTTCCCAAGAAGCTAAGGAAAGCTGAAGCAGAAATGAATCCTTTCAACACTCCAGCCAAGGTGTGTGAGTTTGTCGAGTACTGCAAGATTCTAACAGAAGAACTCATGGAGAAGGCCAAGGGGGCAACTGAAAGCAAGAAGAGGAAGAGGAAGGAGAAATTGAAAGCTATATGCCTTTGAAGTTCACTTTGGAACATCGTAACAATCCTTAGGAAATTGTAATTTTCTCTAAAAAGTTGTAATTTTCTTTGGAGTATTGTACTTTTTGCTTTCAGAATTTTGTACTTTGCTTTCCGTTCGAGTTTGAAGTTATAGTACTCTTTCCTTTTGAATAAAGTGTGTTTGTTTTGCCTATTGCTTCCAACCTCGTTGCAACCAAAAAAATTAAAAAAAAAAAAAAGAAGTGTTAGAGCTTTAAACTTACACGCTTATGACAAGACGAGTCGCGCCGTGATTCCTGGCACCAAAACAAACATAAAATCATACATATCGCATTGCATTTGCATTTATTTATTGATTCTCACGCTCATAAAATGTGTTCCATCAATAGAAAAAGGCAAGCTGGTTCGCCAACATCGATACTTGACTCGTCTGCAAGCAAGGCTCATGGCAGCTAACAAGAATGACTCGAACCGTCCTATTATTGAAGACCTAGGAAGTGGTGAATCGGACCATGATACCCCAACTGCTGAGTTTCACAATCCAGAGCAATTGGTTCAGGAGAATCGGGAGTTGAGAACGAAAATGGGGGCAATGGAAGCACAGATGACTGAAATGATGGCGATACTACAAGCCTTGAGGAACGGAACTGCCGCTGAAAGTCCCGCCGTCACTACCGAAGATGCTGTCGCTCTTCCCCCTCCGAGTCTTGAGACTGTCACCTTCGCTCATACTTCAGGGGCCAACAACCAGAGCCAACCGGCCATGCATAGGATGCCTTGGGGACTCCCACCCGGATACACACCTCCAGGAGCTGAGGCTAATGCAGGAAGTAATCCCCAGGGTTGCAGAGCAAGTCCAACCCATCTCACCGCAAACAATGGAGGAACGGAACGCCTCAGCCCAAATTCGATTCCTATTCGCAGGAACTCCGTTCGGCTTTCATTCACCAAAGAATGGTCCATCCCCAAGTTCGAGGATCAATTCACCTCGAATACCACTCACTCACGTGACCCACACGTGAACCCACCGTAATGTTGATGAGTAATCCTCACTACGGTGTGAATGGTTTTCCTCGAACTATCCGTTGAAACTCCTCAAGCTAGAGGCAGTGTATCATATGTTAGAAGAGCGCTTAAGAATGATTGAAGGGTCGAGCTCTCAGAGCAAGAGAAGCTCGGGATCCGTGTCTCATCCCTGATGTGGTTCTACCTCCTAAATTCAAAGTGTCTGACTTCGACAAGTACCGAGGCATGACCTGCCCTAAAAGCCATCGACCATGTTACTGTAGAAAAATGGTGCACATTCTCATGATGACAAGTTCTTTGATCCATTATTTCCAAGAGAGCCTTGCTGGGGCATCTCTCAACTGGTATATGCAGCTAGAACCATCCTGTATCCATTGTTGGAAGGACTTGAGTGATGCCTTCCTCAGACAGTACCAGTACAATACGGATATGGCGCCTGACAGAACACGATTCTGAGCATGGCAAAAAGAGATAATGAGTCATTTAAGGAGTATGCCCAACGGTGGAGGGCTTTGGCTGCGCGCAGTAACACCCCTTTGTTGGAGAAAGAAGCTGGTCTTCATGTTCATGGAAACCCTGCCACCATTATACTATGATCGGTTGATCGGCAGTGTATCTTCCAATTTCTCAGACATGGTAATCATCGGCGAAAGACTAGAAAATGGACTGAGAAGCGGCAAGATTGCCCATAGTTCCGCAGGTGCAACCACCCACAAGAAGCCATTCCCCGGATTTCCGAAGAAGAAAGAAGGAGAAACCAGCACTATCACCATAAGCCCACCTTATCAACCACAAAACATCCCTGTCCCCACTTAGCCAACCCGTCCACCACGAAATAACTACCACAAAAACTACCAAGACAAAAAACAGACCACCTTTGATCCCATCCCCATGTCCTATACTGACCTTTTCAACTATCTCGCCACAAACAAACTCATCAATACCAGACCCATGAAACCAGTCCAGCCACCCTAGTTCCGAGGCTACAATCCCAACGTTACCTGCGCATTTCATGAAGGGGCAGTGGGACACGCTGTTGAAGACTGCAAGGCCTTCAAAATTGTGGTGCAAGATCTGATTGATACCAAAGGGATAACCTTCAAACAAGAAAACCCAAGCATCACAACTAATGCGCTTCCTAATCATGAGAAATCTGCAATCAATGCCATCCATGATATGGGGGGACAATCCTTAATTAAAATTGTGAAGGGTATCCAGACACCCTTAGAGGTTATTCATGCAGAGCTGTGCAAATTCGGGGTCATCAAGAGAGGATGTACTCAGAAAGAAGTCTGTGTTGATGTTAATTGTGCGGGGGCGTGTGAGGCCTTTAAGACAGTATTGCAGGACCTATTGGATCGTCATATGATCCAAATAGGTGTACAAGAGAAAGAGGAGGATGTGTTGACTTTCCAATCAGATAAGAATAGAAATGTTCAGAAACCTATTGAGGTCCCGTATAGCCGAAAGCCGGTCGTGGAGAGACCTAAGACCATTGTGATTCCTGTCCCAACTCCTTATCAAAGGAACAATCTTTGTTCCATGGAGCTATGGGGTGTCGGTTCCCATTGAAGCCTCAAATTGTTCCCGATGTCACAAACATTGCGGGAAGCAGTGGAATCACTAGAAGCGGACGTGTTTATGTCCCCGAAGTCCTGAAAAAGGGTCCCTCAAAGGAGGATGAGGAAAGGATTCGCAAAGGTAAGGGTATAACACAAGATCCCAAGGAAAGTAGGAAGGTGTCGGAGCAAGAGACCACTTTGAATTTTTGAAGATCATGCGCGAGTGATTACAAAGTGGTGGACCAGTGCACCACACTCCCGCAAAGATCTCTATCATGTCCTTATCGCTCAGTCGAGGCCCACCGTGCAGCTCTAATGAAAGTATTAAATGAAGCCCATGTAGCCCGAGAACATCGCGTTGACCACTCGATGGCATCGTAGGGAATATTGTTGCATCCAATTATATTACCTTTATCGATGATGAGCTCACCCCGAGGAAGAGGGGCATAATCAGCACTTCACATTTCGATCGGATGTGGTGAATATACACTCTCTCGGGTCCTCATTGACAATGGATCCTCTTTGAATGTCATGCCCAAATCTACTATGAAGCAGACTAAATGTAGACATTCAGTATATGAAGCCTAGCTCAACACTAGTTAGGGCATTTGGCGGATCCAAGAAAGAGGTTATAGGAGAAATGGAGTTCCCGATGCGAGATAGGTCCGAAGTATTTTATGTGAATTTTCGGATCATGGACATTGCATCATCCTACATTTGTCTCACGGGAGACCACGGATTCATGCGCGTATTGCTGTTCCTTCATCCTCCACCAAAGGCTTAAGTTTGTAGACGACAAGTCGATAGTCGTTTGTGGAGAAGAAGAGTTCCTAATTAGCAAGCCCCATCCTCCTCAATACATTGAGGTTGCAGAGAGTCACTTGAATCGCCTTCGATCATTTGGAAATTGCAAATGCCGCTTTCGTGGGGAAGAAGCCCCATTGCCTGCACCAAAGATATCTAACGCCGCTATCATGGTAGCCAAGGTCATGCTGAAAAATGGTTACCAGATTGGAAAAGGTTTAGGAAAGTCCGAGCAAGGAATTCTTCCGCCGGTACAGCTGCAAGAGTACAAGGATAGGCGTGGGTTAGGATATTGGCCCACTCAAGCTGATAAGAAGAGAATGGATGAGGAAAAGCGAGAAGGGAGGCTAGCTAAGCTTCAGGGGCGGAAACCAAGCTTGAAGAAGGTTCCTATCTATGATTTCTCCCAGAGCTTCAGGAGCGCGGGTATGCTGGATCCCGATCAGGTGGCCGTCATTGAGGAAGAATCAGTTGTGGAAGACAAAGGTGTGGACTTGGTGCGTCGCAGTGCTGCAGATGAAGAGCTTGATAATTGGAAGATCATTGATTTCCCTGTTATTTTCATTCCAAAGTAATGATTTTGTAATGTAAATTCTTTGGCTCTGCCCAAGGCCTTAGAATATTTCATATGGGCATGCATGTTTTTCCTTCGAATATCATCTATCAATAAAATGTTGTTTTGGATTCTCAAATGAATAAAATTGCTTTTCATTGTCATGTGTCTTCATCTTGTGTTTCTATTTTGCTTGTTCATTTCTTTCTATTCCCGCAAATGCAGATCTAAAATGAATATCTTTGAGAATAATGATGCCAACGGTTCATATGTTAATTTTGATCACCCCGTTAATCAAGCTGAGGAGGATGTTGAGGATGACTGGGAAACCCCTCCAGAATTGATGAGAATGGTTGAACAAGAGGAAAAGGTTATTCAGACGCATGGGGAATCTGTTGAGATAATTAACCTAGGCACAGAGGACAGTAAAGTAAAGGTGGGTACTTCAATGAAGGAAAGTGAGCGCAAGAAGCTAATCAAACTCTTGCATGATTATGCCGATGTCTTCGCATGGACTTATCAGGATATGCCAGGGTTAGATACTGACATAGTGGTACATAAGTTCTTTGGTCAAGCCGAATGCCCTCGTGCAGCGCGGCGAGAAGATTATCACGAATCGACATAGTGGTACATTACTAGCTCTGTGGTTGCCAAATTCGTAAAGAGAGATCTGGTTTGTTGCTATGGGATCCCAGACAAGATTATCACAGATAATGGCAGCAACCTGAACAGTAAGATGATGAAAGAGCTATGCGAAGACTTCAAAATCTGACATCATAATTCTTCTCCATACCGTCCCAAGATGAACGGGGCAGTCGAAGCAGCCAATAAGAACATCAAGAAGATTGTGCAAAAGATGGTAGTAACCTACAAAGATTGGCATGAGATGCTTCCTTTCGCTTTGCATGGGTATCGTACCTCAGTGCGTACTACAACCGGAGCAACCCCTTTCTCTTTGGTGTATGGGTCAGAAGCGGTTCTCCCTATTGAAGTTGAGATACCCTCCCTACGGGTGCTGATGGAAACCAAGTTGGAAGAAGCAGAATGGGTCCAAGCTCGTCTGGATCAGCTGAATCTCATTGAGGAGAAAAGAATTGCTGCCCTGTGTCATGGCCAGTTGTATCAACAAAGGATGAAGACGACTTTTCGACAAGAAGGTTCGTCCCCCGAGAATTCGGTGAGGAGACCTTGTGCTCAAGAAGATGCTGCCTATTCAGAGTGACCCCCGTGGGAAATGGACTCCTAGCTATGATGGACCATATGTGGTAAAGAAAGCCTTTTCTGGAGGAGCATTGATACTCACCAACATGGATGGTGAAGAGCTTAGAAACCCAGTCAATTCAGATTCGGTCAAGAGATATTACGCCTGAGAAAAATAAAAAGAAAAAGAGAAAGATGAGCCAAGCAAGAATTAGCTCGCTAGGTTGAAAACCCGAAAGGGCGGCCTAGGCAAAAAAGAGCGACCCGGTGGACTGAAAACTCGCAAAGAGCGGTCCAGGCAAAAATTAGGGTCAAGAATGTTGGACTTAAAAAAAAAGTAAAAGAGGCAAGCAGCGCCTCCAAAAGCTTGGATGAAAGGGTGATCAAGGATATAAGTATGGATGATTGGCATCAACACTCCAAAGACAAAGAGCGCTCATAAGATCTGTTGCGTCCATTTTTCTTGTTTTCTTTTTAGTTTCAAAATTCTCAATGTACTCTCTTCAGTTGGCGCGACTTTTTGCGCGTCCGAGTTCCATATGAATAAAAAGTCCAAATTTCCCACTCCATCCGTTTATCGTTCTATCATTGCTTCCTTTTTCATTTGTGCTTTAAAATGATGTTTTATGATAGATGATAAATGAATTATGAAAATGTGTATAAATCAGAGCATTAAAATTATTGCGAAACTTTTGAAAATCATGAGAAAAGAAATGATCTTTCAATCAGGTAAATTCACAAGAATCAAACAAAAGCGCCGATCGCGTCAAAGCAATCCTCAAAAGGCTGAGGCGTGACTCTAGCACCAGTATGGACGACTACCGCGCCTCATAACGCAAGTCCCACGATTTGGTCGAACCAGCGAAAAAAAAACTAGAAAAGGAGCAAAAGAGCAATAAAGCAAATAAAATTCATGCATTGCATTCATCAAACATAGACAAAAAAATTCATACAAGCAAAAAGAAACTCTTGCATCACATCACATTCATCCCATCAAACGGCAATCATGGCATTTGCATGCATTTGTTCGTCTCACTTACAGGTACAAGGACAGATAAATACTTCTGTGTTATTCCTCGCACTCGGTTCCCAGGAAATGCTCCCTTAGTTTGGAGTCCAAATGTTTTTCAGTTCGGCGCTCAAGCGTGCATTGCAGTTTGGAGTTCAAATCGCTCTTATCAGAGTTCAGCGCTCCCTTCTGTTCAAGGTCTCACATCGCGTACGAGCAACGCGATGGACCGCAGCCCCATGTGAGGTTCAACGGAATAGTTGTATCAGCCTAAGATACAGTGGACGCCGTGCATTGATCTGTATATCAGTTCCGGAGCTGATAACGATCCCCCGGGTCGCTCGAAAAGGCCAACAGGAAGTGTGCTCCTCAAAGCCACGTGCAAACTCGGATTCGTCAAGAGTTCGTTTAAGGATTACAGGTTTTAGGCAGCCTGGGCATTTTACCGCTTTCTGCACGCAAGTGCTCATTTACCGCTTCCTGCGTGCAAGTGCCCATTTTACCTTTTCTGTCTGCACGTCAGTGTTCATTTACTGTTTTCGCATTGACACGAAAGTGTCTATCTTTCCGTAAAAAAAGGGAGAAAGAGAAAAAGAAAGAAAAAATCGGATTTCCCCCAGTGGACAAAATTGGTATAATTTTTGAATTCTTTATTTCTATTTTATCTTCGAAATATGTCTCGGCCAATTCATGTTTCTTGATAAAGTCCAAATAAAGAGGGGCAGCTGTCATACCCCAATTTTGTCCGACTTTTCGAAAATTAAATAGGAAAAAATATTTTTGTAAACCCCAATATTGACGGGTGTTTTTCTCGTTTTTAAAAGAGTTTAAAAATATGTGTGCACGGACTTATTCTCGTAGTGCGTATTTAAGTTGCCAATCAGGTGCGTGTTTGCCGTACGAGAATTATGCTAATCGCGAGTATCTTTCGAAAGTCGTTAGTAATTTAACATTATTACTATCGTGTGGTTATCATTATTGTTATTTGTATTAGTAGTTATAAACAAATAGAGAAACACCAAAAATAGTCAAATAGTTAAGTTTGTCTAAATCTTTCTTTATTATCATTAAAAATAATACAAAATTACATGTTTTTGTTACACATCAAAAAATAAAAATAATATAGAAAATTTAAAGGCAAAAGGCCAAGCAAGGCAGGCAACGACTTGTTGCAGCTCATGAAGTCATTTTGAGGATGAAGCTCAAGCTTCTTTTCTCCTTGTCTTTTAGCTTTTTCCATTTTTGTGAACAAACATTTCAGCCCTTTGACCTATCCCCATAGTTGATGCCTTGCCTTGCAATAGAAAATTTATTTTGAGAATGAAGCTAAATGCTCCTTCTCCTTATCCCCTTGTTCGTTTTCTACCTTGAGCAAGAACAAATTGACTTTTTGCAAAGAACCACCTCCACCCCTTTCTTTGGCTGCTGCATCCCAGCCTCCTTGTCCCCCTGAGAAGTTTTTCCCCACTCAAATACCACACCTACACACACCAAATCCATATATAAATACAGTCATACACACAGAACCAGGGGGAGAAAACAGCAAAAAAAACACACGCAGCATACATACATACACTCAGCAAAAACACAAAAAAGAAAAACCAGAAAACAGAGCAAGGGGGAAGAAGATTGAGAGAAGAAATCAAAGTGAGAAAAGTGGAAGGAAAATAACACTGTCTCTGATATAAACTCACCACCATCATATATTCCCCTCTCTCTCAGAGACTCTCTCCCTCCCCAACAACAAATACACCTCTACCATACTCTCCTCCATTTTTACACAACAACCACCATAGCCACCTTCTACCTCCGCTCAAACCTCCAAAACCGAGCCAATACCCATCGCGGAATCACCACCGTCGCCCTTCTCCACTGTCGTGCGAAGCAAACCGGAGCCTCACCGGCGTCGGTTCTCTCTTCTGTTCTGCTCCTCTAGTTTAACGTCCGCCGCGCCTCCTCTCTCCCTGGTTCGCTCTCGTTCTCCACCATCTTCGCCTCGGTCGTCACCACCGTAAACCGCCGCATCTCTCTCTCTCTCTCTCGATCGGCTTTTCTCTTTCTAAATGAAGAAGAAAGGAAAGAAGCGCGAGGAGGAAATGTTAGACTTAGGTTTTGTTTCATGTTTCAGCATTTGGGCCTTTCATTGCCTTTTTTTTTAAGTTTTTTTTTAAAAGATCTGATTGTTAATGACACTCCCCTCACGTTTTGGTTGCACCCCTACAGCTAGTTGCACTTCTGTTTTACTATCTCGCCCCCTTTCTTAATGTTGCAATCTTTATTTATTTATTTGTTTATTATAATATAATACTGATGCTTACAAACCAATATCTTTTTAAAATCAAACGTTGTTAGTAGTCTTGTGAAGCCTTTGCTTGCATGATTATTAACAATGGGGTACTAGTGGTGATCACTTGGAGCCTTCGCTCAATTGATCACCGTGAATACCTAATTTTCCTAAAGATTTTCACTAAATCAAAAACTTTGGTAGTAGTCTTGCGAAGCGTTTGCTTGCATGATTATTAACAATGGAGTGCTAATGGTGGTCACTTGGAGCCTTTGCTCAATTGATCATCATGAAAGCTCGATTTTCACAATTAAACAAAATAAAAAACAAAAACCTTTCCTAGACAAACCAAGAACTACGTTGCTTTGAATTCTCCATCGCACCGGGAGATACGTAGGAGTGGATCCCCTCCATCAAGCGCAAAAATTAAAGATTTTTCATTAATTCACTCATAAACAAAAGAGGTAAAAAACAAAGCATTTTCCAAATCAACTCCGCAAATCACATATTTAATTAAGGCAACCCTTCTTTGAAGGGATGTTATGGGGTGCTAAAACCTTCCCCGTACGTAACTAGACCCCCGAACCCAAATCTAATGGTTCTAAGACCATTGCTTTCCGAAAAAAGGTTTTTTTCAATGTTTTACCATTAAAAAATATTGGTGGCGACTCTAAAATCACGTTGTACGAAGAAAAGTCCCTCCAAGGATTTTTCGGGGTGCAACAATAGACTTATAAGATTTGGGTTGAGCCTAGCTAACTCAACTCTACAAAACTGACTTGTGAGATAAGAGATACGTTACATTTGGTGTAGGACCCTCAACATTTTCATCGCCTTTTAGAAGAATACACGAATACATAAAATCAAATAAATAAAAGCTTCTAAAGGCATAACCACAATATAACTCTCAGACCTAAAAATATCATACCAAATAAAAGTGGAAACACTATTGTGCAAACAAGAGAGACTCATTCTCTAAGGGCCTATTTGCGAGTTTGGAGGAGAGGGGATGACTTGAACAAAAGAGGAAGGATGAAAGACTAATGAAAAGATCAACAATGAGGAGTTTATTTTTCTTCATAAAACTAAATCCCCCAAATTTTGAGAAACTAAAAAGAGGCATTGGAGGAGGGTTTGAGAGGGCTTAGGAAAATTCTTCAAATCACTTACATCCTTTTATAATAGTCTTCAAATTAAAAACATATTAATGATAAACATTCTCTTATTATCTACAAAATTACTCTCTCAATAAAGGTGAAATATTTCTATAGTTTTCTCTCTACTCCAACCCCCAAAGTCATCCCCTCCCCTCTAAACTCTCAAATAGGGAATTTGGAGGGAGGAGGGGGTGTTAAGACAATAGTAGTTTTGATTAGTGGTTTGATAGAAAAAGTATCCCCTAAACTCATCTTAAACCCTCTCTTAGAGATTCTACCTCTAACCTATACCAAGGTTCTAATGTATATTGATTGTTCCTTACATACGTGTACCTTTTTTTAGTCAACAACTATAAAATGTAATCTTAACATTTTTTTGTTCCAGTGTATATTGATTGAAGTATAAAATGTACTAATCAATCTACTTATAACAGTAAATACCCGACGCTTTAAACAGTCAAGGGTCTAATCTATGTCGATCAACAATAGCCTATTGAGATGCTACAAAACACAAGAAGGAATCTTAAGCTAGCTAGCCATAAATTGCCAAGACCACGAGATGACAATAATAGCATTGTCCCAATACTCATCTCAAAAGTGGAGTATATGCAAAACCTAGTGGGAACACAGGACATTACGTAGTGCTGATATCATTAAAGATAACACTATTCCCCAAAGATTAATAATAATAATATTCATCCCCCACTTCCTATTCATTGCACTCAATCATTAACTCCATTCCATTCCACTCCCAGTTTATTTAATTCTTATTTAAGACCAATGCACTTCTATTCTCTTATATATATCCCTCTCTCAAAACATCTCTGATCTCATCAAAAATCTTTACTATGACTTTTATCAAAGAGCTGGGAGAGAATGATGGTAGATCAAAGGCTAGCTATGAAGAAGAAAACATAGGAGAATGGTTAAGTTTAAGGATCAAAGAGAAAAACCCAGATTCAAAATCTCAATCAAAACCTTCTCCTCATTCTCACAATAAAGTATTCTCATGCAACTTTTGCATGAGAAAGTTTTATAGTTCACAAGCCTTAGGGGTCACCAAAATGCACACAAAAGAGAAAGAGAAGCAGCTAGAAGCTTCCAATCTCATCATAGCATTGTGACATCATCAATGGGTCTTGCTTATTCTTCTTTAACAGCAGCTCGATCACTAGGAATCCAACCTCACTCGCTTATTCATAAGCCAAGTAGAGAAAGATCTGCTATGGTTCCTAGATTCAATAATGGTTCCAGTTCTGGAACATGGACACCTTTTGTGCTTGAACAAGCTGTGGATTTTGCATGGCCTGGAAGCTTTAGAATGAACTTGTCATTGCCAAAGCAAGATACAGATAATATAAATAATCTTGACTTAGATCTTCGGCTATGATGATCGATGCATTCATTTGTTCCAACTTAAGGGTCTTGATTATATTATATTAGTGCTTTGTTTTATTAATTTTCCGATGCAATATCTATATATGTTACTACTTTGTAATAGTAAGATGTCAAAGGTAAGTTGTATTGATTGTTTTGTTATTGTAACATGCGATATATAAGTTGATGTGCATTAGACCATTAGTACAAGTTTTCTCTAAAACTTGGTACCTTTCCTTCTTTAAGATCTTGGATTATTATTATTATTATTATTATTATTATTATTATTATTATTATTGTACTTAATTAATAAGATGCTTATGATTTAAGGGTACACAAAATATTCGATAAGAAAAATTGTAAAAAAAAAATTATTATTAAGTAGATACGGATGACTCTCATAAGTTCATAACAATTCCTTGTGTATTTCTATTTTTGATGTACCAAAAATATGAAAAGAAAAAATTAGGACAGATATGGAATTAGAAGGAAAATATGAAAGAATATACGGAGCCAAGTTGGTTCGTCTATATTAGTTTTCTGTTGAATTAGCTACATATGTAGTTCCATCCAACATGTTAATGACAAGACATCTCCAAACACAGTAATGGACACAATACAAAAGTAACTAAACTATAGCTGCGGGCCAAAAAAGCTTCAATTATGGAGTATTGATTGTATTCAGAATGAGTTGGCATTTGATATTGACAAATTCTATCCGATTAATTCTGTAAAATCTTTTGGCTCAGGGAGAAGAGAATGGTAGAGAAAGAGAGAACTCTCTAACTACCTAAGAAAAGTTGTTATTGCTTGAATATTGCTTTGATGCCAAAGGCTTGATGATGAGCCCTATTTCTACTACTCTTAAGTAGGACTTTGCGTAACTATAGAAGGATCTAGAAACATTTAATGCTAGTAGTTGATTACAAGAAAAGTCTAGAGAATAAGAATACTCTAGTGCAATATATGCCTAGAAGAATTTAAAGATCTAAAGGCTATACTTAGTTATTATATCTTCATCTATTTGTGTTTTTAGAATATTCAATGTTCTCAATTTCGTGAAGCTTCCATATAATTCTTCATCATTCTCCCCGGGTTGGAGGAGACTCGCCCTTGAGTCGAAGTCTTCTTCATTGTCAAAGTATGGTGAAAGATCAACAACATTGAAGGTTGCATATACTCCATATTCACATGGTAGCTCTATGTTATACCCTCTCAATATTCAAGATGGCTATGTTAGGTTAATTGGCTCTTGTGATGGTATTCTCTGTTTTTCCATTGGAAAACATTACAATTCTGTCATGGTATGGAACCCTTCTATTAGGAAATTCAAGTTATTGCCACATTTGGAATATCAACCGCAATTTAGAGAAGTAGTTTACGGTTTTGGGTATGATCGCCTTACCAATAATTACAAGGTAGTTGCTATTTGTTGCTATAAACGTGATCTACTTAATACAGTTTATAAAATTCATGTCAAACTTCATACTTTGGGTAAGGATCGATACTTGGAAAACTGTTGAGGGGTTCCCTTCAGGTCTTTCGGGGGGTATCCCATTTAGTGAATCTGGGAGATTTGTGAGTGGCACCATTAATTGGTTGGTAGTTCCTAGTTCAAGTTCTACGTGGGCCATTCTTTCTCTTGATTTAGGAAATGAGTCTTGTAAAGAGTTTTTGCCTCCTGATTATGGATGGGGGTCTACCTCGTTGACCTTGGGGGTGTTGAGGGATTGCTTATGCATTCTTTCTCACACTAAAACTCATGTTAATGTTTGGCTTATGAGAGATTATGGAAACGAAGACTCTTGGATGAAATTGTTTGTTGTTCCGTCGTACCATGAACATCTTGGTTGTCAAGCGCCTACCTATGCCAAAGCGCTTTATATTTCAGAGGGTGACCAACTTCTGTTGGACTTTGTGGTGCAGCTAGTTGTTTACAATTCCAGGGATGGTACTGGAAATTTCTCGAGGTTCAGTCCATGTTTGGTGGTTGTTGTGATTGGTTCATTTGCCATGTCTACATTGAGAGTTTGATATCACCTTGACATTAGTATTAGGACATAGATGTTATTGTATGCTAGGTTGGTTCTTTAAGAACTACTAATGACATATTGCCACCATGTGTTTTCACTAATTTTATCTATTTAATGTCAGTTCTAGTTTTCAATGACTATATAGTTCATGGTTAATTAATGGTTGATTCAATCTGCAACTTTGAAAATTGTTGTTAGTTTTAACTAGTGGTATGATGGTAGTTTCTATCAAATGTCTTCTTTCGTGATCTAATTATCCTTTGTTGCTATCTTTGTTGCTATTAAATGTCATCTTTCAACCATATATCTTCGATGTCTATCCTTTCGATGTCTTCTTTCGTGATCTAATTGTTGTTAGTTTTAACTAGTGGTATGATGGTAGTTTCTATCAAATGTCTTCTTTCGTGATCTAATTATCTTCGATGTCTATTCTTTGTTGCTTTGGCTTCTCCTCAAGAGCAATGATAGACATCGAAGATATATGGTTGAAAGAGGGGGATTCACGTGAAAAGTAGTTACACATTAATTTTAATTAAATAGATTGTCTTTTTTGTTTGTCATTTGTCATGAAATAGATTGTCTTTCAATTAATGACGAAATTCTCACCAATATGATCACACCTTATTAAAGTTCTCTTTGGGAATTTGGATGGGACGGAGGCTTTGGAGGGTGTTGAGAGAAAGATATAGAAATCTTTTGCCTTAACGAAGAGAATAATTTTACTGACAATGATAAGTAAAAATACTCATGAATATAATTTTAATTTTAATAAAAAGTTGTAAATAATTTGAAGAATATACATAAGACCCCAAAAACCCTACTTTAATACTCTTTTGAGTTTCTCCAAATTAGGTAATTTGGTTTTATGATGAAAAATAAACTCCTCATTGATTTTGGTGGTATGATCTTCCTTCGCTCCTCTCCCTTCCAAACTCCCAAACGAGCCCTTAGCTAGGGTAAGAGAGATTTTGGAGGTGAGTAACGAGTTTCTAAATATAAATTAATGAAGTGTGATTAAAAATATTATATTATTATGTATCACGTTGTTCTTTCAATTTTTTAACATCTCAAAAATATATATAATAAAAGGTGACGTCTTGATTGCCTTTGAAAAAATGCTAATAATTTTACCCCATCTCATTTATATTCCTCAAGATTTGACACACGTGTCCCACTAATTTAATATCAACTGCAACGTAATGTAAACGTACAAATATACAAGTCGATCATGTGGCTCAGTGGAATTTACCATAATAAAATCTATAGTTTTTTTTTTTGACAAATATAAAATCTATAGTCGATCCTTCAAAACTCTCCTAAATCTACACCCAAAACATACCGTTAAGTCCTAAATATATGTTGGGCGGGCTCCCTATTACCACTTTGATTACATTTTCTTTTCATACCAAGAGCATATTGGTCTTGCCCCTCTTGGGCTCTCTTCCCTCCTCATTTTATCTTTTAATTTTAATGATAACGGTTGAAAGTACATTTTTTCCTTCTTACTGTTCTATTGTATTAGAAAACTTTATCAAGGCTTTCTTCTTTCTCTTCACCTAAAAAAATATTCCACGGGCTTCCTTGAACAAGAGGAGACATTTAATTTAACCCATTATTTATAGGGAATTTTTGATAAGAGCGCAAAGAGACTTTTACCGTGTTTGTTTCCAAAACCTCAAGGTGTTAAGTAATATGTCTAGCTTCTTATATATTGTTCACTTTTTTCATTATTAACTAATGTGATACTTCTTTATTTTACATCGCACACTTGAAAATTCAACATTATTATCCTCTCTCTCTCTCTCTTTTTTTATATATATATATATATATATATATATATATATATATATATATATATATATATATATATATATATATATATATATATATTCCCATACAGATTCTCAGAACTCTGAATGAAACACTTGCTAGATTACTGCATCGATAGATCTTTGTTATTTTGGAGCCACAAAAAGACATTGGCATAACTTAAAGTAAGTGTTGGAATATTGGGCATGATATGATCCATCTAAAGACATATGATGGACTTTATTTTGTTGTTACTTGAGTTGTCACGGCAAATGGCTCATATGGTCGGCAATACATTGCAAGGGGCACATTTTTAGTAACAGCAAAATCTATGCTCTATATTAGAAAACGGCCAAACTACTCTAAAAGATTGTGAATCGAGTTGTCGCTGGTTTTGCACAATCTTTCTTAATAATAATGGAATACATCTATTTTGGAAGTTAAATTGGGCCCACAAGCAGTCAATAATGTTGAGAAAAAGTTAAGTGAAAAGAAGCCATGTTGAGTTTTTAAATCAGTTTCTTTCTATATTTGAGGAAGTGTGGTGTCTAGTTGTTAGTTGGGCACGTCTATGCACACTAGATGTGCATTCAGAGCCACCACTTGTTTTCATCTTTAGAAATCAGAATCTTTCTCTAATCCTGTTCTTAAGGTTTATATATATATATATATATATATAAACAACTACTTTGCTCATTGAAGTGATGAAGCAATTGTGATCTTCAAACTTTGCTACGGTAAAATATTTGAGAGAAAAAAAAAGATAAGCATGCACCCTAAGCTCCGGAAACTCAAAGGATAGGAGACGACACCTAAGCTCGCGACAGACGCGGTGAGGGGTTCATACATATTAATGAACAACACATACCAAATATCTTGTTTCTTCCTTTTGTTTGCATTGACAATATAACAAATAATTTGGAAAATAAATAAGCTTCCATTTAGGAACAATCCAAATATGAAGGGGATCATGTTCGGAATACTTTTAGTGAGGAAGGTGGTCAGCGAAAGTACCATGTTTTGGCTTGGAGTACGGTCGTTACTAGGCCTAAAGCAAATGGAGGCTTAGGCATTAGAAATCTTCGGAAAATAAATCAAGCTTTTTTTTTTAAAAGGCAAACATAGACGATATATAAATATAAAGCAAAGCACAAGAGGACTCAATCCAAATACAAAACCGAGAGCAGAAAAGGAAAAAAGAAAACAAAAAAACACAAGCGCCTACCGCCTAGATAAACAGTAGGGTCTACAAACCACTCATAAAATAAACAAGAAGAAGAGTTCCCCTAGCTTGCAACCATCGCCAAGATAAAGAGAAAATCCTATCGATATATCTCCCAAAGTCCGGAATACCACCAGAGAAAATGCAGGAATGCCTCATATCCCAAATTACCCAAAGGACTTTATGTCAAATGAGCATCAAACCACGTCTGCATCTACCTGGGCCACCTACATGGACAATCTGAAGGAACAAGGACAGGTGATCCTGCTGCATCACAAAATCAAAACTCAACCAATTGACAATAGCATACCAGATCGCTGAAGCATATCTGCAACTACAAAAGAGATGAAGAGAGGACTCCTGAAAAAAGAAATGAATCAAGCTTGTGGGATGAAGCTCTCTTGATCTTTGCTGCAAGGGTCGGATAAACTCTGGTTTGATGTCTTGAGAGGCAAATACTTTCGTGATGGCCAGTGGGATGTAGCGTTGCAAGCCAAGCCTACTCACTCAGCTCTTTGGAAGTGTATTGTTGACACTTGGCTTGTCATGCTTGATAATATTTATTGGTGCGTCGGAAATGGGATTGATATTTCAGTGTGGAATGATAGTTGGATCGTTCCTGGCTTTAAGTTAAAATATTCAGTTTAGTCCATCCCGAGCGAGTTGGCTCAGATTCGTGTGGCTGAGTTGGTTGATGATCATGGTCACTGGAACCTGGCTCTTATTGAGCATAGTCCCGCAGGTAGTTAGACATCAGATTAGTGCCATCATCCCCCCCAACTATTGATAATGGGCCGGATTTGGAACTTTGACCTAGGAATTCTCATGGTGACTTTACTGTTGCTAGCTCGTATTCCATCTTGGTTGCGCATGGTGTTGATATTAATGAGGATTTGTGGAAGAAGATCTGGAAGTGTGATGTTCCTGAAACTGTGAGGTCCTTCCTTTGGCTTATGTCTCATGAGAGGCTTCTTACAAAGGCTAGAAAGCCATATGGGTCTTCGGGATGAGTTATGTAATCACTGCTACGCACAATGAGCCTGAAACGATGGTCCACACCGTTCGTGAGTGTCCTCTAGCTATGAATTTATGGCTTGGTTTGGTTAGACCGGATAGAAGAAGTGATTTCTTCTTGGGTGATATAAAATATTGGGCCTCCTTCAATTTAAGCAAGAGAGATTGGGATATAGATGGTATTCCGCGGGGGGCCATTTGGGCCACTGGATGCTATTTGTTGTGGTCTTGGCTTAGTAAAGAGACTCACGACACTTCCTTTATTAGGTCGTATCAGTGGTCGTTAGTGTTTCGGTATGCAAAGGATTACAATAATTCTTGGGGCTCATATCTTCGGCTGACCAGAGTCGTGATACCTGGACAGGTATTCATTGGTCTCCTCCTCTTCCAGGTAGAGTTTCTCTTAACTCAGATGGTGCGATTCATGTTAGAGATAATAGAGCTGGATGTGGTGGTATTATCAGAGATTCTTCGGGCACTTGGCCTTTGTGGCTATGCTTCCTTTGTGGGGTATTGTTCTGTGTTGGAGGCTGAGCTTTGGGGTCTTTTGGGTGGTTTGTGCCTGTGTTGGGCGAGGGGGTGGAGATATGTTTCTTGCCAGATGGATTTCAGAGGTGGTTATCAGGGTCATCAAGGGGGAACAGATGCTTTGTCTTGCTGGTGGAGGTCTAGTGCGTGAGATTCGAAGATTGCTAGCTCACGCGCACCAGTTAATTCTTAAAATGGTTAATAGAGCTAGCTTCTATTAACCTCCTACTACAATATAACATTTTAACCAGATGATGGTGATAAGATAAGTGAAAATTTGGTTCATGCTATCCTAGACTCACCAAACAATAGATTAAGACAAGAAATGAAAAATTATTATTCTATAATGTCTCTTCTATCTCAGTCATAAACAAGCCCTTAACATATACTACTATATACACATAGTAAGCTACTCAGGTGCTTTTTTACTTTTCATTTTGATAGCTACAAGTCAGGACTGCGTATTGGCTAATATATGCATAGAGTGTCAATATCACATCTGGGCAACATTCAAGCATTTCTCAATAAAGAAAGATCCAAGCAAGAAAGCGACAATGTTCTTGTCCTTTTCAAAAAAAGAAAGCAACAATAATGTCTGGTTCTGATTTGGTTATAATCAATAAGTCAGCTAGCTTGGGCTGGCTTAAACTGATATATTTTTAGGCGTTCTTCTACTTGATTTAATTCTTAATTTATTTGAACAGGAGACATAAACAGGTAAGAGATGGAAAAGAAAAACTCAATGAGGAAGAATTTAGTAGATGCTAATGAAGTATGGAGTATGGACTGTGGACCTCTTTAAAAGTTTTGCTTTCTGCACTTTTGTGAATCGAAATATTTCGGCTACAAGCTGGTACACGTACTTACTTATGCGGAGTATACAATTAAAAGCATTCGCCAAAAACTCTTAGAGGGGAGAATCATACGGGTCGACAAAATCGAACACTCGTGGCCAGTTGAATTCTCCAACGTAGATTAGTTATCGGTAAAGTTTGTTGATATTGCGCACCAATAACATGTAAGAAGCATTGTAAGGTAATACAGAATAGTATTGCACAGACCTTAGAGTGTATTTGGATGAACTTTTGAAAACATATAATTGTTTCTCTGATACATACACGACATATAGAATAATATTAACTATTTGTGTTATTGAAAAGAAATAGTTCTAATTTATTGAAGTTTTTTTATAAGCAAAATATTATATAAAAGGGAGGCAAGGGAACCCCAACCGCTACATATACTGATAGTCTCATTAAAATCTCTCTCTGAGCCAAAAATCTCATGGAAAAAATACCCAAGGAGAAAAAAGAGTCCCCAGGAAGAGTGAGGCAAAAAGCCAGTTACATCGAGTTCAAAAACTGTGGAACAAAAACCGTGGTCAAACCAAACAACGTGGTTGATTGGAAAAAAACGAATAGATATGATAAATATCGATTTTTTATGGTTTTCAGTTTGGGTTGGTTCGGTTTGCTATTTTCTATTAGGTTGGTTCAGTTTTGAACAACCCTACAAATGGATTTATCCACCAATCAGAAATCTTAAGAGTGGAATTGCAACTTTCTATGCTTATAGACTTAACATGGTTAACAACCACCTGTAGATTCTATTCTTGACCTCTGAAAAAAAGAGTATGGTTTCGATGATACCAGATACACCAAGTGACAGTCATTCAGAACAAGTACTTCAATCTACAAGCCTTCTTAGATTCCAACTCCAAGCCATAAGCCTGGAAATGCTCGGCACCCACCAAAGTATCTGAAACTGTCAAACCCAATCAATTCTAAATAGCAAGCCAAAATAACCCGAAACACATGCACACAAAATAAATGGGAAGTAGACTCATCCTACTCAAAACAAAAATGGCAACACGACCCATGAGGATGCTTGATAGTCCCCTTAGAAATAAGAGTATCGCGAGTTAGAAGCTCCCCCAACAACAATCTCCAAGCAAAAATCCCCCTCTTAGTGGGAATAGAAAGATGCGACAAATCGGCAAGAGCACTCTGGATATCACTATCCATCATATCCTGCTGCATCAAATTCAACAAAAGCACACAACAAGATTTAACAGAAAAGGAATGAAAGTTTTCACGGCTTCACTACCAATAATCTTGCTCTGAATCGCGAGGATGAAACAGATATAAAGTAGCCCGGAGAAAATCCAGATCAATCGTCTCCTCTACAGACAAGTCAAGGACCCAATCGAGATTTCAAAACCAAATATTATCAAGCCAATACTCATGCTTCATAATGCTACCATGTTTAAACTTTGTCACTTCAAAAAGACTAAGAAACAAACCCTTAAAAGTCTCATTGTTGGCCCAATTGTGTCACCAAAAGGCAATCAAACTCATCTTCCCTAACATTGGCCTAAGCGCTGATTCAAAGGCTCGTGCCACAAAAGTTTTCCATTTTCCAACAGAAATAAATCCACCACCATAAAGAATCATTAGAACCACCTCTAGGCAAAAGAGCCATCGAGATAAAATGCCTCAAATCACCATACTGGTGTGAAAGAAGTTGCCACCAGCAAGTACTATTGTCATTGATGCATCTTTACTTCCACTTTCTCATAAGAGCCAAATTGAAGGCTTTGATATTCACCCACAAACCTCCATACTTTTTGGGTCTACACACCTTGCCCCAAGACACCCAATAAATGGGACGACCCTCTCTATTCCCCCACACACACACACAAGAAATCCTCTAAATATTAACTATAGCTCTTGGATAACAATCTTAGGAGCCTTGAAAAAGGGGAACATATATAGCGGAGTACTATTGAGGACCGAGTTTATGAGAGTCACTCTACCCCCAATAGACAAGAAACACCCACTCCACGACAAAAGCCTCTTTCTCACCGGAACACCCAAAAACTTTAATGAAAGTAGCCGCCGCCTCTATAAAGTCATCCTTCAAATTAATTCATAAAGACAAAATATTGAAGTTCTTAATGTCTTACTTTTTGTCTACTAAGCCACCATAGATTTAAAATATCTCGCTTTGATTTCCAAAAAAATTAATCTTTTGAAGAACTTTGATTATGAACAAATCACTAATGTTTTTGCAATTGCAATAAAAAAGCAAGGAGAATAATATTCAAATAGTTTTAAAGATACAATTTCATTGGCTCGCTTAGAGCATCCAAATTTTCACATTCGAAGCTATTTGTAATGCATAGAGTTTCATTGATTCTAGTTTGCTCAAACTGAATACACTTGTTTGTGAGCGATGAAGATCCACATAATACAAAAATAAATTACACATAGAATTATTAAAAAATGCACTATTTATAAAAGTTATTTTTTTAAATGCAAAAGATCATATGTATATATCAAAACACTAGAGGTGCTCTAGCCCATATAAAAGCAGCCAAAACACAAAATGGACTATTAAGCACATGGGGCAACATGTCACTCATAATACAAATATTGGAGTCCCCTAGATCGAGAAAGAAACTACTGCCAAGATAGGGATTTTGATCACTGGACAACAGAATCCCAGTCAGGGGTTATGGCAAAGATGATAAACCCATTTCTCATATCCCAGTAAAATCAAGCTCAAACCCCATCTTTCCCTTGGCCCTCGGCCAAAGTAGCAGAAGATGGAGAATGAGTAAAATAAATCTGGTGCCAATGGTAACACCCATCCTAACCACTGGAACATTGCATACCAGGCACGCTGTGCAAACTGGCAGTGCCTAAGAAAATGTAGAGTCGACTTTACTGAGGCCCCACAAACCACACAGGTTCAGACACCAGCAAGGTTTTCCCGAGTAGGCACTCTATCCAAAAGAAGCTGCCAAGAGAACGCAATAACCTTAGGAGGGAGGGACTCCGCCGCAGCCTGCCGAAGGTTGCCACCTGGTCATCAGAAAAGCTCACAATTGTAGTAGAGTTGATAACTTTATTTTATATAGAGTTATTCATCCATTTAAACTTAGCTAGGTTATTGTTTATTTTCAAGTACATTAATATATAAACATAGCTTATTTAGTAAGAAACAACATTTTAAGGATTCAAATGGATTAGGACAATGAATTAGGCAAAATACACATATCTTGTTAGGTTTGATGTTTTTGTTCAGTGCAGCTACTTCAGGAGTGCCCACACTGCCTACACTAGGAGTGCCCACACTGCCTACACCTGCTAAACCAGCACTTTGTACCAAAACATCCAACGACCAATTTGATGCTTCCACACTTGATATGTGACGTCATGCCTAGTCATATGGAGCAGAACCACTTGCAGAATTCGGCGACCACTATCAAAATCAAGTTGTAAAGTTCACTTACTCAAGGACATGTGGCACTTCTTTATTGGACCACCCCATGTGAACTTCATGCAAAGCGACCAATTTGAGCAACTTGCTCGATGGGAAGTCTGCAACTAACCATGGTTAATTATCTCAGTTGCTATTTCGCGCCAAAGGAAACCCTCCAAGGGAGGAAAGCTTTCTTGCCTATAAATAGAAGCCATATCTTCACTTGTACTTCAACTTGGGAAACTCATGCAAAAGATCTCCTATTCGTGTAATCTCTATCCTTTTGAGTTCTTTTGTTATATTACTCATTTGATTATGCTCTTTGCAAATTTTCTCTATTATATTATGATTAATATGAGCTAATTTCCCTTAGTTGAGATGTTGTAGTCTTGTAATGAACTTCTAACTAAGTAATTATGGTTTATGTAGTGTATGCATTTTAACTCTTGTGTAATACTTCTTTCAAAGCTTATTCTGGAATTGATCACTTTAGAATAGGTAAACTTGTTGTGTTGAGGCATGGGATACATTTATGAACTCAAGAGTTAATAAGAATGAGTGTTTGTAACAACATCTTTGTTAAACTAGCTTTAATGAGGAATTGCTTGTTAAAACCATGTTAAGTCCTAGACATAGGATAACATAGTTCTTAGGGTGATACAGTGGGAACTTAAGAGACAAGAGTGAACCTATTTAGCATGCCTAGACATAGGAAGCTTGTAATGAAACTCTGAAGAAAGTGACTGAAAGGCACACACTATTGCAGCTGCATCCAGTGTACCCACACTGCATACTCCACTAAAACACTTTGAAGTGATTGACTTGGTGAAAACATCTCAACTACCTTATCTCACTGATTCCTTACACACATTTATTGTTTATATTATTTTCAATCACTTGAAACACTCCAACCAATTGTGAATAGTGTAGACACACTAAGTGTACACTCTGAACATTACAAAGTTTTCATAATCCCTGTGGGTTCGACCTTTTCTTATCATTATATTACTTGTGTGACTATGTATACTTGGATACTATTTTCCACACCAAGAGTCCACCATAAGCCATGTGTGGGCAGACCAGACTATGTACAAACCCGAAGAATCACCCACCCACACCCAAGAATCTTCCTCCTGCTTAATAGAAATCGTGAGAAGCAGCAGTAAGAAATCACTCTTAAGTGTCTCCTCCCACGCGAATAATCTCCAGCGCCGCGTCAGATTCCATGACCACAAACTATCAACCCAGCTAGCCATCTCTACAACCCGTTCATCTTCCCTAGTCGGAACAAGAAACAACCTAGGAAAAGACCTACCAAGAGGTTGAAGACCCACCAAAAGGTCCTAATCCGACAACACTAAAAAAGGGCTTTCTCCATTTTAGTTGGTTAGTACCTTAAAAGGCATAGTCTATGTCATCTTCCTTTTGCCCAGGAGCATTCAACTGGAAAAGTATGCCATTAGTCAGACTCTCTAGAAGCCTTGGGAGCAATGGAGTCTGGTGAGTCTTGTCTCTTGGTCAGCTGTTTCAACTCAGTGAAAATGGGCGGGCAAGATTTGCCATGGGTTCGCTTTTCGGGTGAGGTTCAATAAATACATGAAGAGAATAAGAGAGTTCTTTGAGATTAAGGTGTCAAGGCGGTGTAAGAAGGCCACGAGTGTTTGCAACTGATGCTTTGGTCATTTAGTTGACTCCGCCAGTCTGTGCTTGTTGTTAATCATTTAATGACATCTCATTTTTTATATTTAAGTATTTTAAAATAAATTTAAATATTGTACTAAGTTTACATACATGGTGTCAATACCCAATAAAACTTGAAGGTATCATAAATTCTCATTCATTGTTACCAAACTCTAGCTTAATATCTCTTTACTTATGGCTCGTGCATTGTCGCTATTTCACTAAAGTAATGCTTCCCTTTAATCATAAAGGCAATATGGAAGGAAGGTGCAGTCTGTCATGAAACCAATTGTTGAGGCTTGAGGGTACAAAAGTCAGTTTCTAAATGACATTCAGCCATGCAGTAACAGTATTCAGTCACCATCCAAAAAAGCAACAGAAAACTCCTGTGCAAACATATATATAAAGATCAGTTCTAAGTCTAACATTCATGCAATGCCATTATTCCAATGCCATCACAAGATTACAAAAAGGGAACATAACACTGTCTAGTGGTGGGGTAGAATGACGGGCAAAGTTTTAACAGTGCCATGTGCGCACTAAACCACCCAGAATGCTCAACTCAATGCTTAAAGCAAAGCATTTGGAAGCCAGATAATGATTTCAATAATCATAAACGACACAAACTGTGGTGTTGGCTGAGTTCCCTTGGTCACATCGATAGATATGATACTAGCAGTAGCTAGGAGATTTACTATTCAAACTTGACAAATAAAGCACAGAGTTGAATGTAGTTTAGTGGAGCATCATAATCTCCTTGGCTCTAGTATGAATTATACGTACACATCCATATTTAATTAATTTCCTAACTAAACGGCATGGAACAACTTGCCTATAAGACACTCTTCTCAGTAGATCTTTTTTTACTTTGAAACTTTTGCGCTTGTTTCAGTTTGATGTGGAGAAGAAGATGCATCAAAGACCTCACGCTAAAACACACATATGCTACTAGGGTGGGTGTTACATTCCACAAATCTTTCTTCTTTTTCTTTTTTTTTTTTTTTTTTACAAATTAAAAGCACTTAATGCATTTCATTCATTATTAAAAAATCAAAGATATATATGAGGGAATATCATAATACTCTTGAGGACTAGTTGTCAACAAGATCACCCCGTAAGGAAATAAGCAACCTTTTTATTTATCAAAGTGGCACTATATATTGGCCATTTTACAACCGACACCGAGAGGATTTGAACTCAAAGACTCGAGGATACAAGGCTAAGCTTTTACCATCGAGCTAGCACCCAAGTGTGAAATAAACAACCTTGTTAGCATTCCTCTTAGAAAATTCAACTTTGAGAGTTACATTTGAAAAAAGAATGGGTACTACACACTTTGAGCAAAGATCTAAATTCTGAAATAAAAACACTCTTGAAATTAAAAGCATCAACTACATATTTCGCATCCAGCTCAAACGGCTATATTGACTTATGGGATCACCTCCAACGACTCTATTGAGGTTTAAACTCTAAAAATACCTCACGGGAGGCCTCATTTAAGTTTTGTGAGAGTACACTACAACTTGCCTATCTTACTCAAGTAACTTTTGAAGCTTATTGTTATGAAACAATCCTCAAAACTCAAGAATTCACACTACAAAAAAAACGAGGATTAGCGACGGAATTAGCGAGGGAAATTTTGTCCCTCGCAAAAAACAGACATTTGTGACGGAAATGCAAGTCCCTCGCTAATGTGACCATTAGCGAGGGAATTAGCGACGGAAATGAGATGTCTGGTGATTTGGATCTGCCGCATGATCGCTCGGCTATGCCAGATCAGCGATTAGCGACGTAATTGGGACGTCCCTCGCTAATGTCCAGTTATTTTTTGGCGAATACCCCATTCTCTCACTCTTCTCTCATTCTTTCACTTTTAACCCTCTTCTCTCATTCCCACCACCACACCACTCACTCTTCTTTCTCACTCACAATATCCTCACTCCTCTCCTCTTCCTCTTCCTCTACTCTCTCTCTCTCACCTACAAACTCTAACCCACCACCACACAACCACCACCACCACTCACTCTTATTTTTCACTCACAACACCCTCATTCTTCTCTTCACAAATTTCTTACCCACACAACCACCACCACCACCACGCCCCCACCACACCACAACCACTCTAACTCCTCTCTCTCCTCAACCACACAACCACAACCTCTCTCTTTTGGAGCTTTCTCTCACCACCACCACCACCATGTTTTTTCTTCTCTTTCTCTCTTCACACCACACAACCACAATCTCTCTCTCTCTCACTCTCTTTCTTCCACACCACCACCACACTACCACAACCACATACCTCTTTCTCTCACTCTCTTTCTTCCACCACCACCACCACCACTCTCTTAATTTCTCCTTCTTCTTCTCTCTTTACGACACCACCACCACCACCACCACCACCACACCACCACCACTCTCACTCCTCTCTCTCTCTCTCTCTTTGGAAATTTTGGTTATAATAATAATAATAACAACAACAACAATAATAATAATAATAATAATAACAACAGTAATAATAATAATAATAATAATAATAACAACAACAACAATAATAATAATAATAATAATAACAACAGTAATAATAATAATAATAATAATAATAATACTAATAATAATAATAATAAATTCAGATTGATAAGCGTGCCAATCAGACTCGAGTAGCGTACTGTCAGCATTAGCGACGGAATTAGCGAGGGACTGTCCCTTGCTAATTAGCGACGGAACACATTTCTCTCGCTAATTTCCATTAGCGAGGAGGAAATAGCGATCGGCGGTCCTCGCTAATGGCAATTAGCGACGGAATTGGGCATGTTAGCGACTGAAAATTCCCTCGCTAATGACCGTGTTTCTTGTAGTGTCAGGACAAAACAGTTAAGTAAATTCGAGAGAGAGTAAGTTGAAAAGAGAGAGAGATCTTTGGAAATTGAATGTATTATTCTCAAAGCTTGTCTTAATTCTGTTTAGCATACAAGAGTATATATAGGTACATTAGAGAGCTGTACAAAACAGTTACAAGGTGTAACTATCCTAACTACCTATAACAGGCGGCTAACAGAATTAATCGACAAAACATATGGAACACTTTCCATATATTTCTTCTCTTACACTTTCCAGAATTAATCTACTTACAATACTCATAGCATAAGCTATCAGGCCTAGTACATATCATAGCATACATGAGTGATCCCACAGCACTAGCATATGGAACACTTTCCATATATTTCTTCTCTTCATCAGTCTTAGGTATGTCATCTAGTGACAGCCTAAAATGTTGAGCCAAGGGGGTAGCAACAGGCTTAGATTGATCCATATTGAACTCTTCAATACCTTCATTATGTAGTCCTTTTGACTAAGAGTAAGAAGCCCTACATCTTTGTCTCTAGCAATCTGCATTCCTAGTATCTTGCTAGCAGCACCCATGTCCTTCATTTCAAACTCATTCTCTAGCATTTGCTTCACCCTCTTGATTTCTACTTTGCTCTTACATGCTACAAGCATGTCATCAACATAGAGCAACAAGTAGACAATTTCTTCATCATTGATCTTCCTCCAATAGACACAATTATCTGATTTGCACCTATTGAAGCCATTCTTCACCATAAAACTGTCAAATCTCAAATACCACTGTCTTGGGGACTGTTTTAAACCGTATAGAGACTTCTTCAGCAAACATACCTTCCCCTCATCACCCTTCTTCACAAAACCTTCTGGTTGTGCCATGTAAATTTGCTCATCTAGCTCTCCATGAAGGAAAGCAGTCTTTACGTCCAACTGTTCAAGTTCCAAGTTTTCTTGTGCAACAAGTGACAAGATCATTCTAATAGAAGTATGTTTTACCACTGGTGAGAACACCTCATGATAGTCTATACCTTCCCTTTGAGTGAAGCCTCGAGCCACGAGCCTTGCCTTGAACTTAGCCTTAGTTACCCCAGGAATTTCCTCTTTCACCTTGAATAACCATCTACACCCAACAAGCTTCTTCCCTTTTGGTCTATCTACCAAAATCCAGGTCTTGTTCTTCTGAAGTGACTGCATCTCATCTAACATAGTTGCATACCACTCATTTACTGATTTGCTATTCATAGCATCTTTGTAACTAGCTGGCTCTTCACTATCAACCTCTTCAGCCACATTTAAAGCAAAAGCAACCATCTCAGCATGACCAAGTCTCTCAGGTGGTCTAATAGTCCTTCTAGTTATATATGTCTCTAGCTAGAAGATAGTCCTGCAGATCATCTATGGCTTCTTCACTTCCTGACTGAACTGGTGCTATATCAGGTGTTGTGATAGCATCTACCTGTTGTAGCAATGGCTTCACCTCAAACTCAACACTATCATCATTATTCTACTCAATTTGCTTCTTTTCGACCACCTTTTCAGTGTAGTACATTTCATGTTCTCTAAACACAACATTTCTGCTAATGATGATCTTCGGTAGTTGCTTATCTACACACCACAATCTATAGCCCTTGACCCCTGCAGGGTACCCCAGAAACATACATTTCACAGCCCTTGGATCAAGTTTACCTTGTTTGACATGTGCATAAGCAACACAACCATATATTTTCAAATTCGACAGATCGGTGGATGCCCGACCACACCTCCTCGGGTGTTTTCATTTAGATAGGTGAGGAGGGCATCTATTTATCAAATATCTGATGAATCTGATCTCACCAAAAATGATGACTCAAGTTAGCATTCAACATCATACATCTAACCCTTTCCATGATAGTTCTATTCATTCTTTCTGCCAATCCATTTTGCTGGGGTGTACCACTAACTGTCTTATGCCTATCAATTCCTTTCATTTTACAAAATTGATTAAACTCATCAGAACAAAACTCTAGTCCATTATCAGTCCTTAACTTCTTAATCTTCCTACCAGTTTGATTTTCGACTAGAGTACACCATTCTTTAAATTTTTCAAATGCATCACTCTTAAGTTTAAGCATGTAAACCCATACCTTCCTCGAGTGATCATTGTCATACCCCAATTTTGTCCGACTAATTTAAAATAAAAATTGTCTTTTCGCGAATGCGAGATCCTAACAGTATTTTTCTCGTAGTTGAAAAAGGCTCAAAATATGTTTGTTGTGCTCGCACATTATTCCTAATCGTAATGCGCGTTATGGCACTTGTTGCGCGCGCTTCGCATCTCGTCGTGTCTGCGCATTTGCTTTGATACTTATCATTATTGTTATTATTAACTTATTATATCAATATTTTTATACCAAAATCGATTCTAAAAAAATGCTTTTATAAATAATTTTCTTTATAATAGATACAAATAATAAACTCTTGTTACATGTATATACAGAAAAATTACAAAACAACATAGTACCCTTTTAAATAAAAAACGAAGCAAAAAATACAAAAGGGGAGAGGAAGTCAGCATTCGTTGCTCTTGTTGATGTTGCTGTCCCTCTCTTTCACAAATGTGGAAGTCTTTGGTAAGCATATAACACGACCAAACAAGCATAACAACAAAGACAAGAGGAAGAATCCAAACACAAAGTGACTCCAAAGATTAAAATAGGCAGATTCTTTGCTGACCTTTGGTCATCCATTGCCTGCACACACATAAATAATGTTTATAACAGTCAAATATGCTAACTTGTGAATAACACAGAAGCTGGGAAGAAGGAAAAGGGTGCTCAGATTTTTTCATACACTAAGGGGAAATTTTTGGGAAACCATAATCAAATCTGAGTTAAATTGACTCCACAAACACAAACCACGATACAAAAATCATCTACAAAGGGAGCCCAAGAATCGAAGCAAGGAGGCAGAGAGATTGAAAACACAAACACACCCGGACTCACGCGAGAGAAGAAAAGAAACAACAATCCGAGAGAAAAAAACCTTACCTTCTTTGAACCTCAAATAAGCTCACGCGAGACACAAACACACTCACAAAGAAGAAGCACCTTCATCACCCTCTTTTCACCAACACCACCACAGAACCGAAACCACCGCCACCGAACTAAAACCACCACCACAGAACTGAAACCACCACCTCAGAACCGGAACCACCACCACGCCGAAACCACGCCACCGTCACCTCCCTCTCTCCCTCGCAACGAAAACACCACCGTCGCGCTACCACCGTCACCATCGTCGCGGGCTACCTTCCCCTCTCTCTGGTTCGCCTCTTCTCTCTCTCTCTCTCTCTCTTTCTCTCTCTCTCTCTCTATTTTTCGAACTCTCTCTCTCTCTAGCTGAGAAAGGAATGGAACGGCTGGTGAAGGAGAGGGTAGAACTTAGGTTTTACTTGTTTTGGTAAATGGGTCGGTTTGGGGTTATGGGTATGGGCCTATATGTTTTTTTTTTAATTTTCTTTTACATCTGATTGCTTACCACACCCCCGGTATTACTAACCCAGAACCCCCCACGTTTTCTTAATAAAAATGCTAGTTACACTCCCTTTATCTCTGTTCAGCACCCACCTCTTTTCATTTATTTATTTCCTTTTTTGCTGTTATTACTATTATCATCGTTACTATTTACCTCATGTTATCATCTAATAATATATCTTTTTGCTTATTATTTGTTATCACTATTATGATGGTTTGTGTAATTTTTTTAAACTAGGAATAAACACTTAAGGTATAAATATGGCTACCTAAATCCACTTTTGCTCATATCATGTTCAATATTCGTTTTCAAAATAGTCATTCCAAGTTACCTCATTCGAACGCTTGAACCTAAAACAAAACCAATTATCATTAACAACCACTCGCGTTCTTGCGTTTGGTCGTTAATGATAATTTCATTTTCAAAAGAGTTAGTAGTATGACCACTCTAAACCGTTGTTGTTTGGTCATCGCGAACGCTCAATCCAATTGCGAATTCCTTTTATCACGATGTTCTCTCCAATTCAAACCAACGAAAACACTTTTCAAAAAAACAAATCTTTTCAAACATCAAAATCAAAACTAATTGTCACCGATGATCACTCCGCGCGCGTTCTTGCCGTTTGATTGTGGGTGATGATCTCATTCCCGTGGGAGTTAGTAGTGTGGCCACTCTAAACCGTTGTTGTTTGGTCTTCACAAACGCTCCCCTTCAATTGCGAAAACCCTTTCAATAATCGAAATAAAAACCGGTTGTCATCAATAGTCACTCGCGCCGTTGCCGTTTGATTGTTAGTGACGATCCCATTTTCAAAAAGAGTTAGTAGCATGGCCACTCTAAACCGTTGTTGTTTGGTCACTACGAACGCTCAACCCCTTTTGCGAAAAACTCTAAAAAGATAAAAAACAAAAACCTTTTTCAGGACAAACAAGAACTACGTAGCTTTGAATTCTCCATCGCACTGGGAGATACGTAGGAGCGAGAGGCCAACTCTCGTCAAGCGCCCAAAATAAAAATTTTCATTAAGTCTTTTCATTCCTTTTTCAATAAAGAAGCAAATTTAAGAATTTTCCAAATCGACACTTAAAACCACATGTTTAATTAAAGGTTCCCTTTCGATAGAAAGGAGATGTGGGGTGCTAATACCTTCCCCATGCCTAACCGACCCCCGAACCCAAATTTTTCGGTTTCTAAAAGGCCATTCGCTTTCCAAAAAGGTTTTCTTCAATATTTTCCTTATAAAAAATATTGGTGGCGACTTCATTGTTTTTAAAAAGTTGTAAACGAAGAAAGATCCCCTCAGGGATTTTTCGGGTGCAACAGCTGGCGACTTCACTGGGGAATCATTCTTTTTAAGTGGGTCAAGCCTAATTAATTAAATGTGTGGTTTAATTTGTTATTGATTTGATTTGGACACTTTATTTGCTTCTATCCCTTTTCGGTTTCCTTTTCTTATCATGTTGTATGCATCTCCCCCCCATCTTGTTATGATCCCCTCTTCTCGGCTCCCTTTCTTGAGGTAAGCAATGCACTTGATTATTGTTAAAACCTTAGGCTAGCTTATTTGATATTGAACCCTAGTGTAGACAACATGTTGTTGCTTTGCTTTTGTCTGGACTGGTCTGGCTTTTCCTTCGCAGGTGGGGATATATGTGGGTAGTTTTAGGCGGTATGTCCTCGCTACACACACTCACATCTTATGCTTATTGTGCGTTGAGAGGGGCCTAAAACCCAAGGTCTGACAAAACCTAGGAGAGTGGAAACGAGTAGTGACTGGCAATTGGACCGTTGTCCTTCTGACTCTCACGAAAGTTTCAGCCAGAGTATGCTCTTTCATGATGCCTCACACCAGATGGCATTCCATCGTTGTGGGTGCTATTGTGAGAGAGAATTAGCTCTGGTAACCTGGTGAGGAAGTGACTAGAACCCACATGGGAGGAACATTTGAGATGTCCTAGAACTTAGGTCCCCACCTTCGTAGGACACAAGGGGCATACCAAATTGTGTGTTGCATTGTAAATTAGGCACGTTTTCAAAAAGAAAAGGAGATTTTTCAAAAAAAAAAGAGAGAAAATAGAGAAAGAGTTGCCGTTGTAGCCTTTCTTTTGCCGACCCGTACGAAATGACATATGAACCGCTTTATTTTAAAAAAAGGGGGTGAAAGAGTTCTACCATTGTAGCCTTTCTCTTCTAGGTCCATATGAAATAACGTCACGCCCGCATTTTCCAAAAAAAAAAAAAAAAAAAAAAAAAAAACTTGAATCATCGCTAATAAGGATTTTTCTACGAGTTACATGGGCATAAAACATCATTATCATTTGCACACATCCTTTGCATAAAACATACATTTGCAATAATTTTCGCATGCATTTTTGCATTTCATCATGGTTTTTGTTCAGAGAATCCCAAGTAATAAGAAATTTTTGTCATAGATACGGCATGGAATCTAGAAGGGAAGCGGTGTATACTCCAAGGTACCCCATTGTAAACAAGGTAGATGTGACTAGTCAAAAAAATGTCTTGACTGATGGGACCTATTGAAAGGGGATCGTTTGACAATGCTTATGGGAACCTCCGGAAGTTGTTGTTGCTAGAGAGTACTGATCGAGGCTATTGTGGCTTTGAGTAGATTCTATGACTCAGGGATTAGGTGCTTTCTTTTGAGAAATTTCCAATTGGCTCCCACATTGGAAGAATATCGCCAGATTTTGGGTTTCACTCGCATGTGTCGCGTCCCTTACGGTATCAAGAAAAGATTTTACGGATGAGGGGTTTCTTTGCATTGTTGCAAGTGAGTGTAGAGGATCCAAGCTCCAAAAGCAGAAGAGAAACAATGTGATAGGCTTCCCATGAGCTACCTTGAGGGTTTAATGGAAGCCTATGCAGTAAGTAAAAATTGGGTTGTCTTCAAGCGAGTTTTGGCCTTAGCAATTTTGGAGTTGTCCTCTTTCATGATTGAGAGGTATGTGGATGTGGATATTATCGGTATTTTCCTAGCTTTTCGGAATGGAAGGAGCCCCGTTAATCCAATTCCCGCCATCCTTGCTTGCGACACTTATTCTCGCGCTTTTACTCATCATTGTGACTTGAGAAGGAAGAAAATCTCTTGCTCTTCTCACCGTTGTATGCTTGGCTTCTCATTCATGCCTTCACCAATCCAACACGAGTTGAAAAGTTGATTGACTCTGCTGTGACTTGTGAGGTGAAAGCTATGAATATTCAAGAGTGGATCCAGCTTCTAGGAGTCTAGATGAGCACTCAATCTGTTGGTATCTCTCATCTTCTTTGGGAAGATAGGCCTCTGATGAGTCTTCCGTTGTGGTGTTTTTCAAAATATCCCACTGATGGGCACTAAGGGATGCATCAACTACAACCCGCCTCTCGACTCTCGAGGCAATTGGGATATCCGATGAGGAATTCGCTCTTTGAAGAGATGATATTCCCGCTTTACATCTTTGAAGGAGGACTAAAAGATGACGGTTTGCTTAGAAAGGTCTTGCAAGCCCAGAGTACGGTGGTTCGCATGGGAAAAGTAGAGTTGGCTCGGAGGACTAGTGGTATTACCTTCGCTCGGTGGGTGGAAAAAGAATCGAATGTTCAATTGCCCTACCAAAGAGAATTGCAAGTTGAAAGGGAAGTAGTAGACGCCTAGTGTCCCTGTTGTCGAAGAGTTAGGCGAGGTTAAGTTGGCTCGATGAAAGCGAGAAGAAGAGAAGAGATATTTGCAAGCTGAAATAGAGAAGATGACTTTGAAGAACAAAAGGTTGAAAGAAGAAAATGCCCTCAAGTCTGCCACCATTGAGAAGTTCAATCGAAACTAAAAGGGAAGAGGAGAGCAAGTTAGAAGTTCAAAGGTATCTGCAAGGAGCCAAGGAGGAAATTAAGAGCGAAGCTTGAAAGAGAAGAAGGCCTTGGAAGAAGCCAATCGGTGGAAAGAATTATGGGATGAAGCAAAAATGGAAGAGAGAACTGCGAAAAGCTTGCTTGCCAAGTCAAAAAGAGAATCCCGCATGTTACAAGCTGAATGGGCGAGTAAGTTAGACAGTGTTGTGCAAGAAAGAGACTCATTTGAGAACATCCTCGAGAGAATATCAACAGGCCTTAAAAGCGTAACAAGAGGATTTCGATGAGTTGAAGAGCGCCTTTGTCACATCGATGCATACCGGCAAGTGAGGATGAAAGTCAGATTGGGAACATCACTATGTTGAAATTTGCTCGGTAGGTAGGATTGAAGAAGCGGCGGTCATCATTGGTGAGGATGAAGTTCAACCTTTGGAAGGATAGGTTCTCCAAGCTATCAGAGTTGGTCAACCAGGCTCTTGCGGATGTGCCCAAGAAATTAAGAAAAGCTGAAACTGAGATGTATCCCCTCAACACCCCGCTTGAGGTGTACAAATTTGTGGAGTACTGCAGAGCCCTAGTTGAGGAAGCCAAAGAGAAAGCCAGAAGTACCTCTACCAACAACAAAAGGAAAAGGAGTGGAAATGTCAAAGCTCTTTGTATTTGAGTTTCTTTGTTGTAATTTTCCATTTTTGTTTTTATTGTACCTTTCCTTTTTCAATTATTGTATCAGAATGTCGTACTTTTGGATTCAGATTTTGAAGTATTTTGTTTAAATTCAAATGTATGGAATACACCTATTTCGCTTCCAGATTCCAATTTCAGTATGATCCGAAGAAAGTAATATAATAAAAATAATCAAAGATCTACCTGCGTATCTATGACAAGACATAATACACTGCAATTCTCGGCAAAACAAACCAAACATGCACTCATTCACATTACATTCATTTACGCATTCATACTTGTACTCATAAAAATGTTCTACCAATGTAAAAGAAAGGCAAGTCCGGGTTCGCCAACACCGATATTACACTCGTCTACAAGCAAGATTGATGGCTAGCAATCAGATTTCGAGATTGAGGACCGCCCGAGTCAAGATGAGTTGGCAAAGTGGAGATTCTTAACCACGAGCGGTGGCTCGGGAGAATCGAGTTTTGAAGACCAAAGTTGAGGCTATGGAAGCACAAATGGCCGAAGTAATGAGTATGCTACGGAACTGAGGGTGGGGTTCTTCTTGAAATTTGCATACATTGTGAATCCTAAAGGGGTTGCTACTTTCGTTTCTCCTCCGGTGACTGCTGAAGTTACAACTACTCACACTCCTCCGGAGGCAGGGTCGACCACTTTGCCCATCCTCCAGGGATGAGCGGACAGAGTCACCCGAATGCACAGGCATATCCCTGGGGGATGCCAATGGGTTATGTGCCGCCCGTCGCTGAAGCTATTCCTGTGGGGTCGATCCAACCTGCCACGGTTATACCTAGTGGAGCTGCTATTGGACCACAAATTCATACTCCTGGTCTTGGTATTGTGCTGCCAAGAAGTTCACCCAGTCCTACTCTGGGAGCTGCCATAAATCCTCAGAATGCTGTCCATCATATGGGGAACCCTGCTCAGTATGGGGGTTATTATTACGGTCCGGGGAACTATCCACAAGGTCATTTGTTTGAGAACACTCAAAGACGAGGATCGGTACCACTTGCTGAAAGAGCGTTTAAGAGCTATGGAAGGATCGGGTACTAGAGCCAAGGAGGCCCGAGATTTGTGCCTTGTCCCGGATGTTGTCATCCTCCTAAATTCAAAGCACTGACTTTGATAAATATCGCAAGACTTTGGTGTCCATCTAGCCATTTGACGATGTATGTCGGAAAAATGGCCGCTTATGCTCATGATGACAAGGTGCTCATTCACTATTTCGAGCGATCACCCGGGGCATCGTTAGATTGGTATATGCAACTACAATCATCCGAGCATTCCACGGTTGGAAGGATCTCTCACGAAGCATTTACGAAGCAATACCGGTATAACATGGACCTTGCTCCCGACCGGTCTCAATTGCGACACATGAGTAAAGGAGATAGAGAATCATTCAAAGAATATGCTCAAAAGTGGAGAAGCATAATTGCTTGCTCAGGTGAAGCCGCCATTGACCGAAAAGGAGATGGTGTACATGTTTATGGAGACTCTTCCGGTGCTATACTATGATAGGTTGGTGGGAAGTGTTTCATCCGATTTCTCGATATGGTTGTCATTGGAGAACGGTTAGAGCACGGATTGCTTGAATGGAAAGATTCTTTGGAGGTTTTAGCAATTCTCTTTGGACAAAAGAAACCCTTTTCCAACTTCCCCAAGAAGAAAGAAGGGAAACCAATGTTATTATGCTGGGGAGGCCCATCTTTCGACTCTCCACAACAAACAGTGCCATTTTCTGTTCCACCTCAGCCACAACAAACTAATTCAGGTCACAGAGCCCAGAACTATCAAGAGAAGAGGCGTGCCAGTTTTGATCCGATTCCGATAACCTATACTGAGTTGTTCAATCACCTCGTCTCAAAGAATTTGATCAATACTCGCCCCATGAAGCCTATGCAACCTCCCTTTCCTAGGGGATACAATGCTGATGCTACCTGTAGCTTTCATAATGGAGGGGTCGGTCACACGGTGGAAGATTGCAAGGCTTTCAAACATGTAGTCCAGGATTTGATTGACGCCAACTGGCTCTCTTTCAAGCAGAATGGTCCAAGCACAACTACAAACCCCCTGCCGGGACATGGGATACCATCCGCTAATGCAGTAGAAGAGTCTGTGGGACAAACAATGATAAAAGATGTTGAGTGTATCCAGACTCCTCTCAAAAACATACATGCTGAGCTATGCCGTTGTGGTGTTATCAAGAAAGGCTGTGTATGTGCGGATCCTTCATGTGTAGGCGCCTGTGAAGTTTTCAAGTCAGTTTTGCAAGACTTGATGGATCGTTATGTGGTTCGAGTGGGAGTGGTTGAAAAAGAAGAAAGCGTGTTGATGTTGCAGCTTAATGATGGTAAAGAGGCTAGAAAGCCAATTGAGATATTGTACAATCCAAAACCAGCCCAAGTCAAGCCTCAGCCTGTGGTTATTGAGATTCCTGCTCCATTCCCATATGAGAAGGACAGTGCGGTGCCATGGAAATACAATACTCGCCTCGGTAGAGAGTTCTCCAAACACCTCTGTTGTTACCAATATAAGCGGGGCAAGTGGAATTACAAGGAGTGGTCAGATATATGCCCCCGAAGTTCGTTGGGGTGAATCATCCAAACAAGTGAAGGCGGGGGCTCGTAAGGGAAGGATAAAGAAGCGGAGAATGCTCGGAAAAGAAAGTGGCGTAACAGAAGTCGACGAGTTCCTAAAGATCGTAAGGCAAAGTGACTATAAGGTGGTTGACGGATGAATCAAACCCAACAAAGATTTCAATGTTGTCATTATTGCTAAGTTCGAAGCGCATCGAATCGCACGATGAAAGTATCGAATGGGGCTCATGTTTCTCGAGAATATTTCCGTGGGCCAATTTGATGAAATAGTCGGGAATATCGTGGGTGCGAACCATGTGACTTTTGTCGATGACGAGCTTCCCCGTAGAAGGAAGGAAACACAACCAAGCCCTACACATCTCTCGTGAAATGTGGGGATTTCGTGCTAGCTCGTGTTACGATTGATAATGGTTCTTCTCTAAACGTGATGCCAAGGTCCACTGTGAGCAAGTTGGATGTGGATTGCTCTTTCATGAAGCCTAGCTCGACATTGGTGAGGGCGTTTGATGGATCAAAGAAAGAGGTAATAGGGGAGATGGAGTTCCCCATTCAGATAGGTCCTGAGACATTCTGTGTTAACTTTCAAATCATGGACATCTCCTCGTCGCAAGCGCTGTCTGCTCGGAAGGCCATGGATTCATATGGCGGGAGCCGTTCCTTCCTCTTTGCATCAGAGAGTCAAGTTTGTGGTCGATGATAAAATTGTGGTAGTGTTCGGAGAGGAAGAGATGTTAGTTAACAAACCTTCTCCTTTCCGCTATGTGGAAGCAGCCGAAGAGTCCCTGGAAACTTCTTTTCAATCTCTCGAGATTGCCAATGCTGTGTTTGGAGGGAGTGAGTTGCCGTCGCCTGTGATAAAGTTGTCGAAAGATGAAGAGATGGTTGCAAGGATCATGATGGGTCAGGGATACCAGCCGGGACGTGGTTTGGGAAAAGTAGGACAAGGAATTCTGGCTCCTGTCCAGCTGAAAGAAAACAAGGGTCGTTATGGGTTGGGATACCACCCAAGTGAGGCTGAAAGGAAGAAGTTGGCTGAAGAGAGAAGAGGTGAGTGGTTGGCCAAGCTGAGAGGCCAGGACCCACGGTCAAAGAGGATCCCCATCTGTGACATCCGTCAGAGCTTCAAAAGTGCAGGGTTACTAGACCCGGATCAAATTATCTTTGTTGAGGATGGTTTAGAGGATGAAGAGGCGGTCATCAGCTTAGTCCGTCGTTGCCTTGCTAAAGAAGAGCTCAAAAATTGGAAAGTCGTCGACTTGCCCATCACTTTTAGTTCAAAGTAATGTTTGTAATGCAATCCTTTGGCTCTCGCCCAAGGCCTCGAGGATAGTTTGTTAGGGCATGCATGTTTTTAATTTCAATGACACCATCATCAATAAAAACGTTTGTTTTGAATTCCATCAATAAAATCTCTTTTCTTCATTTATCTTGTCTTTCTTTTCGCTTTATTTTGTCTGTTTCGCTTTTCATTCTACTTTCTGCTTCCACGAATGCAGATCAAAAGTAATTATCTCTGAAAATAACAGTGCCAATGAATCCTATTATGACTTTGATCACCCAATTAATCAAACTGAAGGGGTGTTGAGGAAGGTCGGGAAACTCCTCCTAATTGATGAGACTAATAGAGCAGAAGAAAAGACCATTCACCTCATGGAGAGTCGATTGAGATAATCAACTTGGGTACGTAAGAGATAAAAGAGAGGTTAAGGTCTGTGATCGCCATGGAAGATAGTGAACGCAAAAAGGCTAATCCAACTCTTGCATGATTACGCTGATGTCTTTGCGTGGTCATACAAAGATATGCCAGGGCTAGATACCGACATTGTTGAACACAAAGTTGCCGGTGAAGCGTGTGGTGTCCACCTGGCCAAACAGAAATTGAGAAAGAATGAAACCGAGATGTCATTGAAAATCGTGGACGAGGTAAAAAGCAGTTTGATGCGGGGTTTCTAGCGGTGGCCAAGTATCCACAATGGGTAGCAAATATCGCCCCCGTTAAAAAAAGATGGCAAGGTCGGGATGTGTGTCGACATGGGGATCTCAACAGAGCTAGCCCCAAAGATGACTTCCCTCCGCCCCATATTGATATTCTCGTAGACAGTACAGCCCAACATTCTTTATTCTCCTTCATGGATGGATATTCAGGGTACAATCAGATAAAAATGGCTCCAGAAGATATGGAGAAAACCACCTTCATAACTCTCTCTGCGGAACGCTCGCTACAAAGTGATGCCTTTTGGACTCAAGAATGCTGGTGCGACTTATCAGAGGGCAATGGTGACATTATTCCACGACATGATGCACAAGGAAATTGAGGTATATGTAGATGATATGATTGCAAAATCCAAGACTGATGAGGGGCACATTGTTAATCTGCAAAAACTCTTCGAACGTCTACGGAAGTTCAAGCTCAGGTTAAACCCAGCGAAATGCACCTTCGGTGTGAGATCCGGAAAGTTGCTGGGGTTTATCGTCAGTCAGAAAGGGATAGAGGTCGATCCAGATAAAGTCAAAGCCATCCTTGAAATGCCAGCACCAAAGACTGAAAAAGAGGTCCGTGGTTTCCTTGGGAGACTGAACTACATCTCAAGGTTCATATCCCAATTGACCGACACTTGTGAGCCTCTCTTTAAGTTGTTGTGCAAGAACCAAAAACTAGAGTGGAGCGATGATTGCCAAAGAGCCTTTGAGAAGATTAAAGATTATCTGCAGAATCCACCATTCGATGCGTAGGTGTCCAGGAAGACCACTTATCCTGTACCTAACCGTGTTGGACAATTCGATGGGATGTGTGCTGGGGCAGCATGATGAATCGGGAAAGAAAGAGCATGCCATATACTACTTGAGTAAAAAGTTCACTGATTGTGAGACGAGATATTCAATGCTAGAAAAGACTTGTTGTGCTTTAGCATGGGCCGCCATCGCTTAAGGCAAGATATGCCGAGTCATACAACCTTGGTTGGTATCTAAAATGGATCCAATCAAGTACATTTTTGAAAAGCCAGCACTCACAGGACGGATCGCTCGTTGGCAGATGTTATTATCAGAGTATGATATCCTGTATGTCACGCAGAAAGCAGTCAAGGGCAGTGCACTTGCCGAGTACTTAGCACGCCAGCCGATCCCAGACTACCAACCAATGCGGCATGATTTTCCTGATGAAGATATCATGGCACTGTTCGACGAGGGGAAGTCCCAAGAAAATGAAAGGTGGAGAATGATATTCGACGCAGTGCGCCAAATGTATGGGGCATGGGGCAAAGCGCCGTGGTTGATACCTCCTAACAACCGCTTCATTCCTGTCACTGCAAGACTAAGCTTCTATGTCACAAACAACATAGCAGAGTATGAAGCGTGCATTTTGGGTATTCAAGCAGCCCTAGAATGGAAAGTTAAAAGGCTAGATGTGTATGGGGATTCAGCCTTGATTATTCATCAAGTAAGAGGCGATTGGGAGACCAGAGATCCCAAACTGATTCCTTATTGCGATTATGTACAAGAGCTGATGGAGTCTTTCGACGAGATCACCTTCAAGCATATCCCTCGAGATGAAAACCAGTTGGCCGATGCATTGGCCAACACTGTCTTCCATGTTCAATGTTAATCGCGATAAAGAGCTGACCTATATCGTAATTCAAAGACCGAGCCTACCCGCGCATCATTATCTTGACAAAGAATAGATGAAGAGTCTGATGACAAGCCATGGTATCATGATATCAAACAGTACATCACTAATCAGGAATACCCACCTGGGGCATCAGAGAATGACAAGAGAACTCTCAGAAGATTGTCAAGGAATTTCTTCTTGAGTGGTGAAGTTCTCTACAAAAGAAACTATGATATGGTTCTCCTAAGGTGTGTTGCCAAAGAAGAAAGCTGAAAGAATCATGAGAGATGTGCACGGTTGTTCGTTTGGTACCCACTCAAGTGGACACACCATGGCTAGAAAGATTTTGAGAGCCGGCTATTACTGGTTGCAAATGGAGTCTGATTGCTACAGTTTTGTGAGAAAGTGCCACAAGTGCCAAATCTATGCTGATCACATTCATGTACCGCCTGCTAAATTGAATGTCTTGACCGCGTCTTGGCCGTTCTCAATGTGGGGCATGGACGTCATAGGACCAATTGAACCCAAAGCATCAAATGGGCATCGTTTCATCCTGGTCGCCATTGACTATTTCACAAAGTGGGTTGAAGCTGCCTCATATTCAAGTATAACCAGTTCAGTGGTTGCTAAGTTTGTCAAGAAAGATCTGATTTGCCGCTATGGTTTTCCCAACAAGATCATCACTGATAATGGCAGCAACTTGAACAGCAGAATGATGAAGGACCTGTGCGCCGAGTTCAAGATTCAGCATCACAATTCATCCCCGTACCGTCCCAAGATGAATGGGGCGATGAAGCGCCAACAAGAATATCAAGAAAATAGTGCGAGAAAATGGTGGTAACCTACAAGGATTGGCATGAAATGCTTCCTTTCGCTTGCATGGCTATCGCACTCGACACGCACATCGACCGGGCAACCCCTTTCTCTCGGTATATGGGTCGAAGCGGTGCTTCCCATTGAGGTTGAAATACCCTTCTGCGGGTACTAATGGAAACCAAGTTGGAAGTTAAGAGAGTGGGTACAGCTCGTCTGGATCAACTAAATCTCATTGAGGAGAAACGAATTGCGACCTTGTGTCATGGGCAATCAGACGCAGAGGATGAAAACCGCTTTGACAAAAAGGTTCGCCCCGAGAATTCAACGAGGAGACCTAGTGCTCAAGAAGATCCCGCCTATTCAAAGTGATCCTCGTGGAAAATGGACTCCCACCTATGATGGCCCATATGTAGTCAAGAAAGCCTTTTCCGGAGGAGCGCGATACTCACAAACATGGATGGAGAAGATTTAAGGAACCCGCTTAATTTCGATCAGTGAAGAAGTATTATGCCTGAAAGAAATAGACAAAAAAAGAGAAAGATAAGCCAAGTAAAAATAGCTCGCTAGGTTGAAAACCAGAAAAGGGCGACCTAAGCAAAATCAGAGCGACCCGGTGGATTGAAAACCCGCAGCGGCGATCCAGCAAAAATTAGGTCGAAAACTTGGGCATGAAAAGTAAGAAAAGGCATACAACTTCCCGAGGTTTGGATGAAGGGGTGATCAAGGTTAATGACATAAATGGTTGGCACCGCCCCACAGAGATGGACAAATGTAAATTAGCTCCTCTCTTTTTCGTGTCTTTTTGTAGTTTAAACTTTCAAATGTATTGAACGATGCGTAACTCATCACATTTAATCGGTTTTCACATCAATAAAGTTCACTCTTTCTCATATCCGCTTGTTTTTCTATTTCTGCTTTTCTCGCTTCAAATAAACGTTTTATGATGAAGGTGACATTGAGTCAGAAACATGTGCATAAATCATAAAGCATCACAATCATTGCGGAATTTCTAAAAGTCATGGAAAGGAAACAACTTTTCAATGTAAATTAAGTTCGCAGAAAACAATTATGCTCAGAATCATCCTCAAATGGCAAAATTACAAAGCAAATGCGCACTTGCTCATACGCCACCACGATGCTAATCGGTTCCTCGATCTCATCACGGGTTGGTCGAACCAGCAAAAGAAAATAAGCAAAAAAAAAACTGATCGAGCAAAATCCTTCAAGAAAAAACAAACAAAGAAAAAAGAAAAAGAAGAAAGTTGATCAAGAGAAAAACAACAATCAGATCCAACGGGGAATTTCAGGAGCGTTCCTCCACATTCACCATTACACCAAAATCATAGCATTGCATGCACTTGCATAACATGCCCTTGCATAACATGCATCCACACTCCATGCATCATTCCTCGCATCAGCTGACGCATGCAGGTACCTCAATCCAGTGCGGCAGCATTGGCCATTTCAATCAATCAACAGGATTCGTGAATCCCTTCAGGACCCAAGCGTCCCTTCAAAAGCAGACTTAACCTCGTATTCGAGCTGCGAGTAAGTCCTTCGACCCCATTGGGTCCAGTCGAAAAGGATAGTTGTGTTGGCCTAAGACATGGCGCAGTCCTAGGGAAGTATCAAGATCTAGACTTGATATTGTTTCCCCCGGTCGCTCTTGAAGACCACCATGCCCAAGTGCAAACTCGGATCGTTCGCGGTTCGTTAAAAGGCTTTAGGCAGCCTCCAAAGACGGCCATCGAGGGCGGTACCTTCTTCTTGCGCTTTATCGCTTTTTTATCGCTTTATTTCCCGCTTTGTCGCCGAGGGCTAGCGCCAATTCATTTCCTGTTTTGCTGGCTTACTGAGGGTTGGCACCATTTTATTTCCTGCCTTTGCTGCCTGAGGGCTAGCACCAACTGATCTCCCGCTTTCTTTATCGCTTTCGCCAGCTTACTGAGGGCCGGTACCAAGCTTATTTTCTGCTTTTGTTGGCCGAAGGCTGACACCCATTCAAAAAATTCAGATTTCCTTAAGCGGACAAAATTGGTATAATTTCTGAATTCTTTATTTCTATTTTATCTTCGAAATATGTCTCGGCCAATTCATATTTCTTGATAAAATCCAAATAAAGAGGGGCAGCTGTCATACCCCAATTTTGTCCGACTAATTTAAAATAAAAATTGTCTTTTTTTCGCGAATGCGTAGATCCTAATGAGATTTTTCTCGTAGTTGAAAAAAGGCTCAAAATATGTTTGTTGTGCTCGCACATTATTCCTAATCGTGTGCGCGTTATGGCACTTGTTGCACGCGCTCGCATCTCGTCGTGTACGCGCATTTGCTTTGATACTTATCATTATTGTTATTATTAACTTATTATATCAATATTTTTATACCAAAATCAGATTCTAAAAAAAATGCTTTTATAAATAATTTTCTTTATAATAGATACAAATAATAAACTCTTGTTACATGTATATACAGAAAAATTACAAAACAACATAGTACCCTTTTAAATAAAAAACGAAGCAAAAAATACAAAAGGGGAGAGGAAGTCAGCATTTGTTGCTCTTGTTGATGTTGCTGTCCCTCTCTTTCACAAATGTGGAAGTCTTTGGTAAGCATATAACACAGCCAGCAAGCATAACAACAAAGACAAGAGGAAGAATCCAAACACAGCAGCAGCTCCAAAGATTAAAATAGGCAGATTCTTTGCTGACCTTTGGTCATCCATTGCCTGCACACACATAAATAATGTTTATAACAGTCAAATATGCTAACTTGTGAATAACACAGAAGCTGGGAAGAAGGAAAAGGGTGCTCAGATTTTTTCATACACTAAGGGGGAAATTTTTTGGGAAACCATAATCAGAAATACAGAGTTAAATTGACTCCACAAACACAAAACCTGATACAAAAATCATCTACAAAAGGGAGCCCAAGAATCAGAAGCAAGGGGAACAGAGAGATTGAAAACACAAACACACCCAGACTCACGCAGAGAAGAGAAGAAAGAAACAACAATACTGAGAGAAAAAAAACCTTACCTTGCTGAACCTCAAATAAGCTCACGCAGACACAAACACACTCACAGCAGCAAGCACCTTCATCACCCTCTTTTCACCAACACCACCACAGAACCGAAACCACCGCCACCGAACTAAAACCACCACCACAGAACTGAAACCACCACCTCAGAACCGGAACCACCACCACGCCGAAACCACGCCACCGTCACCTCCCTCTCTCCCTCGCAACGAAAACACCACCGTCGCGCTACCACCGTCACCACCGTCGCGCGCTACCTTCCCCTCTCTCTGGTTCGCCTCTTCTCTCTCTCTCTCTCTCTCTCTCTCTCTCTCTCTCTATTTTTCGAACTCTCTCTCTCTCTAGCTGAGAAAGGAATGGAACGGCTGGTGAAGGAGAGGGTAGAACTTAGGTTTTACTTGTTTTGGTAAATGGGTCGGTTTGGGGTTATGGGTATGGGCCTATATGTTTTTTTTTAATTTTCTTTTACATCTGATTGCTTACCACACCCCGGTATTACTAACCCGTAACCCCACGCTTTCTTAATAAAAATGCTAGTTACACTCCCTTTATCTCTGTTCAAAGACCCACCTCTTTTCATTTATTTATTTCCTTTTTTGCTGTTATTACTATTATCATCGTTACTATTTACCTCATGTTATCATCTAATAATATATCTTTTTGCTTATTATTTGTTATCACTATTATGATGGTTTGTGTAATTTTTTTAAACTAGGAATAAACACTTAAGGTATAAATATGGCTACCTAAATCCACTTTTGCTCATATCATGTTCAATATTCGTTTTCAAAATAGTCATTCCAAGTTACCTCATTCGAACGCTTGAACCTAAAACAAAACCAATTATCATTAACAACCACTCGCGCCGTTGCCGTTTGGTCGTTAATGATAATTTCATTTTCAAAAGAGTTAGTAGTATGACCACTCTAAACCGTTGTTGTTTGGTCATCGCTAACGCCAATCCAATTGCGAATTCCTTTTATCACGATGTTCTCTCCAATTCAAACCAACGAAAACACTTTTCAAAAAAACAAATCTTTTCAAACATCAAAATCAAAACTAATTGTCACTGATGATCACTCGCGCCGTTGCCGTTTGATTGTGGGTGATGATCTCATTCCCGTGGGAGTTAGTAGTGTGGCCACTCTAAACCGTTGTTGTTTGGTCTTCACAAACGCCCCTTCAATTGCGTAAACCCTTTCAATAATCGAAATAAAAACCGGTTGTCATCAATAGTCACCGCGCGTTCTTGCCGCTTGATTGTTAGTGACGATCCCATTTTCAAAAAGAGTTAGTAGCATGGCCACTCTAAACCGTTGTTGTTTGGTCACTACGAACGCCAACCCTTTTTTTGCGAAAAACTCTAAAAAGATAAAAACAAAACCTTTTTCAGACAAACAAGAACTACGTAGCTTTGAATTCTCCATCGCGACCGAGAGATACGTAGGAGCGAGAGGCCAACTCTCGCAAGCGCCCAAAATAAAAATTTTCATTAAGTCTTTTCATTCCTTTTTCAATAAAGAAGCAAATTTAAGAATTTTCCAAATCGACACTTAAAACCACATGTTTAATTAAAGGTTCCTTCGATAGAAAGGAGATGTGGGGTGCTAATACCTTCCCCATGCCTAACCGAATTTCCGAACCCAAATTTTCCGGTTTCTAAAAGGCCATTCGCTTTCAAAAAGGTTTTCTTCAATATTTTCCTTATAAAAAATATTGGTGGCGACTTCATTGTTTTTAAAAGTTGTAAACGAAGAAAGATCCCCTCAGGGATTTTTCGGGTGCAACAATCATCTATGAGAGTCATGAAGTACCTGGATCCGTGGTGAGATTGAACACGAGCTCGCCCCCAAAGATCACTGTGAATGTAGTCCAATATCCCTTTGGTGTAGTGAGTAAAGGTGTTGAACTTCAATTTCTTTGCCTTGCCAAGGATACACAACTCACGTAAATCTAGTGAACTCGATAGAATCATCACCTAACAATTTTTGTTTGCTTAATTCCTCGAGTCCCTTCTCACCGACATGCCCCAATCTCCTATGCCACAGCTACACTTGGTGATTTCAAAGACTAGCAACATTGTTAGATGCTCCTCAGAGCACTCCCCAACAACTTGCAGAGACCATTCACCAATTAACCCTTCATCATTACCATTGATCCCCTTATTACCTTGATGACTCCACCTCCTCCTTTGTATTCAAAACCTTGTGAATCAAGCATTGCAAGAGAAATCAAATTCCTCTTTAAATCGTGCACATATCTAACACCTCGCAAAGACCTTGATAGACCCATCACCATCTTGAACTTGATAGATCCAATTCCTCTGCACTCTACATGTCCGATTGTTCCCCAATAGCACTTGTCCACCATGAATTTGAGTGAATGTGAAGAACCATTCCTCATATGACACATGTGAAATGTACAACCAAAGGTCGAGGATCCACTGGAGATACAATTTCACATCGTAAATACACAATACCTCCGCTCTAACATAGCCGTGTGTAAGCCTATGTCATCAAAGCCAAGAAAAAACCTCATGTTTTCTGTTCTTTGGACAATTGCAATTTACCTCGGTCACACACATCACCTCGGCACTCTCATAACCTTCTGAAACCACATCTGCATCAGCATGATGCCCTTTGTAATCTCCACCCTTCTTCTTATTCTTCTTGAAGTCTGGGCAGTCTTTCTTGAGATGATCTTCACTCTTACAAATGAAGCAGGCCCTTTTCTTGAATTCCCTTGACTTAGACCTCGAGTTTTGCTTTCCCTTGAAGTCCCTTTTCTCAGTTCTTCCTCTCACATTCAGTGCTTCGGCCTGTTAATCATCAACATTTTCTGACCTCCTTGTGAATTCCTTCGAGAACAAGGCATTCTGAACCTCTTCAAGTGATAGAGTGTTTCTGCCATAGATGAGTGTGTCTGCAAGATTCCTATGCTCATTTGACAGTGACTTGAGTAATAGGAGTGCTTGATCCTCATCTTCTACCTTGATCTCAATGTTTTCAAGATCAAGAATCACTTTGTTGAAATCATCAATATGATCCTCCAATTTCCTTCCCGGTGCCATCTTGAAGGTAAACAATTTATGCTTCAAATACAACCTATTGGCCAAAGATTTGGTCATATATAGGTTCTCCAATTTGAGCCATATATCTCGCAAGCAGCTTTTCTCCTTCGAGACTTCCTCAAAGACCTTATCTCCCAATGATGTAATCAAAGCACTATATGCTCTTTCAAGCATATCTTGCTTCTTCTCCTCTGATAGCGTATCAGGTAACTTTGCCTCACCTGCAAGTGCTTTCTCAATGCCTTGTTGCACCAAGAAAGCTCTCATCTTCATACGCCATAAGCTAAAGTCATTTTTCCTTGTGAATTTCTCCACTTCGAATTTCACAGATCCCATTCTTGAATTTTCTTCAAGGATCACACGCCAACCTTCGTCTTTGCCCAAGCAACACGAACCTAATGCTACTGATACCAATTGTTATGAAACAATGCTCAAAACTCAAGAATTCAGGACAAAACAGTTAAGTAAATTCGAGAGAGAGTAAGTAAAAAAGAGAGAGAGAGAGAGATCTTTGGAAATTGAATGTATTATTCTCAAAGCTTGTCTTAATTCTGTTTAGCATACAAGAGTATATATAGGTACATTAGAGAGCTATACAAAACAGTTACAAGGTGTAACTATCCTAACTACCTATAACAGGCGGCTAACAGAATTAATCGACAAAACATGTGCTTCGACTTCGACAGCACAACAAGTACTTCGACACTTCGACTTCGACACTTCGACTTCGACACTTCGACTTCGGCACTTCGACTTCGACAGTTCGACTTCGACAGTTCGACTTCGGCACTTCGACTTCGACAGGTGCTATCAGCACCACAACTAAGTGCTATCAAGTGCTACGAGCACTCTAACACATCGACTAAAGTCCTAAGCCATAAACTCTACACTTCTCAATATCCTACTTTCTCTCAACCACGCTCATGATTAATTACAACATTTCTTTAGAAACTTTTTTTAGTGTACTCATAGCTTTGTGTCACTAGAATTCTACTCATTACTTAAGCTATTGTTCTCTCATCCTTAACCTAAACTTCACTTTGTAGATATACGAGTACCTTCTTAACAAGGCATAGATTTGTTGTATTGTTACAAAAGTGGGCTAAGTAGTTTCTTAGGTTTTTTAGTTATCGGAACTGTGCAAGAAAATTAGTAAGACAGTAGATAGAGCTGTGCAAGAAAACTATCAAGTGTTTTAGCCTAGGTTGGCTTGTAAAGTGTAAACTATTTGGAAAATAGTGGAACTACTCACTGGGTGTGAGGAGTGGAGTAGCCCTAGTTGGATTTGGTGAACAACTATACTTTCTATGTGTTATTTACTGTTTTCTAAATAGTTTTATTAAATAATACTTCATTTTTAACAATAAACATTTTCTGCACAATTGTGAGAAGACTGCTTTAAGAAGCTTCTCGATTTTTCTAAGTGAATCTTCTTACACTCTCTATTTACAAAAGCACAACATTTTATCTCTTCTCTAAGACACACACCTTTTACAACACATCATTACCAGTGTAAGAAGCTAAGTAATACAATTTACATATCTCATTCTTTTATGTATCTTCTTATACAGTTAATTAGCTTCTAAGAAGATACAAAAAGTCAATAGCTTTTTGATTATATATCTTCTTAGGACACTGAGCTATATATTCTCAGTTAATTTGGTTTATCTAAATAGATTTTAAAAGGGCCATATTCAAAGTCCCCCTTTCTTGTGACCTAAATTGACTTCAATACCCTCCAAAGGAAATGTTTCACTTTAGGAGGAATCTTTAGCTTCCACAAAGCACGCCAATTATCACCCACACATGTAAGTAGCTCATAACCCTATAAGTGCTACGAGCAAAGATAAACCCCTGTAAGGCTCCAAACCACTAAATACGCCTGGTTCTCAACAACAAGATTGAAAATAGGAGTCTTCCCGGATCTAACCTACAACAGAGGAAACAAACAAACAATCTATGAGAGTAGAGTTCCGTGTCTTGGTTCAAGCCACCATCAGATCCAAGACGCGGAGGAAAGGGTTAAAATAAGGAAACTTTTTTCGACATTTAGCTTGCGCTCCACCATCCAACACTCACCAAAGACATTACCATCTCCAATCATCCTAACGACACCCCTCTTCGAGAACCAACCGGGCTTCATGGATACTCCTTCACAGAAAGTTGTAGTTACTCCCCTTGTGGCGTGCACATGAAGTCACACCTAGGAGAATATTTCGCCTTATAAGGTCTAGCTACAAGAAAGCTAGGGCAATGCATCAGCCGCCACCCTTGCTTCCTCAAAGAAAGCCACACTAAAGACATAGAGATTGCATGGAATCTCATTCCACAATAGCCCTTATCAATACACAACATGTCCCGGGACAACAAACAGATGCCTCTCCTCGTGGAAGTACTCCCCTCCCCCCTCCCTCCCACACCAAAACCCATTAATCAAACTTTCAATATCATCTTCCAAGGATGAAGGTAAAAGGAAAAGGCTCATGAAGTAAGTCAGAATGGATTGGAGAACCAACTTAATCATAACGTCCTTCTCAGCTTTAGATAGAGACCGATGTACTTCTAAGAGTTAATCTTCTTCCAAAATCGACCTTTGATGAATCAACAAATCTTAAGTTTTGGGATTGGGTTTATGACACAAATCAATCCTTATATATATATATATATATATATATATATATATATATATATATATATATATATATATATATATATATATATATATATATATATATATCTTAACTATATTAATTCATGAGTTGACTCACGCAGCATTCACATAGGACTAATAAAAAAATGCCACACGCATTTCTTTCAAAATATGTGGCACTCCATGTGGCAATACACGCACACCGTTGATCAAAAGGAGTAGGAATAAAATTGATCCCAAATTTATTGCCTCTTAATGTCCAATTGTAAATCGACATTAAACATTGATTTTTAATTTGATTTCTATATTGATTTTTCTTATTTCTGAAATGAATAATTGGGAGATGATTAATGCAATTCTATGAAGCCAATTTTTGTGGTTACAAAACAGTTTAGATAAAGGAGTTCGATTGCACAAACGATACCAATTTTTTAAGCCAATTTTTTCAACAAGATTTTTATTGCAATTCCTTGCATTAATTAAACCAATTTTTTAAATGTGCATTAATGTTAATACTATAAACAAAACCACTACTAATTTGCATTGACTTTTGCAATTAACCATTTTTTCCTTTTTGTTAAAACAATTAATCACTTAAATAAATTCTCGAAATTGGTAAAATTTAAATTTCAAAACTCAAATTCAATTTTCAAATGAAATTTCATATCACATTTTTTTAATGAATTCGATATTGAAATTTCAAATTTGAAAATAATTTCTTCTCATTTTGACAGACACTAGTTCTATATAAATGGTTGAGATCAAATTATACATAGTTGTTTCAAATTCATGACATGCAAACAAATAGGACATAGAATTGATTTGAATAATTATGCAACAATTTACATTTAATTCTAATTAACCCTTCCCTAATATTGTGGATCCAAATTTAATCCTCCTAAAAACACATTTTTACCAAGCAAGCCATCCAAAAGACAAAGATAACACCGCAAATAGAAACAACATGAAATCGATTCATTGGTCATAGTTCCTCGAAAAAAGCATTGGACAAATGAATTCGCATGACTCATATTTTTGTGATTTTCTTTTGCCATACGAATATGTCAACCTTGATTTTTACAAACCGCTCTTTCTCTTTCCATAGTGGCAGGTTGAAAGTACATCATATCGTGGACCAGTTTGATGCTAAGGTGAATGGCAAGGTCAGTTAGTCAAATGGTAGTCTTGATAAAGATTCAATCCTTTTGTATTTTATACACTATTGACATTTTCTTTGACATAAGTTGGGATAACTTTTGGTCAGACGCTTTAACTTGCTTACGTGATTGAGGCTTGTCTCATGCGGAGCTTCCAATTGAGCATCAAATTTTTATATTATTGATGCTGCAGGATCAGACGACATTACTATAAATGAGGTACACACTTGATTCTTATATTGTTTTCTTTGGTAGGATGTATAGAAAGATGTCAACACGGAAAGAGAAAGAGTTTAAACAAATTAGTTTTGATGATTTATATTGTTCTGTGCTAGCACAGGTTGTATAGATTAAGATACAAGATTAAGATATTTCAAAGTTTTCATAGATATTGAGCTATGTGTGTATATGTTTTCTCCAAGTACTTTTAGGTTCTTTATATCTTTTTATGCGATTATATGTGTCTATATGCTTTCTCAACATTTGCTTCTATTAAATATGAGTTCTCCATTTGTTTGCTATTATATATTGGTTGATGCAAGGATATCCGTTAAGTTTTTGAGATAGCTCTTAAATCAAAGATATCATCATGGAAAACTATGAAACCTAAATGCATGGCATTATGTTGTTGCTTTTTTCCCATGACAGATAATCAAATTGAACGATGTGAAATCAAGAAAACACATAAGTTGCTAATTTTCATGATTATTAAAGTTTTTGGTTTTTGGTTCATATGTCTATAATATAATTGCAACAAAGTCACAAAGTTGAAGCCATGTGAAAATCAAGGCTACGCTTTACTGTCATTCACATGTAGATGATTGTGATCATCCTATGCACTTTGTGTTAGATTGCATGGATTTGTGTATGAAGAAATTAGAAGCCAAACTAGCTGAAATGTCCAATGAGATAGATGTAAACTGTAAACTTATGTTTCTTTATCTATTTATCTATTTATCTATTAAACATTTCCAATGTAATTTTTTTTGTTGAAGGATATATCTCAAGAATATCATTGGTATAAATAAGGTTTTGTTCTCGTTACTGTGTAAAAAGTGGTGCTTTCAACATTTTTAGATTGCTTGCAACGAGGGTTGTTGTTGTTGCTTAAGGGTAGAAGGGTTTTGGGCATTTTTATTGATTTATCGTTTTTGGTATTCTTCTTCCATCACTTGGGTATCTTTTTCGCAGCTTCTTCTTCTACTTTCTTATCTACGTGTTTTATTCATTTCATTTATTTTCAATCGCATTAATTATAATCCCGAGAGATTAGGAGTAGCATATTTGATATGCTCGTGAATTAGTTACCTTTTCCGATTTAGTTAGCTCGCCACAAGACATTTGTTGTTAGACCGAGTAAAATTTATCAATATGTTTTTAATAGAGCTAGCTTTTGTTGTGAGTGTTGAAACCACCGGTTGCAAGTTATAAACATATATATATATATATATATATATATATATATATATATATATATATATATATATATATATATATATATATATATATATATATATATATATATATATGTAGATACCTTCAATGAAAAATATAGAACTATAATTCTTTTCTATTCTTATAGGGAGAAGAACTCGAGGAAACAAACTGGTCGACAACTTACATTGAGTGCAACTCAACGACTCAACAAATTTTTGCATCACTTTGTATATGGACATCGTGTTAGTCCTTGATTTTCTTCAAAATTTGATATTTGTTCCTATTGCATGACTGTTTTTAGACAATTAGTGAACAAGGCTCATATGTTTGTAACGTGTACAAAGAACACCCATCGCTTTTCCTTTCCTTTCCTTTTATCCGATTGTTACCACAGCTTGACTTGGTAATTGGTAATCCATGCTCTTTATCAATGTTGTAGTCACTTAAAATAACTATATTTTTTAGTAACACAATAACAAATTTTAAAATCCCAATATTTTTATTAGTAAAAGACTTCATTGATTTTTAAATTTATAAATTGGAATTTATTAAAACTTTTACTCTAATCAAATTGCTAATATGATTTTACAAAGATTAACTTGACAAGAATAAAAATACTTAAAATATAATGTCCAAATGATTTCCAATAAGAAAACACATGTTCTCACGACAAATTAATTCTCCAATAACATACTACATTTTACAAAAATTAAATTAGTATATAAAAAACATACTCCATTATAATTCAAATTAATTCGGAAAATACCATACATTTTACAAAACAACTTTCATATAGTCTAAGTACCGCTAAAGATAAATCTAAAAGTCGAATTTTTTACTTTTTTTTCTTATCTTTGCCTCACAATCGCTTCGATGAAACTACCGCTATACCATTTCTTATGGTGTTAATTATATATATACATATACATATCTATATATTATAATTTAATTCATAATAGGTTTATTCATTACATTATGTACAAACAAATTTTTTTACGATAACACACTAAAATATCAAACTCGACTATTTTTTTCTCCTAAAAACTAAAAATTGTTGTTACAATGAGATGTATACCCGTGTTTACATTGTGATATATATACTATATATATATATATATATATATATATATATATATATATATATATATATATATATATATATAAATGATGGTTTTGTAAATTTTACTTTTGGGGAAAAAATAGTCTGTAATATTTTCTCAAAAATATTGTAAAATTTTACAAAATATATATTTCATTGCAGAAAATTTCTATAGCTAAAAAGTAAAATTTAATACCAACTTATTCTTTTTTATTGATCTCTTGTGAATTTCTACATTTAATTTAAAAATTATCTTAATTTTAAGAACGACCCTTATTTTTTATACGGGGCAAAATTCAATTTGTTATACATATTTCAAACCAAAATAACTTTTCAAGTGGGAGAAAACTCCCCAATTTATCTCAAGTAAATCCGTCCCTCAGGGTATATGTATATAATGACAAGTTTTATGATAAAAGAGTGAGAGGAACATACGGTGGTCATAGATCAAATGAATGATTAAGATTTAAAAAAATCATTTGATTTTTTAAGTGGTCATATGATCACTAATCATGACCATCCATGTATTATTATATTGTCCTGATATTACAACTCTTGATAAAAACTCGTTGGAAGGAAAAGTAGAGAAAGGTAATGAAAAAATATTATTGATAGTTCATCAATTGACTTAGTCATAAATACAATGGACTCTATTTATATATTTTTGTCCTTATGAAAATGAAGAAAATAACAACTAACAATGATAACTAACATAACTAACGCTAAGCTAACTACTTACAAATAATTAACAAACTTATGTATAATATCTCACCGGAAGCTAGAATGTATCTACATTTCTAACTTGAAAATTACAAAGGTAGAGAAAGAATTTTGTTAACCATTCATATTTTTTTTCTCAGATAGAATCGAAAATACCATTAAGACTAGAAAGAATTAAATTGATTAACTATCTATTTTCTTTTGTGGATAGAAACCAAAATATCACAAGCCTAAAAAGAACGAATTTTGATTGCTTAACTATTCATTTTTTTTTGGCAAAAAAAAAAACTATTCATTTTGTTTATGGGTAGAAGCAGGCTAGTCTCAAATAATTGGAGGTCATGTTCAAATTCTTAAAATCGGACCCTTAATTATTCTTTTATCGAATGAATCACCAAAACCTCAAACTACTTTATTTAAATTTTAAATAACATCTCAATACAACTTTTAACTTGGTAAATTAATTTTCAAATGATGAATGGACAGGGGCGGTCTCGATTAAAAAATTTCTAAACTTTTAAGCAGTTTTAAAACTCGGACCGGTGGGTCACTCGTTGAAGGTACTAGGTCAAGCAAGTCAATGGTCGATCGAAGGTCGAAGAGTTGAACCGCATAACTGGTTTTTAAAGAATATATATTTGTTCCTAACTATTCTCTGGAATAGGATATAGCAAGAACACGATGAATAGAGTAAGAAGTATAGAATGATCAGAATAACATCGTCCTCTCTATTGGCCTCTCAGGGCTTATATTTATATTACAAGGTGTCATTAATGCTCATAAGTATTACACATGAATGCAAATGAGATCTTAGGCGAGATTCTCGCTTTCCTAATATATCTAGCTAGATTCCCGCTAAGGCCGAGCTTGTAGGAGACGTCGCCCCTTTTGGCCGCCGAGGGGCGGTCCTCGTCTCCGCATAGTCGATCAGTGTCTCTGCCACCGAGGGTGAGGCGGTCTTCGTCGTCGCCGGGCGTCTTCTAGGCTCGCACGAGTCGGCTAGGAAGTGTCACAGATCCGAGCCGCCCCGAATGGTCTACTGGGAACAATACCTATAAATTTCATACATGTAAAACTTAATTTACTAAAATTAGTCTCATAAAAACTAATGCATTGAGTTTCTTTAAAAGAAAATTAGTGTATTTTAACAACAACAACAAAAATTAATGGCTATGGAGAGCACCAAAAATTGGTACAATGCTTTCCTATAAAAAGAATTTGTATGTTTGTTTGTTTTTATATTGAAATGAGGAGTAATATATAAAAATAGAAGTAATGTTATATGGACAAAAAATTTCAGACAAATATAGCCAAAAACCAATTCACAACACCAATTAACCAAGTTTTTTAGGCTATTGACCAACCTATTTTTTTAGAGTTTTTAAGCCATTAACTAAAAACTTGGTTAATAGCCCAAAAACTTGGTTAATTTCCAGATTGTGAATTGGTTTTTGCTCTATATTCATCTGAAATTTTTGTATTCAAATATCATTACTCGTAAAAATATTTGGTATCTAACAAGAGCATCAGTGGTACTGAGCGCTGCATGGTGACTCATGAATTAAAACCACTACGATTGCACTAGCTGAGTTGTTCATTATAGAAGCTTCCAATATTTTATATATATACACACACACACAGAGAGAGAGAGACACACAGAGAGAGAGAGATGTACATAGATTTTTTTAAAATATTATTTGGACAAAAATGCACCAAAATACGAATATGTATTGAATACACGTATAATACATTTTTTTTTTCATTTTAAATCAAATATATTATACGCGTACAACATTAAACTTAATTTAAAATAAAAAATAAATGTATTATATGCGTATTCCTTCAGATCTCATGTGATAACGTATTTTGGTCCACTTTTTAGTCCAAATAACATTACACATTTTTTTTTTTGGCCCATGTTTTCCCAACCCCTCATACTAACCACACAACCTTGACCAAAAAAAAAATACTAACCACACACCCCCATAGCCTCCTAAATCCCAAAAATACCCCTACCTTCAAACCACTTCATCTCCCAATCTCCCTCCCTAACCCCTTCACATCCCCATCTTCCTAGCACTCTCCCTCACAACTGAACCCGAACTCTCTCTCACTCTCCAATACCGAACCCTAATCTCTCTCTCACCCTCTCAAGTGTCTCTCTCCCTCTCACACACAACTCACCATTCCTTATCTCTTTATCGTAAGAGTCTCACTCAATCTCATTTCTTTCTCTCGGTCTTATGTATGCATTGTGTTTTTTCTACAATTGTGCTTTGTTCGGTGCTCTTGCACCAACCATTTGAAAAATCGAAACATATACTGACCCAAAGTGCATGTCTGTCGAACCACCCTGGCCAACACCTGCCATGGAGGTTTTGAAACAAGCCTTGAGATCTCACCTTCCATGGAGATTTTGAAGCTTATGGTCAAAACTGACAAAATGTGTTATACAAATAGGAGTATTTTTTTTTTTGATAATAACACAGATAGGAGTATAAATTAGCTGGTCAAAACAGATTTAAAAAATTTTCTGACAAATCTGCATGCCTAAGTTTCCAAATTTTTAAACTACAGATTTATGTTTTTAGTAGATAAATTCATAGTGTATTTTGCAATTACAAATTTATCTTCTAAAAACATAAATTCATAGTGATTTTTTGGTTAAACGGAATTATCTAAATAAATGATAAATGCATTTTGAATTTTTTTTATAAACAGAATTATCTTGTAGTTCGGTAAATCCGTTTAACAATTTTTATAGGAGTAAAATGAGAAGTGGGAGAGGGGGGGGCTTCTTTTTTTCATGATGACTTAGCAACTGATATTTGAAAAATCGGGCAAACAACGATGACCTCAATCCCTCTTTTCACCACACCACCACAACCACCAAATCCTAAACTTCAAGCTCCAACGGCGCTACTCCTCCGTGGGCTACCTCCACTACTCCGTAACCCTCTTCAAGCGGACCCAAAACCCAAACGTATTCCTATGGACCGCTATAATCCACACCCACACCCAATCCGGTCTCAACAACCAAGCTCTTTCGTACTACACCCAAATACAGATGTTGTTTTACATGATATAGGGGAGGAACAGAAGGAGCTATCCTTGGAAGTTCACAGTGAAAAGCTTGCCTTGGCATATGGGCTTATCAGTACTCGCCCAGGAACCACGATCAAGATTGTAAAGAACCTTCGCGTGTGTTTGGATTGTCATGTTGTGATGAAGATGATATCTAGGATTACTGAGCGTAAAATAGTAATGAGGGACCGGAATCGGTTCCACCACTTTGAGAATGGTCGTGTTCATGTGGAGATTACTGGTGAACATAAATTTAGTGTCCATAAAATTCCCTTTCTTCTTGTAGAAGCGCCAAAGTTGTTGATGTTGATAACAACTTCATTGCAATTGCGATTAACTGATTAAGAGCTGCAATTAACCGAAATTCTCTATTTGTATATTTTAAATTGTCATTTAAATGTACAACTGTTGTAGCTTCAAAAAAAACTGTTATGAGAACCGAGCATAATTAGAGACGGTATGTTATGTTAGTGGATGTCTCTCCTTTTGTTCATTTGAACTAAGATGCTAACAAGTGTCAGATCTTAAATTCTAATCCAGTAACCACTCAGACTGTGATATTGACCACGCTACAAGATTAATCTAGCTTATTTTTGGATTTGACTCCTGTAAAGTGAGTGGAGTAAGATGAGTCGGGTCCCTTAATATCTACCTCACTTTCCCAAAGCATGTTTCGATGTAAAAGAGGAAAGGAGATGAATGAATAACAAAAATAAAAGTAAAAACGAAGGCGTCAAAGATCGGTTCAATGTTACATCCCCAAAAGTTAAAATTTACCCTAATATGGATAAATAATCTTAATTTATGCCATCCTTTTTGATAAAAATGTTAAAAGAAAATGATTTATATAAACATTCCCTCCCACCCTATCCATTTTTCCACCAAACAATGGAACGAAGCGGCAGAAAATGTAGGCGGAGTTAAGATGCAAGATAAAATGGCAACTAAATACACACTAGAGAAGTAAAGCAATAATTATACAGGATATTTTCTAAGTAAATCTATAACTTTTGCTCATTATGACTGCACTCCTACAGATTGCTTTTCACTAATGATAGCAAAATACTACAGGATCCAAGAACAATGAGTAATGCCTACAGCCATGGTTAAAATGGGAAACCTACCCACCAAAATACACTTCTACCGATCTAACCTAAGGAGGGAAAATAAAATAATCCAATGTACCAGCCAGGGAAATTCAGTGTTTCTAATGCTCACATTCTGAAATCCAAAACGCAAACTGTATTGTTGGCAAAACAAGCAGCGATCTTGTCACCCTCCTTATTCCAACAGACCTCAAAAATACCTCCACTGCCTGCGTATGTTTTAACAATCTTGCCTTCCTTCAATGACCATATATGCATGGATTTGTCAAGAGACCCACTGGCTAAATACTCACCATTGGGACTGAATGCAACAGAATATACAGGATGGCTGCAAGAAAAAAAATAAAACGTGTCAAAAACAAAAGGACAGAATCTAGATGCCTTATTTCACTCTGCCTGATATACTTTTTCCACAAATGAATTCAATGAATATTAGATCTACAGCATTAATTAAACCACCAAGTGAATTGAAGGTTAAGGAGACTGGGGAGTGGGGGAATTTTGTACTATCGTACAAATAAACCAAAGCTATTAAAAAGAGTACCGGTGTCCATTCAGGCTGTGGATGAGTTTCCCGAGTTCCACATCCCATAGTTTTACAGTTGAGTCAAATGAAGCACTGCACAAAAAGATGACTACTTAGTTTTTACAATGAAAACGGATTTTTCCGATAGAACCCAAACAAAAGAGGGGGAAAAAGTTCTGCAACCAATCATAGTAGGTTCATTCTATTCAGTTCAGTTCTGGAGCCTATCCGTTCTGGAACCCGAACAGATTTTTCTAATACAAGAACGGATTTTACTAATAGAAACCAAACGAATCAGCAACACACCAAAGGTAGCACTTCATTCTATATAGTTCAGTTAACACTCAAAGGAAACTCAAAGCATTACCAATTGCAGCTGAAGAATTGATTCATCCAATTATGATTCAGAGGATAGAGAAATAGAGAAAAAAATAATTCCAAATGTGTAGGAAAAGATTCTGGTGTTAGCTAGTGTTGTATAAATCTATAGAGCATGAAAATCAAAACGAAGAATGAAATTTCACCAAGCAACAAACTTACCTAGCTAACACCAATTTTTTGTTAGGATTATTTGTACCAGGACCAGTGGGGCTCCATCGGATAGTATATATCTCCTGCAAAGCAAATTATTTAGTTTTTCCAACAACACGCAGATTGAATTGAATTGAATAAGAAATTAAAATGGAAACACGGACATAAATGCTGACATGAAAAACATCCAAAACCCAGTATACCTTGGAATGCTCCCTTAAGTCATGAAGATACTTATCCTGCTTCACACTCCATATCTACAAAATAATGTATTTAATAAAAACAAGAAAAATCGAACACACCGTATAAACAGTAATGTGACAATTATTTAACATTTACTTCATAAGAAATTATTCGTCAAAATAGTGTGCAATCCTGTAGTTAACCAAAAGAATATAAATTTAACTATGAATAATATAAGAACTGATAGAAAAATAAGTTAAGATGTCTTTATTATCAACATAATAGGTGTTACTAAGTAGGGATACTGTTACCCAAATCAAGGATTTGTTTTGTTCCTTAGCATGATTGTATTATGTGATTATAAATAAGGTGCTACTAATATTCAGAAAAGAAAAGAAAATCCTTGTAGGGAATTAAAACCCAACTGTGACACAACGACTTGATAAACAAATAATGGTGGGTGGTATGGTAGTAAAACACAAAAATGGGTGGGGGTAAGTTAACACATGCCGCCAGACAATCTAATGTTAACACATGTGGGGCTCCGGTTCTCACCCCCACCACACTCTTCTATGCTCCATTCTCCCTGCGCATTTTGCAATAAAATCAAGAAAACAGACACTCAGAACAGAGGCTCACACTTGAAAAGCAAAGCCTGTTGAAGAAGGAGAAAGAGAAAGAGTCACAGTCCAACGTATCAAGGGTTCACCCACTGCATATCCAAGGTAACCTCACAGCATATCCAAGGTAACCTCACAGCTTATCTACACCATTACTTTTTGTTAGAAAATTCAGATACTTATCGGATACAGAGAGAAATTTCCATATCAGTGCATCGCAGCCCGACAGACTCCATACCCAATTACAAAATCCTCCTTCGAGTCCAATCATCATGGCTACAGTTACCACCGGCTGCACTTACTGCTACAACCTTGATTCTGTTTTCTCAACAGTACCTCCACTCATTGTAACAAATTTGAAGCTTAGTAAACTACAGCTTGAGGGGGGTTTTAGAAAACCCATTTAACTAGTGTTTATCATCTAAATAATAGGTGCTAGTGCTAGTAATTAGGGATGTGTGTTTATTATCTAAATAATAGGAGCTAGTGCCAGTAATTAGGGATGTAGTTACACAAATAACGGATTTGATTTGATCCGTTGCAATTATTACCTGATTATATAATGTGATTATAAATAAGACCCGTGTGATCATACGACACACATTCCAATACAACATTTTACAAGAATAAAAACAGTCACTAAGCAGCTAAATATTACCTTTGCTGTGATATCATCAGAACAGGATGCCAGCAATGAACCTGTGGGATCCCATTTCACACAGTTAACTTCTCCCTGAAAATGCAATATGGACATTAGCAGATGGATGACTTGCCAATCACTATATTGCACTTTAATGAAATATCCCAAACTATTGCTTTCTGAAAACACAACAGACATAAATGTTCAGATCTCTGATTCTGAACCTTCAACCACAGGGAACTACGATATAAAATGCAAACATGCAGAGCCTGTAGTTAAAACAGACTTTACTCGATCAAAGAAAATTACATTGCTACCCTTGGTACAGGCCAGTAGCAATGTAATTACGATATTAAATGCAAACATGCAGAGCCTGTAGTATGAGCATGTAGTGTAGTGTCACGAAATAAGGTAGGTCTTAAGTATGAACCTGGTGTCCAGCAAATGTTTGTAAGGGGCGGGTTTCACCTATCTTGCAAACATATATCATATTATCAGTGGAACTTGTAGCAAAAGATGTATTGCTGCGCCAATCAACATCAAGTGTTGGACCTAAACAAAGCCCCAAGAAAGAAAGTGTGTTCATATGTATGATTAAGAAAATTCTCAACAAGAGTACTTATAGTATTCTCAATTAAACTATACATTCAAAATTTACACCTGAATGAAATTCAAATTGTTGTTTCCATTCCTCTGCCTGCACATCCCACACAATTGCAGTTTTATCACAACTTCCAGTCAGAAGATAATCGCCTTTCTTATTCCACTTCAGAGAGAATATTGGTCCCTTGTGTTTGCTTAATGTACTCTTCAGTTCACCTGGTCAAAGATAACAACCACATGATCAAACTCAAACTCAAAAGCTTGAGGTCCTAGAAACAAATTCAAATAAAGCCAGAGCCTGCTTAAAAACAGTGGTAGAAACAATGATTTTTTGAATAGGATGATTGCAACAACAGATACAATACTTAAAGCATGTTTGGTTTGAGAAAACTTATCTTTGTTTTCATTTCCAGTTTTCACTAATAATCTCAAAAACGCCAGTTTACATTTATTTTGCTATGTTCACAAAGATTTATACAAAAGCAGTGAAAACAAAGTTGCTTCTGCATTTTTATATACAAATCGTTGAAAACAAAAGGAAAGTGAAAACAGTGTCGTTTTTGTAGTAATAAATGAAAATAGGAAATCAGAACGAAAAATATTAAATAAAATCAGATACGTTTTAATTTGAAAATAACAAAAATATTCTATGAAGCACCGACACAGGCACCAACACCCAACACGACACGGACATGAATATGCACACACCGGTTTTAATTTGAAAAATACAAGTAATTGATGTGTCGGTGTCGGTGTTCGACACGATATATGTCGGACATTAGACACATCTTCAACCGGAAGTGTCGGCGCTATAGAGAAAATATCACACCAAAAATTAAGAACGGGGCATCTTTGAGTTGATTTCATTTCATCATATAAGTCCTCAAAACCTACTACAGAATATGAGGAGAGAAAAGAATGCCCTACCATTAGTGGTCCAAAGTCTTGCTTGCCCATCATATGAACCAGTTGCAAGAAGTGTCCCCTCCCCCTGCATACAAACCACCAAGGTAAATTCAAGTTATAAAACACTATGGGAAAATAATATATAAAATAACCACAAATTTCTAATCTTTGTAGTCACAAGCATAATACCTAAGAATAGCAAAATCAAGAGGGGGAGCAATTTTATCGAAAACACTTTTCACAAAAAAAAAACTACAGAAAGTATTTTAAGAAAACAATTTCCAACATTCCCTTATGTTTTCTGGACTTTTAATTTAACATATCTCCCTTCTGTTTTCGTAATCTTCAGAAAGCTGCCATGAAACAAACAAAATATCCCTATGAACCTTACACAACTATTCCTTGATTTTCATGATTTTCACAAACTTACCTCGTTCAAAGGAACTTAGTGGTGTTGCTTCTGAAAATTAAAGATGATAAAATGAAGAGAACGAATTAAAAGAAGTAAATAGGTTTATACAGAACCTTCAGATCGAAATAGGCACTCATACAGTTAAACTCGACTAGCTTCCAACTAGAAGCATACTGTCATGCTTCCAACAAGCTTCCAAACAGAAAAAGAGGAATGAAGGGAATTGCAACGTAAATGGAATTAAAAGCACACTGTCCATGTGTAACACAAGTACGTCTTAAAATCTATGACATCGGAATTGTGTCTCAATAAGTATTTCTGGGCATAGATAATTTTCAAACATGCTTTTCAGGCTTGATAGAAAGCAAGATTGTTGAATAAAGGGTGGTTATAAAAGGGGATGGGGACACAAACAACCAGAGCTTTTTACCACTAGGTGGGGTCAATTACATGTGTCAAACAAAGCCATAATGTTCGCCATAAATTTCATATAACGATAGATCATTTAACTTTGAACCTCTCTTGATGGTTTGGCTTTGGCCAATAGTTTTCGTGAGTCTTCCCTTCCCTTACACTTAACAATTAAATAAATATAAAACTGACTATGAATTACGTTTTTGAAAATCAAACACAACGATACAAGATGGAACCAGTTATTTAAGTCGATATATAGCAGTATATTAATTTGAACTGAGTTTTGTTTGGTTAAAGACTATTTCAAACGTAGAAATAGAATTAATACAGTTTATTTTAAATCGGAATATGCAATTAAACTCACATTCCAATCAAGTGTAGTGACGTCTTTACTCTTTTCATTTGTTTTACCCCTAACATGCTTCAACACCAACACATCCAAAGGGCCACTCTGGGGAACAGGTATACATCTTCCTTCCGGTATTCTCCAAATACGAGCTGTTGAATCCCCAGACCTAAACGTTGAAATGACAATAGTAAAGAGCAAGATTATTATAAGAAACAATCTACCCTGATCCAATTTTCAAAACACAACTGAAATGGATGATCATAAATGTATTATTAAAGTGCTTCAGAATACCAACAAAAAAGATAAAGACAAAATAACATCATATAAAATGTGACGAAGATAAGCTATTAAGTTGACAGACATAAACATGCATCTGCAGATTTTTATTTTTATTAAAATTTGGGATCCAGCTCCTCTAAAGTGACTGCACCTACACCGTTCATAGGTTTCGATGGTTCAGTTAAAAATATTTTTATTTTAAATTAACAATATAAAACTAAAAAGAAAATGCCACGCTGCTCAAGCCACACAGGCGGTACGTCCATGATTGGGATCATGCATTTTAATCCCCATGATTGGGATCATGCATTTTAATCCCCATCATCCTCATCAGTCATGTCATCACCCACACACCAAACACATGTATCAGCATTGCACCCCACCACTAGCAACCCGCCAGAAAACAGAGCGCGTGAACGGAACCTGTAATCCACTTAACCACAACAAAAACCACAACATTTTTTCCCTTGACGTCAACTGCATAGACTTGAAGTTGACTTGCACCTTCTGGGAAGGTTGCGGAGAATGCAGAAGGAAGGGAGTTGGTGGGGTGATCTAAATAAATAAAAATTAAAAAATCTTCAGTGTAACGGAAAAATAAATCAAAAATGACGAGATGAAGAGGGAAAGGGACAACAGCTTGGGGGGAGAGAGAGTGATTTAAAAAAAATATTATAGATTAATTTCAGTCATTAATGCCCGTTAATGGTGCAGATGGACTTACGGTTATGTATATACATTACACTCTAAAGTGAGAAGGCTCATTCTAAAAGATCTAAATCCTTAATTTGGAGGCCTTTGGGTCCTACTCAAGTTCATTTTGTTTCTGTCAAACAAATTTAAACTTCAAGAGTGGAAGTTACTTAAAAATGTTTATGAAAAATTATATTAATAAGTGATTTGAGAAAACAATGTACAAATTTATTTGGATAAATGAAAAGCATATCATTGGTTATAGTCAGTACTTGTGACAAGAGGACATTGTTCACTGTAAGGTCACTGTATTGTTTAATTACCTGTTGTGACAGGTATAACTGACTCAGTTATCAGTTAAGTCTCCGAGTGGGGAATATTAGAGTAAAAAGGCGTGTTATTAGTTATTGTTCAATTAACTTGTCATTACAGCTATCGGTTAATTAGCTAGTTGGTTAGATAGTTAGATATCATCCAATGTATCAGTGAACATTGTAGTTAGATGTTAACTCGTTCAGTTGCATTTCCAGTAACAGTTTACTTAGAAATCCCGCTAAGCATTTTCTCTCCCTCTCTCCTATTTTCTGTATTCATAGCTTTTAAAGCTGGGTTTGAGTGGCCAAGAAAAAGACTAGGTGAGGAATTAAGGATGGGTGTTGATGCCAGTCAAAATTGCAGAAATGTGAGTAACTGGGTACCATTAAAACATTTGAAAGGTTCTCAATCTCAGAATCCACAAAGGAAGAGGATTTAGTAGCAGCCTTTATCTATGGAATTGCTATTAGCAGCAGCCTTTACCCATTCCTTTAACCCTTAGCTCAAATTAGTTGAGCTACCCAACCCCTCGGTATATTGAATTATAATTACCAGAGTGCACTATGAAAGCAGTTATTTCCAGAAACACAAATACCAGCTTTTGGTAAAAATTACATAATTGATTTTATTTTCTGTTATAAAGACACAAAGCAGAGTCAGAGTTTCAGAAATAAAATGCAAAAAACAAATGTTTAATTACTTGGGGAAAAAACTGAATGCAGTTAGCTCTCCCAATAAAAAAATGGAAGTCAATCAACGTGGGAAGCCCAATCAATGGAAATCCAAGATGCAAAATAATATTATGCACATCAAAAATTAAAGTTAAAGACATCAATAATACATATTTTCAAGCAAACTCAATTCACGGGGATACCTACCCTGATGCAAGAAGAGACCCCGAAGGACTCCATGCACAAGCACATACCTAAACGGATGGTGAACAGGCCAACTGTTAGAGTACTTTACAAAATAAACTATAGATAAAAGAAAATTCGTATGTCTAAAAACAAAAAAAGCAATGATTAATGATGATATGCTTAACCTCTGAGGTATGCCCTTCTAATATTGTCACATCTGAACTGGGAATTTCAAATGGCTGAGATGTTGATGTTGTAGAGATGTTCATTGGTTCTGGTCCTATTAAAGCAAATGAAAAATAGTCATCCATATTTGAAGGAAGAATAATAATTGGAAGTTTGAAACAGACAGCAACTAGTTTGTATTTTTGTGTGCCACATAAATGAAAATACAATAGGTGACTGTATTTCATTGCTAAACTAAACTGCAGACAACAAAATAGATTTTCTAGCAAATGACAATACCAAGATATCATTTTTTAGACATTAGTTATTAATCCACCCCAGCATTTGTAACCCAACCACAATATACAAGAAAAGATGTCATCATAACTCAAACATGTGAAGTTTGGACAGAAAATGAAGGATGACAGAGAAGAATGGAATTACATGACATTAAAATTCAGCATAAATTATTGATCAGATAATGCAGTAAAACACCAAACATGCAACAAAGAACATATGTGATAATAAGTAATAATAATGTAAACCATTTTCAAATGAACAGCAGATTACCTCCGACTGCTCCATTCACTTCATGCTTTACAGTAGCCTTATCGTGATCTCTGACCACAACCCTATCAGTCTGATTTGCATGCTGCTGTTCTCGCTCTTTAGCATTTCTTACCCTATCCCTATCCCTATCCTTTTCAAGTTCTTTCTCCCTTTGATGTCTTTCCTTTTCTCTTGCCCGACCACGTTCGCCTTCATGCTCCTTTTCGAACTCTTTGTTCCTCTCCCTCTGTAGTTTTTTCCTTCTTTCACTTATCATTTGCCTAAGTTCATGCACATCTTTTGTGATAAGATCCAAAGGCTGTAAGAATGAAAAATCTTCTTCCAGGTCTGCATCACACTGGCAGGCTTAAAAGAAACATTGATCAACATGAAACCTACCATATCTATTCAAATGGATGAATGTTATGTATAGAAAATCAAAAATGCAAAGACTGAGAATACTAACATTACTCAAGTTGGCTTCCATCTCAAAATACTGTAGCCCCTTTTGAACAAATGTAACAAGAGCACCTGGCGGCACCAAATTTCCATCAATCGGGCATTTGTTAATACCAGCTTCATTACCAAAAGTATAAGCAGAATGTGTGAAACCTGCAGTAGTTATGTAACACAAGTGTCCAGAAAACCAATCAGTTGCACGCTATATCCATTTGATAAATATGAAAAGCATAGTATAAATGGATATATTATTTTTTGTAATTCAGTTAACAAATTATATGATGAAATCAACCTCGAGAAGTTTTCCTAATTTTCATGGATGCCCTAGTCTATAGAATTCCCTAAGACAACAGCGCCTATGTGTCCTTCTTCAATATCTTGTAAAATCGTTCAAACTTCACATTTCAATAATGTGAAATTGGCATCAGCATTTACATCTTAAGAAAGTATAAATTACAAAAAAAAAAAACAAATAACATAATAATGGATATTTTCAAGGTTTAACTCTTCTAAAAGATAGGAATGTTAGGTAAAAGCACATGAATAATTTTATATTCAACGCCCCTTCTCACAAAAAGCCATTCGGGCTTGAAGTATGGACAATACACTGACTCACTTGACATGGTCTATAAATTCAAATCTTATTCGAAGGATGGAAGTGGCAAGGATCAAACACTAAGCCACTTCGCCATAGAGACTTCAATGTTATACCAAGATCTAACTCTTCTTTACACTGAAGCTGAATACTCAAGAATGGATTTATTATATTTTTAACATGCTTCCTCATGCAAGAATGAAGCATGAACTCAAAGGTTATTTTCACCATTTGTTGCATTCATATTTTTTTGTTACAATTTGATGCATTCAACTTTATAAAGAAGTATGGAGATAACAAGCATTGAATCCCTAACAACTTGGTCATATAGGGGCTCTAATATCATGTTAAAGACTAACCTTGGGATGCATTTGATGCAAATTGAAGTAGAACATGAGGAAAACAACATAGTACATGTAGTTGAATTGATTCACAACAGTGTTTTGTTCAATCTGTTATTTTGTAGTCGAACGCACAATCCACAAAATTTTGAAGGAGGGAAGGGAAGAAAGGATGGTTGAGAGAGAAAGGGCGCTCAAGGAAGCTATCAATAATGACCTATTATATGAAAACCTGATTCAGTTCTTCATTTTTTAACAAAATCAAGCACATCCTTAAAAGCTTAAGTTTTTGCTGGGAAGAAATACATAACTAGTTTTATATATATCAAATATTATATCGCACACTATATGATTCTGTAAAAGCACATTACTCATATAGTCGAATAAGAAGGAGGAAACAAACACTTAATCTTCAAAGAACCACAGAATCATTTCCTCAGTTCCTTTCAACTGATATTTCTTCTGCTATTTTCCAGATACATTTTCCAACTTACATAATTACAATCAAAACATAATTAAGGATGAACTTGCAAATAACCAGCTCCTCAGGATCATCATTGTGATTTGTGATCCACTTCATACATTTCATTCAGTAAAAAGTGAAAAACAACCGAGAAACATAACCACTTCACACATATGACTCAGTATCAACACTTAATTGCAGACAAAGATTTAAAAATGGAATGGTACCGCAAAAACAGCGGTAACAAAAGCGGTTTAGGTAGCTGCCACTTTTGTTCCGTTTTTGAAATCGCGGGAAAAAACACGACAAAACACCGCTTAGGCCATTACTGTCGTTTTTGTAGTATCGTTCCATTTTTTCAAACCTTAATTGCAGACTCAATGCATATATCAATACATAACAAAAACTGTTAAAATAAACACAGAATTCCAAAAATCAAAATCTCAACACCAAATCCAATTTTAAGTAGCAGATCTAACAATTTATATTCCTCCTTCTTCTTGAACCACAAACTATAAAAGCTTTTCTCAACTAATATGTTCCATTTCTCATTAATAACTAACCCTACTCAAACAATAGCAACTGACGCACTCAAACCAACAGGAAATTTCAAAGTTCGAAAAACCGGAAATTCGTTGAAACTTAAGAACCCTAACATCTCACAGAGATAATATATAAGATAAAGGCAACAGTCATATCTATAATAAATTTATAAAGGCGAATTTGGAAGACGAAGAAAGAAATAAGATGAAGAGGATAAGAAACCTGATTCGTGAAGGTAGCGAAAAACTAGGAAGTTGAGCTCGACGGAAGTGACGGAGACCATGTTCAGAAAGCGAACAGCGGCGTCAATGGCCTTAGAGAACGGTTACGCGACCATGCGTTCCACAGCGAGAGTGAAAGCAGAAATAGTGGGAGGGTAAGAAGAAGGAGGAAAAGGCTTAATATGCGAGTTGGGTTGGGTGATGATTCACGTGGAGGAGGTGAGTGAACCGTCGTGAGGGGTTAGCTTTAGCTTAGATAGGTGGCAGCAGTGGAGATGGGATGGGTTAGATAACTGCCACAGTCACTCTCACGGGGCAGGTTGGGTTGGGTTCCGTTTGCCGCTGTTAATTTCTTACATAGCTTCCGTTTCTTCTGTTATTTCTTTTTTGTCGGTTTCAAGATAATAACTTTATTGACAAAACCAATAATAACAACTTTATTACTAATAAATTCATGAATAAACCTTCCATCTTATTCTTTTTTTTTTTGGGAATGAAAGGAAAAAAAAAAAGGAAAGAAAAGAAACATAAAGGAATAAACTAAAAACAGTAACAGCTATCCCCTTGCAAACTGAACCCGTAGGTCATCTGCTTGCAATAGAGGAGAAATTCCATCCGGGGGCTCCAAGAAGACATGCCAAATTGAAGTCATTGTAGTGCCAAGCTTTGCCATAAAGTCAGCTGAGGAATTCGCCTCGCGCAAAGTGTGATGAAGTTGAATTCGCCAATTCCTGTTCAAAAGCTCCTTAATGTTACATAGGATAGATGCGAAGTGATGCCAAGGATTCACTGCAGCATTCACTAACTGAATAGCCAGAGCAGAGTCAGAATTACCATCAAGATTGCTCTTCCAAGTGAAACCATCAGAAATACGATCATTCAGACACACAGGGGTTGCTACACTAGTCTCAGTAATCAAAGATGGGAGGTGGGTGTACAATTGTTCAAACATCCAAATACCATTATGGAACACATCAGAGATCTTCAAGTGTAAATCATGAATATCAACATACAGTACCTGCTCCTTGGACAAATTTCTTCCTCCTTTTAGCTTGCTCCTTGGACAAATTTTGGGAAACTCAGTGAACAGGTACTGTATGTTGATATTCATGATTTATTATTAACCTATCTCTCCTAATTCCTTCACTCAAAAAAAAACTCTCAATTAGTTTTTTTTCTCGTATAAACTGAATATTATCTACACGCAACTACAGTCTACAATGATTCATCACACAAGTTGGGTAAGACCAAAATGGACAGTCAAGCTTTCCCTTAAACTCCTAATTCGTCTTTAAATATGTGGAAATGACGAGTGACATTTAAATTTTGCGAAATATATCTATTATTAACCTCTCTCTCATCTCTTTTAGTGTATTTGGTAAGCATGATATAGTTAGGTTGAACACATTCAACGGTTATTGGTTTGAATTCGAGATTTTCACTATGTGTAAATGAGTTTACCATGGCATTTTCTCATTCTGTCTATAGACCTAAAAAAAGTTTTTTATATGAACTAATAAAGTGGATTTCACAAAACCTACAAACGGATGAGGCGAGTTTCACAAGTTTTTAAGGCTGTATGAGCTCTATTTGGTAAGGTTAAATCACTAGCATTTAACAAATACAAATAAACTCGTAAAAGAAAAATAGAAATGTTTGGTAACCACTAATTATAACATTTTTTTCACGAACTTGTAACTATTTTTAGATGCTACTAAAATTATTGTTGACCTTATAATTTTGGTCCCTATGGTTTTTTCTTATTGCTCTTTTGGTTGCTAAAAACATGGATTTCGCAATTCTAGTTTCCCATTTTCCCAAACTTCAAGATTTTTTAGGACCAAAATTGTAGATAATCCATGATTTTGAGGATAAAAATTGTGAAGTTTAGAAAAATGGGGACCAAGATTCTCAAAAGTAAAATAGATAGATCGAAATCACCAAGTTAACCAAAATCATAAATAACATATCATTGGGGTAACTGAATACTAGTATAAAATATACTTAAGTATTCAAATACACTAGACTCTCATCTGTGCTTTGCACGGGAATAATCGGCGATAGTAAATTGTTTTTGTATGAATACTATATATGTACAGTACACAAAATAGTGAAATAAGAGACATAGAATATGTCATCTACAAAAATGCATAGAAGCAAGTGAAACACCTGATAAGAGTTCAACGCAGAGAGAAAATAAGTTCTTTAATGATATTAAAAATTATATAAATTAATGATGTTTTGTGCTTCAGATCAACTAAGACATATTTATTAGTCGAAGAATGTGCATTGGATATGATATTTTGTTTTACCAATACATACTTTTATCTTTATCCCAAAATGATTGCCCTCAATTTTGTTATCAAAACTACAAAAATGTCATTATAAATTTTTGTATTTATCTATAAATGATTGCAGTAATTTTTTTTATCAAAACTATAAAAATGTAATTACTTTTTTTGGTCTTATTCCTGAAATAGGTGTCCTAATTTTTTATCAAAACTACAAAAATGCCATTAAATTTTTTTCTCTCCTCGAATGCCCTGATTCTTCTTAGCAAAACTACATAAATGCCATTATGGTTTTTTCTCTTATTCTCAAATTGATTGCCCCCAATTTTTTAGCAAAACTACACAAATGCCATTATCAGTTTTTGTCTTATTCTCGAAACTATTGCCCTTACTTTTTAACAAAACTACAAAACTGTCATTCCGATTTTTGTATTATTTACAAACATGTCTTGAAAAAATAGAAGTAAAATGAATTTTATTATTATTATTATTATTATTATTATTTTGTATACCGATACGAAATTCGTAGTATAAAATGTTGATTTTGTACTATTTTTTGCAACTTAGCCTTATTAAAGGGGGGATATATTACTTTTGGGGTGGCCAAAGTTGCTACATAGTTACACCAACCATGGAGCTGCAATAGGAAAGAGTAGCTAGCAGTAGAAAGAGAAAAATAACAGGAGTAGGGTGTGCAAAAAATAAAACTAGAGGTGTCAACATATATTTTGCATAAATGTATTGGTGCAAACTTTTAAATTTGAGGGTGTGCACCTGCATACCCTAGAGTGTCTGTAGGTCCGCCCCTGTTAATAGCCAACTATGTATTTTTGTAATGGAGTCCAACGAAATTTAGAAAAAGGGTAACATTGCAATGATTTTAAAACATAAATGACCATTCGTTACAACGAAAATATAAGAGACCTAATCAAAAACTGAAAATAAGTTAAGGGACCTCGAATGATATTTTGTCTTTCTTTTAAATCAACAACATATTCATATACTCCTACAAGAGAGAATCAATATCAAAAGCCTGAACAAAATACAAAGGATGTTGATAAGTTGATTGTTCACATTGACGGATACCTCAAAAGTATTTCTAGATTCTGCAGCAAGTGGGGTTTTAATTAATAGGACTGTCATGAAAGCACGTCATATCATAGAGAATGTCAATATATTCGTCACAGGAGCACGCATATGAGGAGGGTTTTGTAGATCTCATGGACCCATTGCACTCGAATGGTACACCTTGGTCTCATGGACCAATTAGTTGTTGTACCTTTTCTACAAAAGTGATAGCCAAGATCTTTGTTAGTAGGCTTAAACCTATTATGTCCTCAGTCATTTCCCCTCAACAAAGTGCATTTCATTTCCTAGTACAATATAATTTAATAGTAGCCCATGAAGCCTTTCATTTCCTTAAGAAAAAGTAGGGTAAAGGGGGGAAGGGTAGTGCTCTTAATCTAGATATGAACAAGGTCTATGATAGAGTTAGTTGGGACTTTTTGAAATCAGTCCTTCTTGCCTATGGTTTTGCCCATATTTGGATTGAGTCGGTCATGACGTTACCACAGTCTCGTATATATGCCTATCAAGTAAATAGTTTTTCCAATAGAAGAGTCGATTCCTAGAGAGAGGCCTCAGCAGGGAGACCCCCATCCCCATACCTCTATATTTTGGTCTTTGATGATTTGTCTAGATTGATTACATAAGTCTGTTCTAAAAATGTTCTCCAGGGCATTAAATTGGCAGCCTCTGCCCTTACTCTCGCGCATCTATTTGTTCTAGATGATGCCATTCCATTCACTGAGGATTCTTGTGAATATGTATTTCAAATAATTAAGATTCTCGACACCTTTACAAGTGCTTCTGGGCAGAAGGTTAATCTATCTAAATCAGGGATCATTTGTGGTAGCAAGGTGACATCTTCTATGAAATCTTGCATCTCTAACATCACAATAATTCTAATTCCAATATGGTCTAATCTAGGGAAATATCGAGAGGTTCCTCTTTGAGTGGGGATGCTCTAAGACACAAGGTTTGAGTTGGCTCAAAGAGAGAGTTTTGGATAAAATTGAAGGATGGAAGGGCAACTTGCTTAACCAGGCAGACAAGGAAGTGTCGATTAAAGTTTTCATCTAGGTTGTCCCCAACTACATTATGTCGGTGCTCACTCTCCCCAAAACTTTTTGTAAATCTTTAACTTCACATGTGGCTAATTTTTGGAAGAAACCTACTGGTAGATTAAATGGTATTCATGGGAAAAGGTTTGAAGCTTCGTGTTCTCCCAAATCTCTAGGTGGTCTCGGCCTTAAAAAGTTTTAAAAAATGAAGTCAGCTCCTCTAACAAAGCAAGTCTGGAGACTCATAAGATCCCTCCTCTTATTGGGCTTCTACATTAAAAGGTATCTACTTCCCTGAGACTGATTTTTGGCATGCATCGACTAATAAAGGGACTTCTTGGGTTTGGAATAGTCTCATTCATGGCAGAGGTCTTTTAGCTTCAGTAGACAGATGGTCTATAGGTTCAAGGAATCAGTTGAGGACTTGTGGCTTGGTTTCGTTGGCTCGTACGCTTAACCCTCTCTCGATTGGGCTTGTTCTTCTTGGGCCTTGCCTGTGTAGACCCAGTTAGCCTTTGTGGTCAATTTGAATTGGGGTTTTGCTTTTCTCACTCCCCCTCCTACTCAAAACACACCACATAAGGGTGTGAAAAGACTAAAAAGCCATTAATGAAATGGTCAAAGCGTCTTTTTTTTTTTCAAAAAATTTCACCTATTCGAAAACGGAAATTCAAACACTACAAAAAACACGGTCATTAGCGAGAGAATTTTCGGTCGCTAACATGCCCAATTCTGTCGCTAATTGCCATTAGCGAGGGACCAGTTCGGTCGCTAATTCCCTCCTCGCTAATGGAAATTAGCGAGAGAAATGTGTTCCGTCGCTAATTAGCGAGGGACAGTCCCTCCCTAATTCCGTCGCTAATGCTGACAACACGCTTCCCGAGTCTGATTGGCACGCTTATCAATCTGAATTTATTATTATTATTATTATTAGTATTAGTAGTAGTAGTAGTAGTATTATTATTACTGTTGTTATTATTATTTTTATTATTATTATTATTGTTATTATTATTATTATTATTATTTTGAGAGAGGAGTGAGAGTGGTGGTGGTGTGGTGGTGGTGGTGGTGGTGTCGTAAAGAGAGAAGAAGAAAGAGAAGAGTAAGGGAGAAAAAGAGTGAGATGTATGTGGTGGTGGTGGTTGTGTGGTGGTGGTTGTAGAGAGAGAAGGAGTAAGGGAGAAAGAGAGTGGTGGTGGTGGAAGAAAGAGAGTGAGAGAAAGAGGTATGTGGTTGTGGTGGTGTGGAAGAAAGAGAGTGAGAGAGAGAGAGAGAGGTTGTGGTTGTGTGGTTGAGGAGAGAGAGAGGAGTGAGAGTGGTTGTGGTGTGGTGGGGGCGTGGTGGTGGTGGTGGTGGTTGTGTGGTGGTGGGTTAGAGTTTGTAGGTGAGAGAGAAGAATGAGGGTGTTGTGAGTGAAAAATAAGAGTGAGTGGTGGTGGTGGTGGTGGTTGTGTGGTGGTGGGTTAGAGTTTGTAGGTGAGAGAGAGAGAGAGTAGAGGAAGAGGAAGAGGAAGAGAAGAGGAGTGAGGGTTAAAAGTGAAAGAATGAGAGAAGAGTGAGAAAAGAGTGAGAGAATCGAATATTTGGTAAAAAAATAACTGGACATTAGCGAGGGACTTGCAGTTCCGTCGCTAACTCCGTCGCTAATCCTCATTTTTTTGTAGTGAAACACGTTCGAAGAATCCCATTCGAGTGTGTTAAATATTGGCACACACACCCTCTTGTGTGTAATTTAACATGTTCAATTGACATCAATCGAACAAGTTCGCATAGACATATTCAAACACCCTATTTTATTTCATTCGTATGATGTTAACCGAGGCAACAATAATAGACCCTCACACCACATTCACAAATTTTATTGCGTTCGTATGCATGTGTTCGAACGTGTTCGAACAAGGTCATTCGAACTGTCATTAAACACGTCCTCCACAAACGTTCCACACGAGGTTATTTTTGAATAAAATTTGTTAAGGGGTGTGTTTGAGTAGGAAGGAGAGTGAGAAAAGTAAAAGCCTTTGAATTGTTTTCTTTTGGGCCTTGACCAGTGAAATGAATGTAATCATTGACATCTGTGCTGAGTCAAATTGAGTCAAATTTCAGATATAACGATTCCTCTAAATGAAAGTATTCCTCGTTCTTATTTGTACATATTAAATAAATAAATTATATAACTTTGATACATACATTTGTTTAGAACACAATAAAAAACAGACCTGCCTATAGCTGGAATATCATTCTATTTGTAGTAACAACTAACTACGGAACGTAGACATAGCGAAAGATATATAGGAAGAAGGGAAAAGATGTAATATAAAAAATAAAAATAAAAAGGAATAATGACATTAATCCTAGAAAGAACTTATTTTCCCCATACCTTCGGGGAAGGACGATAGAAAAATTGAAAAATGGTCCTTTAGCTACCAAAAAAAAAAAGGAGAGTCTTCCTGTCATTTTGTTCTTGTAATGACTATATGAGTAATATCTATTAGAGCTTTCCTTGATTTTCTTACTTCCTCATCGTCGCTCTCAGGCAAGGAATCAATAGCTGCAGCTGCAAGGTTTGCATGCTTTATTGCCAGCTCCCTTGTCCTTTGTATACCTCGGCTCTTTCCGAGATAATCCAAAGCCTGCACATGCAAATACAAAAATATGTAAGTTCGTTATAAGTTTGTATGTTGTGGACTTTGTGTAACAATCTCACAATTTAAAACACTGGTCATAAGGCTATAGTTCAATCATAGTCATGTTGATGCCCCATGAAACATCCTGAACTTATAGGAGTGTTTATTTATGGGACAAATTAGAACTCAATTGAAAGATAAATAAATACTACTCGGTCTCTTCTATAACCAAAAATTGGTCACAAAAGTTGATGTATTTGGTCCAAAACATATACTAAACATATCAACTACCTTAACCAATTTTTACTTATAGAAGAGACCGGAGACTGGAGGGAGTAGAAAGAAAGGTTAGAGATACATACATACATAAGTTTTTATGTATTATTCATAAGCTTATCAAGGTAGTTTATGAAAAAACAATTTATTTGTTAGTGAAAACTTATGAATTAACATAAAAACTTATTTATTTCCATAAGTTGTTTTCAATAAGCTCATCCAAACGGGCCCATAGATATAGATATAATTAACTGATAAAATCAGCTTAAACCAATTCATGTTAAATAGCTTCTTTGCCAGCCCAGAAGCTACGCTGCTTAAGCAAAAATATCTGAGTTTGGCTTGATTAGTGGAAACTGGAAACTTGCAGTTATAGTTCAGGCAAATAAGGAATGCTGGTGCCATGTAAACATGGGAAAATTTTAATTTTCTATTATTACATTTTTGGTGGACCTACAATGGCATGAACTTCCAGGTGTCCTTTTCGGGGTTGAATAAAGATTTCAACCTATGGTCTAAGATACATCTTCATAAATACAGGTGGCCAAATCGGCCTCACTAACTAATTTTTTTAATTTTAATTACAAAAGTAGGATACTAATAGAATTATACTGTGAACCTCTTCATCAGAGAGACCCACCTTGTCAAATATGTTATCAAACTAAAACCTAAAGTTAAGTTACTATGCACAAGCAAAAGAATGGATTAAGTGAAAACAATTACATACTCTTAAATGTCAGATTCTCCGAAGCCAAATATTTTAACTTTGGTATTGATTTTGTGAAGTGGCAAAAGAAACAATTATGTAGATAAATGCAGCCAAGCAAAATATATTAGCTTACAGTATTAACATTCTCTGGGTTTTCAAAGCCATCTTCAACAATTGCACGCAACTGAGGGAACTCCTCCATCGCAAACAATATTGGAGCTGTAACAATTCCTGTAAATAATTGTTTAAACCAACACCAGGTCATAGATTAGTATATAACAAAACAGCACCACGCTATACAGGCAGAGCAAAAAAGAAACTTAAAAAGTCTTTTAAATGAGATAAACCTAGAAAGGGTTTTAAAATTTCAACATAGAGATTTAATATCAATGCAAAAACAACTTTCAAAATGCTGTAGAAAACAGGGTCAAGAAAGAGCAGAGTATCCTATACTTATTTACGGCATAATGAACGTTTCTAATCAGAGTTAGCACTTAGCAGTACTGTATTTACTTTTTTGTTAATCTTTCTCATGTTTACTCATTTAAAAGGAGGTTTTTTGGAAGATTCCAGCTCGTGGTAGAAATTTTCTTTGTTGTAGGTTAATGCATGTTTTTATTACTGAATCAAGAAATTACAAATTGGGTTAAGGATTTCAATAGTAGAACAAAGCATGTAAGCCTTAGTACCTGGTTTGTTTTATCTAACTAATAGAAGAATGAACAACAAGAAAGGATAAAATTGAGAAACTCCTGTACTAACTAACAAAAGAGGAGGATATCCCCTGAGAATTACAATGAAACAGTGTTGAATTAGACTATGGATGGAGGAAGAACCTCCTTGTAAATATGGAAATAACAGCAAAAACAGAACAAGATAATTCTCTGACCCTGAGATGAGATCACTCTCAACTCAGATTCAATTTCCCCTCACTCATTAACTGCCTACGTTTCCTCGTGTGGGGCCACCTTTTAACATATTCCCTTCTCTCTCTCCTTTGATTTCCTCAATCTTACTTTCCAATCCACTGTTCCCACGTGTGCAGTTACTTATTTTCGTTCTTCCCTTCTTTCTGCCACTACCACGTCCCTATTTAGCTATTTTCACCCCATAATTACTGATGGGTCTATCATTAATAATGGGCCTATACTAACCAATGAAAAAAAAACTCCCAAGGACAAAAACAGTGTAGTTGGCTTTAAACCAGTCACGTTAACTAACATTAGAGAGGCTTGTATAAATACCATGTGGGCCTTACATGAACTATCACATCGAACAAAATATGAAAGTTTTCATCAATGTTTAGCTACAGAAATTGTTATTTCATTCAAACCTAGCCATAGATAATTCCTATCAAAAAGCATGTAGGCAACACACAAACGTGGAAAAATAAAACTTAAATAGATAAGGGAAGAAATATGGCTCTACTGGCAGGGAATATATCATGTTTTAGTAACTTGTTCATTTTTTTAGGAAATGTTTCACCAACTTGAGTACCAAGGACTCAAGGACTTTCATCAAACTATTTCAAATTATAACTGAAAGTCAAAATCAAGACTATGAAATTTAGAATAAAGTGAAATTATAAAATTACATGGCGAATGTCTGATAAAGAACCCTTTCCAAGGGAAGCTGATGTGCCTGTGAAATCAAGCACATCATCTATCAATTGAAATGCCAAACCCTGCAAAATAGTGGAAAAGATATTAAATTATGACATCCAAAAACATGAATAAACGCACAGATACTTAGAAAGATATCAACCAATTTGTTGCCAGATGAAATAGACACATCCAGAACAATTGGTTGCATTTCTAATCTTTACGAAAAACACCTAATAATAATAGTTAAACATGCTATTTATAATAGAAAACATCATACTTAAGACAGTAAATCCACAACTATACAAACCAGATTTTTTCCATACTCAAAAGCAAGTATTGCAACTTCAGCTGTTTGCCCTGTAAGGATGGCTATTGCCTTGCAACTGTTTGATATTAAAGATGCAGTCTTGTAGTATGTCTTTTCCATATAATATTCCATGCTGAAAATATAAACAATTGTTGGAAATCATATCAAATCAAACCATGCATTCTTAAAAATTAAGACTGACAATTGTGTATTTGTACAAGGGAAAACCGAGGAATTCTATGAGAAACCTAACTCATTTATAGTTACACAAACTATGTGAGATGAAGGCTAATTTCCCAGGAAAATAAAATGCATATACATGTGATAAAAACAGACTCAAAAGCATACCTACACCGTTGGTCAGATGTTGTAGTCATTTGCATGGTCTCCCCCGTTACAAGATGTTCTACAACTTTTGCCAATAAAGATACAACCTACAGAGACACAGTCTTATTCCTTAGGCAGATGACAGGTACATAATTATGTGCACCATCAAAAACCTAGATATATAATACATCTTTAATTTTTACATTCATTCATATATATATATATATATATATATATATATATATATATATATATATATTACCACTTTACTGTACCTCTGTGTTTTTAAAGAGGCCAGAGCTACACAAGCCCGAGAAAGCAAAAATCTCCAGCCAATACTGCCAACTGCACCAAAAGTACACCCAAAGAAAACCTCAAGCAAGCTACACCAACCACAATATGACAGTATACATGTAAAAAATATTGAACAATTATGAACAACTGGCAAATAATATGCAGGAAAAAGGAGCACAACTTTATACACATACCTTATTGCCCATTACAAAATTTAATGAACCAATACCGCGTCTGGTATCTGCATCGTCCAATACATCATCATGAAGAAGGCTTGCCACCTGTGACAAAATAACGCCAACATTATTTGTAATTATGGCAAAAACTTCTAACAAGTGTATAAAGAGGTACTTCAGAACAATCATTGGGCACTTTCACAGTACACAATGGCTTAAACAAGCAGCAAATCTTTCAGATAGAGGGGCAGGAACGGCTATTCTAACACTTAAGTTCATAAAATGACATTTCATTGTCTATTTAGAGAAAGAAAAGAAATAGATTGGAAAGGAAATAAACAATATAGTGTTTAATGCTTACGGAGGTGAAGTAACCAAATGATCAAGTGACTCTCCTAAAACATATTAAAGGGAGAAAATTGTATATAGAAAAGATACTGTTTGTTGAGAAAGAAAAGGAAAGGAAAGGAAGGAATAGGAGAGATGATCTCCTCCAACAGCTTCCCTTTCACAATGGAGTCAACACACTATTCACTAAAATGATTACAGCTTGAATAACGATCCCCTCTATGCTAGAGCCCTCCTATTATACATGATAGGACCTAGGACTCTAACTTAACCTCTTATTCTAACAAACTAACTAACTTCCCCTAGTAATAACAGCCCTTGCCACCAATGTTGATGCCCCCAGCCCTTGCCCTTATTACTATCAGCCCATTAACAGCCCTTATTGCAAGTCCTAAGTCCTAACAATACACCCCTATATAAAACAACCTTGTCCTCAAGGTCGAAGTCTACTAAACTCTTGTTCAATGGCTGGTGTTAATCGCTTCCACATATAGATGGCCCATCGCTTAAGCACTAACAACTTGGGTTAAGAGAACAGTAAAGCTCATTTAGTGCAACCAATGTATTCAATACCTTCTCTTCTATACTTTCCAAAGGTATGACAAAACCACGTGTTACTTCCTCGGCTAAAAAGTTTTCTGTATGAGGTTGACAGCAATGTTGATGCCACCAGTACAAATTGAAATGACAAATCTCTGTTAATTCTTGTTGAAACCCCATGGCAACTCCAAGTCGCAGACCAACATCGCAAGATAGGAACATATCTCTTCTATCCATCTTCCTTGTCTAACTTGGTGTGTTGCAATGACACCCAGAAGGTGTTTCCTTCCATAGCACCATCGTGGCTATCGCAACTAGGCCACTTGTTCGTTCCAGCTCGAACAACGCCATCGCATGCGGGCAGAGTCCGGCTGCTTCGGCAGAGGCGAGGATTTTGGTTGATTGTAGACCACCGCATGTTGGCCGGTGTCCTGTGGCTCTGGTGGGGGCTATTCTCGCCAGTGAGAAGCTACCTTAAGGGAACTCCGGTTGATTGTTCGGGTAGTGGTGGTGGTTTAGCCTAGACCCATTGTTTATTTCTTCTTTGCTCTCTATTCGGTTCCTTGTCATTTCCATGCTTCTCTTTTTCGTTGCTCTTTGCTCTTTCCACAGCCTTCAAGGTTTTTGGTTCTACTGCTTAATTTTTCAGCACTCCACTGGCCAATCAGATTTTAATCTTGTTTCTTGCCTTGACGATACCCACCTCGATGGGTTAATCCTATCACCCATTTTTCTTGCCCAAGAACCTGATTCTTGGTGTCTGTCTCCTTTAGAAATGTCTTTCTGTTGTTGTGCCAAGGTCTTCTCCAACTACATCACCTCTTTCGAATTTTCATCACTCCTTGGTCTCCCCAAGAACTTGTATGTTGGTCTTGGGCTCTTGGCTCCTTTTGTTGATCCCTCTATCACCGAATGAAAGAATTTCATGGACTGCAAAGATTTTTTCAGCCTTAGCAAGCCAACCTATAAGATTTGTCCAAGTAAATTCTGGCAGCTTCACCCAAAATGTTGCCTCCATCTCCAGCAGGCTTGTTCCGCCTCTCCACTCCAGTGCTTCTACTACCTCTGCTATCTGCTTCTAGCATATGTTCCAACGCCAAAACTGCACTGGACCAGCAGCAGACACCACAAACTCCGATAAGCTGCTCAGTTTTTTTGTAGTTCACTCCTCTCTGGTGCTAATCTGCTGTTTCCACCGACACTGTTTAACTCACCTTGTAACTGCGAGTCTGACCAAGTAGCCTACCGCCACCGGCCATTATCTACGGCGGCACTGGAAGTTTTCTGAATCTCGCCATTGAAACGTCTTCTCTTGATCTACCGGCTGCCAAAATTTCATTGTGTTGTTTTGTTCTGTTGGGTGTTGTTCTGACATTAGTAGTCAATGGTCGGTCACTATTCAAGGTTCTGCTCGCCATTTTTCCTGTTGTGCGCATTCATTGTGCTTCCTCTAGTGATTCTCTTTCTTGTTTGTGTGTTTCTCTCCCTTAGCAAGTTGTGCCTTCTTCAGTTAGACCCACTCCCAACAGCCTCCGCAACCACTTTTGGAATCCTCTGCCAAGTGTCGATTGTGCTTGTCGCTTCAGCCCTATTGTTTCTGTTTTCTCAAACAGTACCTCCAGTCATTATAAGTTGTAACAAGCTTGAAGCTTAGTAAGCTTCAGCTTGAGGGGGAGTGTTGGAAAACACATTTTAACATGTGTTTATTATCTAAATAATTTGTGCTAGTAATTAGGGATGTAGTTAACATAAATCGAGGATTTGATTTGATCTTTTGCAATTATTACATGATTCTATTGTGTGATTATAAATAAGACCCATGTGTGATCATAGGACAGACAACCTTCCAATACAATTATTTTATATACACAAACGTGTGGTAGGTGGTGCACGAAAGTCATGTATAGGTCAAATGCTAAGACATCACCTAATTGAGTGCCTACAATCGAGGATTTGATTTGATCTTTTCAGTATTACATCTCTGAACTTTGTTGCGTGAAGATATTAGCAAATAAAGTACAAATATAAGACACTACCTAATTGAGTGCCTACTTTGATTCATATGCGCTCCAAAGACAAAATTTTCAGCAGTATCATATAAGAACTATTATTTAATAAATGAAACTGCCTGGAGGACTGACATGGATCATTTCTGTAATTTCAGCTATGCGTTGTTGTCTAGAACGTAGGTCAGTTGTCATAGTATCTCCTAGTTCAATAGGAGGGGGTGCTTTAGGCAATGGTAGATGTAATGCTGTTGACATTAATAATAAAACCTGCAAAAATAACCATCCATTAACCCAAATCCCATAGGTGAAATAATTAATCTAGACAAATAAGGCATAATACATGAGTAAACTCATAAAATATGCATATTTTATCGCCTAATATCTATTTTTATCTCCTAATATCTATATACACATTCAAAGATATAGGTAGACAAACAGTAAAGCTATAACAGCTAATTGGCACAACAAAGTGAGTAATTAAGAAAAGAAGGAAGACATTCTGATCACAGAAATACCAGAACAGGATAAATAAGTTTGCTTTGTAGGCTTGTAGCTATTGTTAAAAACATCCAGTTCCTTGTAATAATTCAAACTGCCAGCATCCCTTATATATGGTGCAAGTACGTAGTATGAATATTGGATGCATTACCAGATTATAGTAATTTAAAGGGCAACTTGAAAAGGATGTTACAGTCAGTGAATTTACAACTTTCTAAGCTTACACTTAATGGTTGTCTAGTTCCATTTACAATGATACATTGTGAAAAGTCAACCTGTGCAAAAGCAAACATTTCTGTAAAGCATACAACAAGATATACATATCATTGAGAATATACTTACTGTAGGACGAAATCTCTTTCCTTCTACACCCATTTTGAAGAAGTATTCAGCAGCTGAGGCAAGCTTAGGAACCTACATAATACCCAATTTTCACCATGAATACCTGATTTCTATGTAACACATAAATCAAGAATGTTATTGGATATATGCGTACATTAGAGATAGAAAGTTAACAAAGAATAGCCTAATACCTCAGCCACTACCATTTCTCGCAACTTGTTACCAATAAGTGACAATTCATCAGCAACCAGTGAAAATGGATCAAGTTCATCCTGAGAACAATGCATATATAATAGAAGTCAGTATGAATAAATAATTGAAAAATGATGACGAGAATCTACCTAATAAATTATTGATATTTCACCAATCTTTTTTGTAATAGTCTAATATCTGTATCAGTAAAAAACAAAAGTTCCAATTGTTCCTGAGAAAAGTTTAAGATTAACTTAACAGATTAGTGATGCACTTTGAAATCCTTATAATATTATATTATTGCATACTTCCTTTTGATTAAATGTAAGCACTTGCACATACATACACATGCCCTAACAGGATTAGGAGAAATTTCTCTACATTGGGAATTTTACGTTGTTGGCAACAGATTACACATCTCTAGGAGTTTTACACTTAAAGAAAAACAAAATTGATATAACTTCAAACGTATTATTGGAATCAAAACAACCATTCAGAAATGGGCTTGGATCAGTGCGCAATAAAAAAGATGAGAAACTAAGAAGGAACACAAAGAAATTGACCTCAACTAAGGAGCTGCTCTGCTGATGAATTTGATATCTACTATTATACAACGCTGGCGTGCCCTTTGAAAAATATAAACTTCTCAGAACCTGCACCACACAAGAACCATGTACAGTTATGATCCAGTGTCACAACATTTATTTATAGATGTAAAAAGACAATTTTATGGGAACAAAAGAAGACTGCATAACCAACAAAAGGAGGTTGCGAAATTCTCTTCTGACAAACTTATCACACTTATGTTTCTCTCTTCAATGAATAACTAAAGACATACTACTTGAGAAACAAATAATTAAACATTGAACTATCAAAATTGTAAATAAAAAGAAACGATATTCTTTTCAGAAACTGACAAAGAAAAAGGAAGAGGAAGTACAATAGAGCTCTCAAGTCTCAAGTACCAGTAACAATAAACGCACTAAAGAGGCTTCTCAAAGAAACCATCTACAATTCATATACAGATAATCTCATATTGCTAATCATTAAAATAAAAATTCCCAGCTTCTAGGCATTTGCACTATTCACATGTCACCCTAACAGGTTCATACAAATGTTGAAATTACGCAGCAATAGTAAACACCAAATTACAACTACTTCACTGTTGAATTGCAACAAGTCAATTTTACAGAAAGGAAATACCGAAAAGCATTATGAAGACCAAGAACTAAAAACAGGTTCTGCAATCATAAGCTAGTCAAACATTCACTAACCATTATAATCATGCTCATTAACAGAATTCAATAGCAACGATTCCATAGAACACATTCCAATTGAAAGAAAAGGGATTAGATAGTTTAGATCAGAATACAACAAATGAGGATCTCCCAAACCTCAAATTCAATTCAAGTAAAATAAAAACAAAGCAAACACTGAAAAGAGAAAGTACCTGCTCAGTAGAGTCCCTACGTGATTGAAAACTATGCGACAAAAGAAACCGGTGGTTTTGGTGTCCGGTGGAAAGAAACCACCGACAAGCGTTGAAGTTGCCTCTGAGGTTTCTCGCTATTCGAGAAAAGAGCATTGTAACTGACGAAAGAAGGATTCGGCGGGGGGAGGGAGGGAGAGAGGCGAAGACTTTTCAAGCGGCGAAAATTGGAATTCGGTGGAGTCAAAAGAGAGACGCTCGAATCACAGAAGAAGGAACTCTATTTTGCTACGGAAGCGAGAAAACACCGTTTAAGAATCAGTGAGGTGGTGTTTGTTTATGTTTTAATAATGTAGTGACGACGGCAAAGCTCAACCATATAATTTTCTTGCCAAACAAATTGTAAAAAAGAAAAAACTTGTGAAACAAATCATCAAATAATAATAGTTAGCTGATTAGGTCGTGTTTCGTGAAGTCGTGAAGAGACTGGATCATCTCCTGCGCTGCGCATATGTCTCCTGCAATCACTCCTGTGATATTTTTACCCGTTTGATTAATCCAACGGCTGAGAGACAAACAAAGCGGAAATAAAAGAAAAAGGCTGGAATAGAAGGGAAGAAGGGAAAGAAGAGTTTTTCCAGTGAATTTTCAAACCATTTTGGCCACGTTACAAAATCAGTCTAGCTTCTTCTTATGGATTTGACTCCTGTAAAAGTGTAAAGTGAATGGAGTAAGATGAGTCGGGCTCTTAATAAAGAGAATTATCTAATGGCAATTTGTTTTCGTACCCCCCTCATTCCCTACCACACCCCCATAATATTTCAAATGGACAAAAATAATTTCAAAAATTTACAAAAATTACATGGTTTTGTTAAAAAAATTACAAATTTTAATTACTCTAAAAATTTGAATTACCTCAAAAAATAATGGAATTTTGGATTTACCTGTAATTAAGATTTTGAATTACTCAGAAATGAGGTAATTCCTGGTTCACATTTATGAACCGGAATTACCTATTTCGAGGTAATTCAAAATTACAATTTTTTTTATTTCGAACGAATAATTTAGGCTAAAAATCGGTTTTGGACAACATACTCGGATCGTAATGAAACCACAACCATTAGAAGTTTAAATAAATCAAGAATCAAGACTCTTTAGAAGGGACTTCTTACGGGACAATAGCCTCAAAATCCCAAATTCCATCAAGCATTATTTTTTACGATTTTTTTTTTTTTTCATAGTCTCCAAAAATCTTTAAAAATTTGTATAGCCTTATTTTGGTTTTGTTAGATTTTTAGTGGTGTTTTTGTATTTTTTTAGAGTAGTTTTGACTATTTTTAGTAGCCTTTTAGTAATAAAAATTAAAACAAATCGTATATATACGCATCACAAGGCCCCGGATTGGCCGGGATGCCCTAAATGTCGCTATTCACCTACTTCACGTGCTTATTTTCAGTCATTTTTAGACATTTTGGACCCATAGTTGTATTTGTACTCCTATTTTATGTTGGTCATTTTATATATTTTGACGTATTGTTATTAAATCGTAAATCGTTCAGATCATATTTCCAATAAAACGCGTTTAAATCTTAAGACCAAAAACAAACAAAAAAAAAATTACAAATTTCGGAATTACCTTTTTAGAGGTAATTCAAATTTTTAATTTTTAAGCAGAATTACCTTTTTAGAGGTAATTCAAATTTTTAATTTTTTGAACCTAATTACCTTATTTTGAGGTAATTCAAAATTTAAATTTTTTTTTTTTTAAAAAACGCAGGGGTATTATTGGCATTTTTGGGATTATGGGGGTGTGATAGGGAAGGAGGGGGGTACGAAAACAAAAACCCTTATCTAATGCCTGACAAATTTTTTGAGATACATTAGTCATTGACATTTTTAAAACAGGATATATTAGTCCCTCCATCCCTTCAGCCGTTGACATGTAACTTAATACCTCCTAAGTGGCACTTAACCCGTATCACGTTAAACTCTATGTAATAAATTATTTTAGGCCAAATTAGTCACTGGCTTTACAAATTTGAATTTTTAAAAAGAATGACAAATCAGTCTCTGTGTGTTTTGGGACAAATTGGTCTCTGGTTGTCTTCAACCTAAAATATTTGGTTTCTCAAACCAGAAACCAGATTAAGTATTTGGTTGTCTTATGTTTTTCCATTTTCGTCCCTAATTTAAAAGGTGATTTAAGAGAAAAACCCTAATTTAAGAGGTGATTTACATGTTTACTTATTTTGATTTGTTTACTAATCCACATAAACATTAATTTAAGAGGAAAACCCTAATTTAATAGTTGATTTACTTGTTTACTTATTTTGATTTGTGGTTCATGTTTGTGTTTCACGTGATTTTGACTTGTTTAATACTGTATTTTTTGTCATCCTATGATTTGATTTTGAGGAAAACCCTAATGTAAGAGGTGATTTACTTGTTTAATGTTGTGTACTTTGTCCTTGTATGACTTGATTTGTGGTCTCTCCATGCTTCTTTCTCTCTCTGTGTGTGTGTGGAAAAGGGTTTCTGGTTTGGGAAACCCGATATTTGAGGTTGAAGACAACCAGAGACCAATTTAGTCTCAAAACGTGCAGAGACTGATTTGTCCCTTTTTTAAAAAAATTCAAATTTGTAAAGCCATGGACTAGTTTGGCCCAAAACAATGTCTTACGTGGCGTTTAATGTGACACGGTGGCACTTAACGTGCCACGTAGAAGGCGTTAAGTGTGCTATCAACGACTGAAGGGACGGAGGGACCAACATGTCTCGTTTTGAATATGTCAGGGAATAATGTGTCCCAAAAAAATTGTCAGGGACCAATTTGTCCCACGAGAAAATTGTCTTGGACCAATTTGGGTTTTTTACTCATATTTATATAAAACATCCCTCGCATCCTATCCATTTTTTGACCAAACATATCGTAATGGAACAAAGCGGCAGAAAATGAAGGCGGGTTTAAGATGCAAGATAAAATGACAACTAAATACACACTAGAGAAGTAAAGCGAAAATTATACAGGATATTGTCCAAGTAAATCTATACACTTTTGATCATTATGACTAGACTCCTACAGATTTTTCTTTTCACTAAGGGTGTCAAAATGATCCATGGATATTTTTTTTGTATCCCCACCACCATACCACATACTCCCTCAATTGTGAAAAACCAAAAATACTCTCAGTCCTTAACAAAAACCCTCAACCATACCTCATTCCTCAAATACATTTGTTTTCCATCAAATTAACTCTAAAATTTCCTCTCCAACTCACTTACCTAAATCCGGCCGAACAAAAGTAAGTAAATCCGTTTTGAAAAAAATTTCCACAATGGAATTACGTAATTTTGTTTCATTTTTCTCACAACACAATTGGTAGTAGTTAAATAATTGGTTTTAGTCGATTATAGTAAATAGTAAATAAAATAATGGTTATTAAACAAATTACTAATTTTTTTTAAAAAAATTTAATGATTTGTTAAAAAAAGAGATTTAATATAAAATATGTGCTCCTGTTGGTGCTGCATTGAAACTCCCGTTGGCGCTCTCTTTACCGCTCCCGTGCGGCTCACGGAAAAAAGTAAATGAGATTTAGTTATTGACATTTTTAGGAAAAATAATTTTGAAATTTTTGCTAGCGAAGACGCTTTTTCTTTTATAATTGGTAGTACTTAAATTAATTAGTTTTAATAGATTATAGTAAATAAGAAAATGATTTCTAAAATAAAAATTTAAAATTACTAATTATTAAACAAATTACTGTAATTTTTTAAAAAAGAGTTTTTAAAAAAATCAACAGATTTTTAAAAAACAGAGATTAAAGAAAAAGAAATTTGAAAAAATAACAAAATAAAAAAAAAGAAATTTAAAAAAATTAAGGATTTCAAAAAAAAATTACATATTTAAAAAAAACTGCACATGACAGCTACAGTTGTCAATGTGTTGGGCCTGGCCCGACCTATAGAGCCAAACAATGTCATTTTTGAAGTAGATTCTAAGATTCTGTTGGATAGTTTTATTATGTTAGTCCAAATATCTCTCGTAGAGAATAGAGTGATCGTAGGTGTTGTTGCAGTAAGACAACGATTGTGTACAGTGCAAAACACTGATAAACATGAATAGACAATTTTATGGATACTAGTATCCTGACCCGTGCGATGCACAGGAAAATTGATGTTTGAAAATGTCACTTTTTTAATATGGTTACATTATTTTAATAATATGGATAGTTATTTAATAGAAAATTATAATAGTATTAATACAAATAATAATATTAATACTGATAATAAATACATAAATAAAAATGAACAAACCCGGTGGAATAAAAAAGAGTAGCCCACAACCAAGACAACGAAATGAAAGCAAAAAATGATAAAGAGATAGAATATACGAAGCACTTACATAGTATTTTGAGGTTGGAAAGGCACAACCTCTCTCAATAAGCGTGTTTACACAGAATAAAGCAAAGATAATAACTCAAAAAGAACAAATTGTAGGTACAATAAGTCTCTCTCAAAAAGAAAAATAATAATATTAATACTGATAATAAATACATAAATAAAAATGAACAAACCCGGTGGAATAAAAAAGAGTAGCCCACAACCAAGACAACGAAATGAAAGCAAAAAATGATAAAGAGATAGAATATACGAAGTAGTTACATAGTGTTTTGAGGTTGGAAAGGCACAACCTCTCTCAATAAGTGTGCTCACAGAATAAAACAAAAATAATAACTCAAAAAGAACAAATTGTAGGTACAATAAGTCTCTCTCATCTTTCCCCAATATGAGTACTATAACTCAAGAAGAAAATGTAGCTGCAATAAACCACTTCTTCCCTCCGAACCTTTCTTCCTATCATTTTGATTTGTACCATCAACAATGTCAAAAGTACATAAAGTCGAGATTACAAATCTATGATTCGAAAAAGTACTTGCTAGTCAAGAAGCGATATAAAAATAATGAATGTATAGGTGAAGCTATATCCCCTAGTTTTAGAAATTGGGTTTGACCTAAGTCAATCTTACAAAACCGGCTTTAGAGTCAGTGGTGTCTCCCACTTATAAACTCTTTTTTAGGTCATATCTCATCCGATGCGAGATTCTCAACACCCTCTCACACCAAGACTGAACAACTGGAGTGTGACCCAATAATAGATGGCGTAGCGAATATTTGATTGGTTTGGATACCATTTTAGAATTTGGGTTGGGTCTAACTCAACTCTACAAAACCGGCTTGTAAAGTGAGAGATGCTTCCCACTTATACACTCTTTTTCGAACCATATCATATCCAATGTGAGACTCTCAACATGATTTTTCTTGGCAAAACTTGCTTATCAAAGCTCTTTAGAAGCACAAAAGTCATTTTTCACAATATGGTATAGGAGACCCAATCAGTTAGCTAAAAACAATGTAACACCAAAACATCACAGTGGAGCATTCATTCTATCCACATTTGCATCAAGCATGAGACTTCACACCTAATCAAAACAAATTTCTTCCCCTAATTAGAATTCAGTTTAAGACCATAGTTTCCCAAGTGTCAAACGCATATCTTTGCTTCTGGATGATTTGATTCCCCTACAGATTTTACATCCACACGCACGCACGCACGCACACACACACAGAGAGAGAGAGAGAGAGAGAGAGAGAGAAAATCCTCCAAGGCGGGAGCCACCTCTTCATCCTGTAGATCCACCGGAAGAAGGAGTACACTTTATGGGAGTACACTTTCTGATGTGAAGACCCACTGGAAGAAGAAGAGGTGACTACCTGTTGCCCCCAGTGCTGAAATTCTCTCCAAAGCTAACTCCACGACACACTGGGAGACAATGGCAAATTCAAAAGTGGCCTATGAGGCGCCTTCGATGGGAGATTCCCCTGCACGGAAGGAGAATACTCAACCACCGGCTTGTGGCAGCCTCCATTTTTAAGCACACACCCGTTTGGATCCCCTACGCAATCTCAATCAAGAAGAAGTTGCAGAAGTTGCCCATAAAATCTCCATAAGAACATGAAGTCTGCAACTCCCACTTTGAGTCCTCCAGTAATCTTAAAACACCAAAGTTCTTTAAGATTACGTGGAGGATCCAAGGTAGGAACAACGACTTTGTAGAAGAAATTCATAACAAGGATCAGGCTAGAAGGGGTGAGGAAATTTTTTCTCGTAAGTTATGGAAACACAAGGCAGATCTGCTCCTTTATATATACACGGAGAAAGAAGTGAGTTACAAGAGGAGTATTAATGGATAGAACAAAAAACGTGTCAGAATTCAAACACAACTTCCAAGGAGATAAAGTCATAACTGACAGTCAAAGTCAAGGCATCATATCGACTGAAACACCTAGTCACCGCCCAAAATGCGTGGAATGTAGAATCGGTAAATGTGCAAGTCGTTGAACGGCTTTATGTTTGTTTTCGACCAATTGCCATTTGTAAAAAAAAAAAAGAAGGTGAGAAATTCCTTCAAATATTTATTTCTGAAGTAATGATGTCGAGTATTTCGACATTGCACAGTTGCTTTAAAAAATGTCATTTCTCTTTGTCAATACTTCTCTTTAAGCACACTCAAGTGTTAGCGAAGAGATAAGGTAAACGTCGTTTTAAAGGTGAAAAGTGATGTTAGTGACGTTATATTATCTGACATAAGGTTGTCAAAGAGAATTCAAAAAACGTCATTTTCTACCTTCACCATGCCTCAGTCGAAAACAACATTTTTGGGGGGCAATTTGTTAGCCTGTATTTTTGACAGGCTACATAAATGCAAATATTTGTTTGACTTTTTGCTTTAGAGAAGGCAGTCTAAGTCTTCGACTCTAAGAGGGTATGTCAAAGGTATTCTTCGATCATTGAAAGGGTTTGGTAGATTGAAGTCCTGAAAGATGTATTTCGACGAGAAGACGAAAGCGCAAAATGGTGGCAAACTTAGGCTTGGAAGATGACGTCGAAGAAAACAGTTTCAATCTTCGTCGAAGATAGATCAATGCAATTGGGAAGCGCCCCATCCGACATAGCCATATCGCATGCGATATTAACCATTGAAAACTTAATTAATTAACTAATTAAATAAATTAAAAAAATAAAACACTACGGATTTATCTTGGATAGATAAATCCAGTATACTTTCCGGATTTATGTTAAAGACATAAATCCGTGAGTGTTATTTTTAACACTCTCGATTTATGTCTTTAACATAAATCCCGAAAAAACAAAACCTTAAACCCTACGGAATCATCTAAATATATAAACCGGGAAAAATTGAAAAATTAAGACTACGGATTTACCTTTCTTCGATAAATCCAGGAAACAACGCGAATTTTGGGGTCTCATTGTGATTTTTGGTAAAAATGAGAGGGTATTTTGGTATTAAATTGTATTATGGGGGTATGGAAGGCAAGGAGGGGGGTATGAAAATTAAAAGCCTTGTGATGCACTTTTTCCATACCCATCTATCTCTATTATTAAAATTGATGACCATAAATTCAGCATATAAAATATAATTACATTTCTTATTACTAAATATAATGATGTTCAGTAAATTTTTATTTTCAACAGTTAAGCTCATAAAAACCATGGATAATTATTTATATTAAAAAAAATACTCTATATAAGAATGGTTTTTAAAATAAATATATAAAATTACAACAATATGTTTATATAATACGATAGTTTAAAAATACATAATTGATATTAACAATTTATATGCTTTTTTATAAAACTCCCTAAATTAAAAAAAAATTATAACAACCCGTGCATCACACATGTATTCCCTTAGTATAAAGTAAAAGACTATAAGTAGTTGAGATCATGTAACCCTATGAAATTGAAATTTTGACTATTCATAAGATTTTTTATTATATCCGACTGTCATTTTAACTAGTATACGATGAGAAACATAGTTGACCCCTCATTCTTGAAAAAACTTGTATTTAAAATAAGAGATAATTTTTACATTTCAAAATTTTTATAAGCTCTCTGATTTTGTCTTTTTAAGAACATATAATAAAAATCGTGAGTTGGCGAAAATAGAGAGACTAAAATCGTGAGTTGACGAAAATAGGAGGACTAAATTCGTGAAACTAATTCTTGGAGACTAAAATCGTAAGTTGATAAAAATAAGGGGACTAAATTCGTAAAAAAAAATTGGGGGACTAAAATTGTGAGTCGACTAAAATAGGGGGATCAAAACTGTAATTAAGCCAACTTTGGCTTAATTAAAGTTGGCTAAAAAGTTAAAGTATTTGAATGAGAAATTTTAGTAATATCTAGACGCAAATATAAGTGAGTCTACTCTAGATACTTATTTTAGTTGAAAAGCTCCTTTAATTAAGTTTGAAAATTCAAGGTGATATGTTGAATTAAACAGTAGTCTAAAACGTTTAAGCAGGTCTCTTTTCGTCGAAAAGCTGCTAGCCTCCTATGTAAGTTAGAAAATTCAATTTGTCAAAACACAAAAAAACTAGAAAATTCAAAGTGAGCTAGTAAATTAAAATGAGTAATTTGGTCGGGCAGTAAGAATGGCGAGTTCTCTATTGCTAGTGCGTATTCATTACTGTGGGATCGTAGCCTCTCCCTCTTGATGCAATCATTTGGAACCGTGTCTGGAAGCTTCAGACGCCCGAAAGGCTTCATTTTTTTGCTTGGCAACTTATGCATGGACGCTTGTCGACGAAGGAGTTGTGTGGAAAGTGGGGTAATTCCGATGTAAATTGTTCCAACTGTCTTGGAGTGGAGGAGTCTTTGCTTCATGTTCTTCGTGATTGTCCTCTTGCTGTATTTATGTGGCGTCACCTTCTTCCTATTAAGCATGCCAATCGGTTTTATGGAGGTGATTTAACTGACCGGATACTGTTTAATCTTGATTTATGTTTCAAAGAAGTGTTTCAGGTTCCTTGGCCTTCTATCTGGGCTACAGCGTGTCAGCATTTGTGGATGTGGAGGAACAAGGGAGAACATGATTCTGAGTTCATTAGGCTGTTTAATCCTGCCTATGTGGTTTTGAATTTTATTTCCACCTATTTTGATCATAGTGTGCATAATGTGGTTGTTTCGCCAGTGCAAATTTGAAATTCGTAGTTAGGTGGACGCCCCCATTAGAGGGCTGGCCTGGGTTTGGCTAAATTGTGATGGGGCTTCTAGAGGCAACCCAACTATTGCTGCTTGTGGTGGTGTGCCGCGTAATGTTGCAGGTGCTTGGATTGTGGGATTTGCTCGCACTTTGGGTTTGGCTAATGCTCATGTGGCCGAACTTTGGAGTGTCCTGGTGGGCATGCAGTTGGCTTATGAGAGAGGTTATAGGCGTGTGGATCTTAGTATGGACTCTGATGTTGTTGTCGAGTGTATTTCTGGTGCCTCTATTGGCAGCTCTGATGGCCGTAGTTTGTTCGTCGCATTCGACAGATGCTGGCTTTGGATTGGATAGTTACTATCAAACATGTCTATAGGGAGGCCAATAGGGTGGTAGATGGCCTTGCATCCCTTAGTTGTAGCCTTCAAGAGGATAATCCCCATGTGCTTTTTGATACTCCACCTCATAGTGTTAAGCAGTATGTCGCTGATGATGTTATTGGAGTTCCTACTCTTCGTTTAATTTCTGTGTAATCGCTTTTGGGCTAATTGCCCCGTTTTATATCAAAAAATAAAATAAAATGTGTAATTAATTTGTAGGTAATAAAAAATCCCGGTTAAAATAAAGATAATTATACAGAAATTAAATACAGTGATTTTAAAATAATCAAATTGCAAATAATAACTTTAACAGTTTTACTCGATAATGTAAATTTTTTGCTTACATTCTTAAAACCTACATCGTCAAATTGACCCAAAAGATTTCAATTTTGATGGCTCAAATTAGTTACGTTTGACTTTCAAATTACTTCCGTATATAGTACATCAACTTTCAAAAGAAAAAAAGGTTGCTGGAAAAATCTGAAGCGAAGCTGGAAGGAACTTTCAAAAGGAGGAGAAACCAATCTCGTGATTAAGTCATGATTGGAGACTACCATGACCAGTTAGTTGTTGAGAGCTTAATCGATTGATTATGTAAGCACAAACGTAACCAAATTGCACCTATATATATATATATATATATATATATAGACAACAATAATAGAATAATCAACAAACAAAAACATCATAGAGTACATCAAAATGACCCCATTTTACTATTACACCCTCCTCACTATTCTCTTCCTTGTAACACTCAAGTTTCTATTCCCAACAAGAAGGTTCAATAACCTTCCACCAGGACCACCATCTCTTCCAATAATCGGCAACATCTACCAACTCAAACACCCACTTCACCGAACACTCCACCACCTATCACAAAAACACGGTCAACTCTTTTCACTATGGTTCGGTTCACGTTTCGTCGTTGTCGTTTCATCACCTTCGATAGTCCAAGAATGTTTCACCAAAAACGACATCGTTTTAGCAAACCGTCCACCACTTCTAGCTGGCAAACACATCGGCTATAACTACACGACAGTTACCGTTGCACCTTACGGTGATCATTGGCGTAACGTTCGTCGTATTATCTCCCTTGATGTTCTTTCAACGCACCGTTTAAACACTTTTTTGGGAATTAGAAAGGATGAGATAATGAAGTTGGTGTTAAACGTATCTCGTGGTAGTGAAAAGTTTGAAAAAGTTGAAATGAAATCGAAGTTTTCGGAGATGACTTTTAATACTATAATGAGAATGATATCTGGGAAAAGGTATTATGGTGAGGATTGTGATGATGTGGAGGAAGCGAGGAGATTTAGGGAACTTATAGAAGAGTTTATATCAGTTGGTGGGTCAAGTAATCCTGCTGAATTTGTTGGGATTTTAAGGTTGTTTGATTTTGGTAATTTGGAGAAGAAGTTGAAGGGGATTGGTAGGAGAAATGATGTGTTCTTGCAGGGACTTGTTGATGAACATCGTAACAAGAAGCAGAGTGGGAATACGATGATAGATCATCTTTTGAAACTGCAAGAATCGCAGCCTGAGTATTATACGGATCAAATCATCAAAGGAATTGTTCTGGTAAGTACTACTACTAACTCTTTATTTTTAGCTACCTTTATATTTGAATTGCTCTGTGTGATGATATATATAGACGGACGGACCAAATCATCTAAGTAACAATTCATTTCATCATTAAGCCCCAATTTAGTTTCTAAATTTACACTATCTAACTATACCTGGTGGTCAATCCAAACAAGTGTCCCAAAAAATCTCTGTTTTTTTCCTTTGCTTCGACACATCTAGACAATAATATTTTAACACATCTACAAAGGTTTAAAAGGTGTCGAAGTAGGGATGATCATTGAAGGCATTAGAAACATTATGTTTGATTGTATCTTTTTTAACTTTTCGGTATAGTAGATGGAGAATGAACGTAAAAAACAATCATATTTTGTTATGAAATATATTGTTCAATTTAGATATTTTATAGATAATATTCATATTTTATTGGATTATAACAAATAAATAATTATATATGTATTGGTGTCGGTGTCCGTCTCAGAGTATGTGTCTTCATAGCAATACACATTAATATCACATTGTCACACCTGAGTTCGAACTTAGGAGCCAGCGTTTTCATGTTGCTGAAATTGTTAACGCAACCAGAAGAAGTTTCTAACATTATAGTAAGTAGTCCCTTACGATATTAATAAGACCTATTTTACAAACTAAGGGATTGTTTATAAAACAATTTTAAGAACTAATAATAAGACTTATTTCACAAAATGTTAAGAATCACCCACCTATAAAACTTTAGAAGAAACTAATATACTTGAGAGACGAAATATGAGAGATATGTAAATTGAGAGAATTTACTCTAACTTAATAAACAAATGATTTGATTTCAACAATATTGACTCTGTTTGAATTGATAGGTTATGCTCCTTGGAGGAACAGAGACATCAGCAACAACTTTAGAATGGGCAATGTCCGCATTATTAAATCATCCACAAGTGTTAAAGAAAGCAAGGGATGAAATAGACACAAACATAGGAGAAGATCGCTTGGTAGAAGAGTCTGACATTTCAAAACTTCCATACCTTCAAAATATAATCCACGAGACATTTCGATTGTATCCTGCATTCCCATTATTAGCACCCCATTTTTCTTCAAAAGATTGTACCATAGGAGGTTATAATGTGCCACAAGGCACAATTTTATTGGTTAATGCTTGGGCTATTCATAGAGATCCAAAGTTATGGAGTGACCCTACAGAATTTAAGCCAGAGAGGTTTGAGAAAGAAGGAGAAGCTGAGAAGTTGATTCCATTTGGGTTGGGTAGAAGGGCTTGTCCTGGTGCAGGTTTGGGGCAACGTACAGTAAGTTTGGCTTTGGCTTTGTTGATCCAATGTTTTGAGTGGAAAAGAATAAGTGAGGAAGAAATTGATATGAGTGAAGGAAAAGGAGCTACCTCACCAAAGTTGTTTCCTTTAGAGGCTATGTGTAAAGCACGCTCAAATGTCATCAACAAGGCTTTACAGAAAGCAGGTGAAAACATGTAATAGTAAATGAAATAACTATTTTTTAAGTAATTATTATATGAAGGAAGATCCATGTATGTATGATAGACTGCAGTGTTTTTCCTTCCATAATAAACACAAACATTTGTGTTTAAATAAGCATGTTAATTGCAAGCTGAAACATTAATTCTACAGATGTTTTGATCTCTTCTTTTTGTTTATTCCCATACTACCGTAGGATATTTCTTTTGTAGCTTTCCTCCTCCCTCTCTTAATGTATTGTAGAGACATGGAGTACATGTACTACTCCTTTTAATATGAATTTCTTCTGTGGTTCCAACAAAAAATTGCCCCTTGTTGAGTATTATCTTGAATTCTATATATCATAAGCATTAAAGTTGCATTTGGTAAAAACTAGTGGAGAGAGGATAAACTATCTAATAATAGATAGCTAGTCATTTGCAAATGAGCTTCAGAGGATCATTCATAATGAATGAGATTATAATGGATATAACTATAGTGAATAAGTAAGTCAAATGAATTTGAAGTAGTTAAGCTCTGTTTGCCAAGACCAAAGAACTAGTATTTAGCAGATAGTTTATAGCAGATAAACTTGTTGTGAGTGCTTTGTACTACTAGTTGATAACATTTATTTTGTTGTGAGTGCTTTGTACTACTAGTTGATAACATTTATTCACTAAATTTATAACGTTTTTTCAAACATTACTTGAAGCCGTGTTGAGCTTATACTATTTCGTTTTTATCTCATCAATGGATTATTTCATCTTTTATTATATAAACGAACATACGCATAAACACTTATGCCATAAGCGCTTATTTAAGCTGTTTATCCAAACAGGCCCTTAGTATAACAACGACTTGAAGTAAAACAAAATCATTCATTGAATATTGTATAAAATCAAATTGTCGGATAAGCACAATGACATGCACAGGGACGGAGCCAAATTAAATGATCATGGGGCTTAACTATAAAAACATTCATCCAATTAGCTTCATCGCCCACTTGGGAAGTTTTTCGCAACTTTCTCTACTAACTAGGGCCATTGCTTTTCCCACACCCTCTTACTCTTTCACACCCCATAACAAATTTTATTCCAAAATAACCTCGCGTAAACGCCGAGTTCACGTGTTTAAAGATCGTTCAACGACTTGTTCGAACACGCTCGAACGACTCGTTCGAACAGGTGAAATTACGCACAAGAGGGTGTGAAGTCAATATTTAACACACTCGAACGATGTCGCTCGAACGAGGTTCAACAAGCGCCATGCGGTGTGTTTTGAGTAGTAGGTGGGGGTGAAAAGACTCACCAAGCAGTGAAAACGCCCAAAGAGAGTGTGAAGTCAAGATTTAACACACACGAACGATGTCATTCGAACTCGTTCGGCGCTCGTGTTCGAACAGTGAAATTTCGTGAAAAAAAGAGGTTTTGGTAGCTTTTAGTTTTTCTCACACTCTTATGAGGTGTGTTTTGAGTAGAGAGAGGGTGTGGGAAAAGCAAACACCCTAACAAGCAGGCCAACCCATAGCCAAAGAAGCCAAACTAGGGTTTTGGTCCTAAAAATAGTTTCATCAAAAGAAATAATATCTCATAATCTATTTTGATTCGTAGTTTTAGAAGAATTAGATTAAATCTTAACTTTAACCCCCCCCACTCATCTAATCATGGCTCCGTCGCTGTTGGCAATGAGATTTGTGGTGCTAACAAAGCTAGTAGTCTACTGGGCTGGAATCACAAAATTCCGGTCTATTCCGATACAACAAATTAGTCACCGCTGGATCTCATAAAAATTTCCATGCTCGGGAGAGATATATATGGACTGTAGTGACCTGCTATTTGGTTCCATTATTAGCAGCCTTGTTAATCCAAGCGTGACCACTTACACAATTGACTGAAGAGAAGAGACGCTAGTCAAAAATATCAAAATTCAAGGCTCAAATACTTCCGAGCAAGTAGTTGATAAATCAACTTCCAAAAGTTCCAAATAAAAATTAAAAAAAAAAAAAAGTGAAAGAAAGACTCAGAAAAATCAAAGCCGACGACTCAACCTCAGCTAAAAAGTCTTCTTCCTCTTATCCAACCAATTACATTGTTCATTGGAGGAATGGAGTACCCTCTCCATACTTCTCACTCAGTCACAACCACCATAATCAAAATCAATCATAGCAAAAATCAAGCACCAACAACAACAACTTCTTTTTCTTTTCCCGTGGCCATGACAACTCTTCAGCTCCTCCACAGAATTCAACACTCTGTATTCCTACTTGCTTTCCTTATTCAGTTCTCATCACTACACTTCTTTTCACTCGGATACCAACCTCAAGATAAATACTTCATAAACTGTGGGTCAGATACCGATGTTCCTGTAAACAGCAACCACGTTTACATTGGTGAATCAAATTCAGATTACCCTAAAACCAATTTTCCCAACAGCAACAAAGAAACCACACTCTCATCATCATCACTGCCTTCACAACCTCTCTACCAAACAGCAAGAACTTTTCAAACTCAATCATGGTACAAATTCAATAACCTCATCACAAACCAAACCTACCTTCTACGCCTCCACTTCTACGCTTTCACTTCCCCAACTAATCTCTCCACCGCCAAATTCAACGTTTCCGTTCCCAAGTTCCGGCTATTACAAAACTTCACTGCAAAAAACACTACCAACTCACCTTTAATAAAAGAATTCTTCGTCAAAATCACAAACACCACCTTCAAAATCGTGTTCACACCTCTAACATCATCATTCGCGTTTGTTAACGCTATAGAACTCTTCCTACTGCCACCTTATTTAATCGCCGATTCCGTCGCACGCTTCACGTACGAAACACTCATCACTTATAGTGGCGGTTTGAGTTCACGAGTTCTAGAAACCAAACACAGGGTCAACGTTGGTGGTCAACCTTGGGTCAACGATAACTTGATGAGAAATTGGTTATCAGATGATCGTTATGTCACTATACGTGGAAATGCTGAGAATAAATCGTACGATGGTACAATTCATTTCAACGCAGGTGATGATTCTGATGGACCAAATTCAAATCAATATACTGCTCCAAATGAGGTTTATCAAACTCAAAAACTGATTAATGGCACGTCAGCAGGTTCTTCTTCTACTTCTAACCGTTTAAACATAACTTGGGTTCTTCCTGTTGATGATAAGAACACAGATCATCTCATTCGGTTACACTTTTGTGAGTTTTATAATTCAATAACTAATTATACAGTTTTCCCTCTTTTCATTTATGATAACTATGTTTGCCCAGTAAATAAAAACACAAATGTGTCTCTCCAGAAACCTGCTCCGTATTTTTTTGATTTTGTAGTTCAGTCTGATGAATCTGGCTCATTCAAGATTAGCATAGCACCTGATACAGATTATCGTGTTCCCATTGCGTTTTTAAACGGTTTAGAAATAATGAAAGTGATTGAATCATCACTATCGGTTTTTATTCCGGAAGACGATTCAAATTCGAATAGTGTTAGTCTTCCTGTTGTGCTAGGTTCAGTTCTTGGGGGTTTAGTTTTGGTTTCTGTTATGGTTGTTGGATTTGTTTGGAGGTATAAAATGAGGAAAGAAAAACCGGTTGAGAATTCCGATTGGTTACCGATTCCGGGAGGGAGTTCTCATGGAAGATTAACCGAGGGAACTAGAACTACACATGGCTCTCCATTACCTAACATAAACCTTGGTTTGAAAATCCCCTTACATGATCTTCAACTCGCAACGAAGAATTTCGATGCGAAAAGGATAATCGGTAAAGGTGGATTTGGTAATGTGTATAAAGGAGTTCTCAAGAATGGAATCAATGTAGCTGTGAAAAGAAGTGAGCCAGGTTCAGGTCAAGGACCTCTTGAATTCCAAACTGAGATAATGGTTCTGTCAAAGATTCGTCACAGACACCTTGTTCCGTTAATCGGTTATTGCGATTTAAAGGTATGAGATGATATTGGTTTATGAGTACATGGAGAAAGGTACATTGAGAGATAATTTGTATAATAATAATAGTAATACAAATTTGCCAAGGTTGAGTTGGAAGCAAAGGCTTGAGATTTGCATTGGTGCTGCTAGGGGTTTACATTACCTTCATAAAGGAGCAGCAGGGGGAATTATTCACCGTGATGTGAAATCAACAAATATATTACTTGATGAGAATCTTGTAGCTAAAGTTGCTGATTTTGGGCTTTCAAAAACAGGTCCTCTTGATCATCAACCATATGTGAGCACAGGTGTGAAAGGAACTTTTGGTTATCTTGATCCTGAGTATTTCAGGTCACAACAGTTAACAGAAAAATCTGATGTGTATTCATTTGGGGTAGTTCTTCTTGAAGTGTTGTGTGCTAGACCAGCTATTGAACCTTCACTTCCAAGGGAGCAAGTGAACTTAGCTGAATGGGGATTGCTTTGTAAAGACAAAGGGATACTTGAAGAGATTATTGATGATTCTATCAAGGGGCAAATTGATCCGAATTCGCTTAGAAAATTTGGTGAGACAGTGGAGAAATGTTTGCAGGAAGATGGTTCTGATAGGCCTACAATGGGTGATGTATTGTGGGACTTGGAGTATGCTTTGCAACTTCAGAAAGGTGCAGTACATAGAGAAGCACACGAGGATAGTTCTAGCAGTGTCTCTGCATCACTTCAATTGCCTAATGTTCGTCGTCTTCCTTCTCTCTCTACACTAAGTGAAATGGAAGATTTGTCTATTTCCAGGGTTGATGAATCTGACAGTGCACCGGAATCTGTTTTCTCTCAGTTGAAAATTGATGATGCAAGATAGAAATGCCAAGCCCCTTGTATTCTCTCTGAAGTGGAGAAGCTGTTTTTTATAGATAGCTCACTCATCTGTTTTTCCTTGTATTTTTTGCCTATTCTCAATTGTAAGATCAATGATGAATTGATGATGGTAATTCCTATTCCTGATACTTGCAATAAATTTTGTGGTAATTACTAAGTAGGTGGTACATTACATACAACACTTACTTGAATGCTTGCACCAATGTATTGTACTCTAAGCACGGCGGTACTTAATTCACCATTTTTGGGTATCAGTGGCATGCCAAACTATGGCAATTACTAAGTAGGTTAATATAAATGGAACTCCATACCATAAGAGTTATTTAAAATGCTGTCATAGAGTGTGTGTTATTAGTCCTTTCACTTATATAGCATATGAGGGAAAACTCACTTCAAACACCACCATATACTACTGATCAAGGAGAAGGGAAATTTAAGCTGAAACATAATCTTTATAGAAGAGTCTCCTGAGTCTCAGTTATTATGTTCAATATTTGTGCACTACAATAGATAGTAAATACTAAATGGATACCTATTGGTAGAGCTGTCCATGGGCTGGGCTCGACCCGGCCCATAGGGCTAAACAATATTTGTGGGCTGGCCCGGCCCGGCCCAATATTCTAATGGGCTGCATATTTTATGGCCCGGCCCAGTCCGTAAAATATTCTATGGTCGTATGCTTAGATGTAAGTTTTTTATAAGAAACTTTCATCTAATTTGTTTTCATATAAACTAAGTATGATCAGTGTGTAACTATAAAGACTAATCCTTTGAGCCGGGTAGGACTACAATGAGCGGCAAAACTATCCTCAAAAGATTTAACACTGTTGTATCCCAAGACTAGATTCAAATCCAGAACATTGATTAAGCCGGAAAAGACCTCTATCATCTCATCCAAGTGTTATCGAGTAACTTTCACTAAAATTTTGAATCACGAGATTTGAGTGTTTTTTGCATTGTAATCACGAAACCACGTGTATGTATTGAGCGGACTTACCATGGATTTTAGTCTGTTGCAAAAAAAAAAATCGATTTTAGTTCACATTCACAATTGAACTAATCGGACCACTTGGTTTGATCTTAAAAATCATATTAATAGTTCTTAAGAATGTATTATTTGCTTCTTCTCAAAAGCTTTATTGATTCCTAAAGAAGAATGTGTCAAAGAGAGGTGATGGTAGTATTAATTGTGCTAATAATTTTTGTACATTCATATGCATATTGAATTACACCCCCTGAATTTGTTTCTTGACAATACATTTTGTTCCTTCTCTAGAAAAACTTGGCTCGCTCTTCAAATGATTAGTGTGTCAAAGAGTGTGTGATGCTAGTATTAGCTGCGCCAATAATTTTGTTATCATCATAATTCATAAACATATTGAATTTAACACATTTCGTGAGGACAAGTTGTGTGTTGATTGGTTAATTTGTTGGATTTATAATCAAGTTGAACCCTAAGCTTAATTAAATAAACCTCCAACGGCTATATTGTTTAAATAGCACTGTTGGTAGTTACAAAAGCAAACATGTGGAAAGTTATAACTAACTACCTACCTAGTTTGTTATCGTAACAAACTTAGTTTGTTGAGTAGCAACAAACTATTTCTATCAGCTATATTCCAGTCAAATGTGTATATATATATATATACACACACACACACACACACACAATGTACAGAATCAAAAATACATGCAATAAAATTCACAGTTTATGTTTACTCTATACTACTGATATTCTTCTTTCTTCTAAACTCCCTGCTATTATCAAACGTTTGCTCCAAGAACTCAAGATTCTGGGTTTGTTAAGTTGCAACAGAGGGTTGTACCTTGCAAACAGTGAGAGAGTGATTAGAGATAGGTTTCAGTGACTGAGATCTAAAACTAGTGTAATAATAGAAAGTTGAAGAAGGATTTACCTTAGTGAAATTCTGAGAAAGGTTTCTGGGTAAGGTGCAAGGCTGTGTTCAACTCAAGAACACAGTTGAAGGTGCATGCAACAAAAAACAGATACAAGAAAGATTAGGGTTTTGCGAAATTAACCAAGAGATTAGGGAAAATCACAAAGGTGTTGTGATTTTACTTGATTGAGGTGTTTGGAATCTTAATCGAGCCATCTTGTACCTGCAAGTGAAGAGAAATTAGGGTTAGGTTTCAGAAAAACCCTAGGTTGTGAAATTGAAGAAATTAAACTGTAATAGAGGTAGATGTGAGCTCGTTTTACCTTCGGTTGAAGCCTGATCGTGAAGATCAACTCAAGATCCAAAGTTAAGAGCGAGTTCAACATCGCGAGGTGAGAAGTGTTTGTCGAAGCTTCAGATCGAGGTGACTCAGTTGCAAATCACAGGGATTTGCATCATCATCATCGTTAAGGATCATCACAAGTGAAGCAACCATAGCATCTGCAGCTTCAATCACTAGCAGAAAGGGTGAGAGCTACAGAGTCTAGGGTTTTCAGAGAGAAAGAGAAGAGAGAAGAAGAAGAGAGAGAACCGGAGAATCAAGAAGAGAGTGAAGTGAATCTTGGGTTTCTGAGAGAGAGAGAGAGAGTGAAGAATAGAAATATATATATATCGGGTCAGCACGACCCGCGTGTATCCATTCACAACCGGGTTCGGGTGCACACAACCCAACAATAAAGTTTGTTTGACAAAGCTGTTCAGCATCATTGGACTGGGCCTGTGTAAGCCGGGCTTGCACTATTGGCACCTTCCTCAGTATCTGATACAACCCCTGCAAAGTTAAACAAGTATTTATGAGAAAAATTCAACATAATTAAGTTTGAAGCTAATATAAATTATGTATATCATCTATGACCTTTTTGTACTACTGTTGTTTCGCCTCTCCTTATAGTCGAGTATGTTAAGCTTTAGTTCGTTCGGTTATATGTTCCCTTTTATTGCTTTTCTTTTGAGAAAAAAAAAAGAAACAAGTAAAAAAACATTCTTACCGATAATAAAAACTCGAGACTAGAGAACCTGGAAACTCAATAAAACTAAGAAGCAGGGCCGTCCATGGGCCAGTTCACCCCGTGCTACAGCACAGGGCCCAAGCCCAAAATCACTTTTTTAGGGGCCCCAAAAATATGGTGTTTGCTTTTCCCACACCCCCTCCTACTCTTTCACACCCCTTAACTCCAAATATTCCAAAAATACCCTTGAGTAGAGTGCGTGTTTTCACCCATTCGGGGATGGCCAAGGAGAATGTGGTGTGAAAGTCCATTTTTTGTAATAAAATAGGGTGTTCGAACACCCTCATGCGAACCTGTTCGCATGACCTCGTTCGAACAGGTGAAATTACGCACAAGAGGGTGTGAAGTCAAGGTTTAACACATACGAACGATGTCATTCGAACCTGTTCGAAGGCCCGTGTTCGAACATGTAAAATTTCGTGAAAAAAAAGAGGTTTTGGCTGGCCTTTTGGTCTTTTCACACCCTTGTGGGGTGTGTTTTGAGTAGGAGGGGGTGTGGGAAAAGCAAACGTCAAAAATATTACATATTTATATTCGAAACAACCTAACAACAATTATGCTAGTGGTTTAGCGGTAGTTAACTCGTTGTCTGACTAGTTGGTTGCGTGTTCAAATATTTGCAGACGCATTTTAATTCGTTTTTTTTTTAAAATTTAATTGAGAAGTTATATGTTATTTCGCTGTACAAAATAGAAAAACTGAGATTCGATCCCTGCACATACTACTCATCACACACAACGTTTACCATTACAACAGTAGCAATTTTAAATAATTGTTACATATAATTTTATATATTACGTATTTTTCAATATTTAAATAAAGTATTTTAAGATTTTGGTGATTCATTCAATAAAATAAAAGTATAATCAGGGGTCTCATTTTAAAAATTTGAACAGGGCCTCCAAATTGTTTGGGACGGCCATGCTAAGAAGCTCTTGTATGGACAAATATGAATAGGAGAACTTGTAAGTGCTCATTATATTCCAACCTTACAAATAGTTATACAATGTGAGAAATTCAATTTTTGCAGCATACATATTGTTCATCTAAAAAAATCAACACCTATAGACAGAAGTTACATTACATACACGTCCAATATATAGTTCATGTACAAAGAACTCAGTTATCCTGATATCTCATATCTGAATCCAACATAGTTAATAACTGAAACATTCTGCTAGCTAGTGACCTTTACCTCCTCCGCTTGGCCCCGAAGACATGATATGGAATTTGTTCTCAACCAAAACCTTTCTATTCATCTTATCCTTAGGGTTAGCCTTTTCCGTTGCCATTGAAGCCGCCGCGAGAAATTGAATGTCTTTGGTTGTCACATGCAGATGCTTGATCTTCTCTGTGTGTGTTGTCGGTGATGGAAGGACTCTACTATTTACATACCAAGGCTTTGCAGTGGCAAGCACCATGAAAACCAATAGAAGTAAAACAGAGAACCTCCTCATTATTAGGTGTTGATGGATGAACGCACCTTCAAGATGATGAAATACCTTGAAGTGTCTTTATTCTAAGAAAATAAATAAATGGTTGAAGCTATTTAAAATGATTGGTTTAGCATCTTCAAGATTCAAAATTGATCGATCAAGAGGCTATATTTACATATTAACGAAGTGTATGGAGAGGCAAATGGCTCATATTCATTGTGGGAGCTATTCTGAAGGAGAATCGTTTTTTTTTTACCATGTAATTGATGCCCAGTTTCGATCGGCAATCCATTAATCTATATTGGGGAACTTGATTGGCCACGAGTTCTCGGCCATTAATCTATGCTGGGGAATTTGACTGGTCACGACTACTCCGCTTTGTCGGTCAGTGTGGTTCTCCCCTCTCGACAGAGTTTTTGCCACACTCAAGATTCGAACCTGAAACCTTGAGGTGGGATCCAAGTCCAATTACCACTTGGACCAACCCTTGTTGGTGAGAGACTATTCTTTTTGGTAATAACTAGACCTTATCCCGTGCGATGCACACGATTTCCTTATGAAAAAAATAGATGATACTATATATATTTCGATTTGTTAGACAGTATATTATTGGAGAATTTTATTTGAGAAAAGCAAATCTAACTCATAGATGAAATTATGTAATGAAACAAATTATATATATAATAGGCGTGGTAAAATGTGAGTCGTTGATTTCAATTTTAGATCACAAATCTGAGCAGTTTAAATTTTTTCTGTTGGGACACACTTTCTAAAGGGAATGACATCCACTCTTTTTTCTGATACATTTGACTGATTGTAAGTCGTTGATTAAAAATGTCAGTGGAATTTGAGACGTTTAAAACTTCAAAAATTATTAAAAAGGGTTTGGTTGTTAAGTTCCAAACCGGTTCGGTAAAGGAGATCCGAACTACCAAAAATTAACTAGTTCAGAGGTTGTTGTCCGAACCTGTTCGGTTGCTCGTATCTGTTTGTACCATATATAGTCCACACAACGGGGTGTGTGTGAAAATAAATGAGCCTCAACAATGTGCATCCGAACCGGTTCGGTGGCTTATCCCCGAACCCATTAAAATCTGGGGAAAAAATAAGGACGTACCGTGAACTGTTTTGTTCATTAATGATATTTTGATCATTTGCAGAGTTATGGAGTGTGCGCTGAGCAGCTGGGGAAGTGGGGAAAGCATGTGCCTTTTTGTTACCATCATTTCCTGTTTGGTGTCAAAGTTAAAAGAAAAAAATCTGTGAAGAGGTAGAGAATGTAGAAGAAATCTAATATCTATTTATACAAACAAACAACTTACAAAATTACAATTTTAGACATCTTACTTTTTTGACACATCACGATTTTTTTTTTATTTTTTTTATTTTTTAATTCTACTTTCTCTTCCTTTCTCACTCACTCTCTTTCAATCTCACATTTCCCAATATTTATTACTATTTACACATCTATTATTAGTGGCCCCCACACCCTTTATTTAAAAATATTTCTTTTCCCAATTTTTTTAATTCACCGTATAATCTAATATAATTAAATTAATATTAAAGAATCTACAATTTACTATCTAACCTAATATCTATTTATCTATTTATACAAACAAACTACACTTAATCTATTTATACAAGCAAACCACATTTAAATTACTCAAACAAGTCTCCCTATTTATTTGACAATTCATCTGACTAAGGACAACATTGTAATTTACTATATATCATACTTTTATCAAATTTATTCTCTCAATTCATTTTCTTCTCAATCCCACTTTTTTCCTACTTTCTCTTACTTTTTTTTTTCAAAATTCAAAATTTAAATCAAACTCACCAACTTTCTTTACCCACTATCTACTAATCTAATATCTATTTATACAAACAAACTATACTTAAATTACTCAAACAAGTTTTCCTATTTATATGACAACCTATCTAACTAAGGGCAACATTGTAATTTACTATCACATTTTTTTTTCAAATTTCTTCTCCCAATGCACTTTCTTCTCACTCCAATTTTTTTTAACTTTCCCCTATTTTTTTAATTTTTTTTTTCGAAATTCAAATCAAATCAAATCTACTAATAAACTAAAATAATCATCTAAACTACGAGATAACTTCACTAATATATAAAAACAGGATAACTTCATCGATATATAAAAAAACACGATATATATATATATATATATATATATATATATATATATATATATATATATATATATATATATATATATATATATATATATATATATATATATATAAAGGAAAACTTAATGACTATTTCAACTACTGATTAATATTTAAAACACGAGATAACTTTACTGATATATAAAAAACACGGGATAACTATACTGATATATAAAAAAAACACGGGATAACTGCACTAATATATTTGATAATCTATCTTTTACTATCTACTATAATGTAATAATCAACTAAAATAATCAATTGAAACTATGAGATAACTGCACTGATATATATAAAAAAATGGGATAACTATACTAATATGTAAAAACACACACGAGATAACTGCAATAATATGTATAAAAACACGGGATAATCGTGACCGATATATAAAAACACTTCACTGAAATATTTGATAATCTACCATTTATCCGTTACTGTCCACTATAATCTATTAATCAACTAAAAATAATCAATTGAAACTATGAGATAACTTCACTAATGTATTAAAAAACACGTGATAACTTTATTGAAATATAAAAAACACGGGATAATTGCAATGATGTATGTAAAAACACGAGATAGCTGCACTGATATATAAAAAAACACGGGATAACAACACTGACACTAATATATAAAAGGATACGGGATAAATGCACAGATTGTTTTTAAATGATACTTTTACATTTTTAGATTTTAATATATTTTTCTAATTTTTTATTTGAGACTCCTTTTTTAACTACTTTAAATTTGTCTGTTTTTTCACGAGGTATTGTCCAGACTATTTAAATTATGTCTAAATTCGTTCATGAAAAGAATATGGTAGCACCTGTGCGTATGCACGGGTATGCTAATAGTTAATTAGAAAGTTAGAGGTTTAAAAAAGATGAGCAATTAGAATTAGAACTAATTTTTTGTCTAGCTCAAGTGGTTGTTGAGATGAGGATATTTGACTTGCAAACTGAAGGTTGGATCTGACAAGAGAAAAGCTAGTCAACTAACCGTGTCATAATATATTGGTAACCAACTACAAGTTCACTGACTTTCTTCTCCTAAAGAACAAGAAATTGGCCATGATAACTTAATTAATTAATCGATTATGAGTATCTTAAAGTTTGTTCTCCGGCAAAATAAAATGTCACCCATTTATATGATTTTGAGTCTGACGTGGTGTTTGGCAGTATGTTAGTCTCCATGCTCGTTTGAATGGGAGAACTTGCCAGTTTTCATCATATTGCAACCTTACAAATTGTTATACAATGTAAGAAATTCGATTTATCCTCTAATAAATCAACACCTAATTAAATAAATACCTTATAGACACAATTACATACACATCCAATATATATAGTTCATGTACAAGGATGCTCTGTTACATATGAATTCAACCTTAAACAACCAGTAAATATAACTCAATCCAACAATATTCAATAACTGAAACATTCTGCTACGTACTAGTGACCTGAACCTTTTCTGCTTGGCCCCGAACTCATGGTATGGAATTCGTTCTCAACCAAAACCTTTCTGCTAATCTTATCCTCGGTGTTGGCCTTCTCCGTTGTCATCGAAGCCGCCGCGAGAAATTGAATCTTCTCTGTCTTTGTTGTTGGTGATGGAAGGATTCTACTATTTACATACCAAGGCTTTGCAATAGCCAGCAGCGTGAAGAGCATTATAAGTAAAACAGAGGACTTCCTCATTTTTCAAGGCTGGCTTCAACTCTATTGGAGATGAAGTGCCTTGAAGTGTGTCTATTATTCTAAGAAAATTTAAAGGGTGGGAGCTAATTAAAATGATTTGTTTGGCATCTTCAAGACTCTAAATTGATCGATGAAGAAAGAGGCTTTATATTTACATAATATATTAACAAAGAGTATGGAGAGGCAAAATGGACGGTGAAGGGCTCATATTCATTGTGGGACCTTTTCTAACAAGAGTTGTTGACTGAAGCTGTCTTTTTTGGTAATAATCAGGCGCAGTCATCGCTACCCAGTTCCACTCTTAGACTCTCCAAAACTTTACTTTATAATACCCCCTAGTAGACAATTTAAGTAAGTTCCGTTATTATCGAGAAATCAAGTGTGAGTAGTTAGTCATATATCGATTATGAATGAGCTAAATGAAAGAGAGTGTTGCTACCAACAGTCTCTTTATCATTCTCTTCTCAATACTCTGTAAATGTAAGAGAGTGTTGCTAGCATTCTTCGAAGGGTATATAAAAAAATGATCTATATACTTAACATATTAAGGTTTTAGGTGAAGATGCAGTGTCCAATTCTCTTGGTAGTATGGATCATTAGCTCTCTTGGACAATCGACATTGATTAGGTCACCGTCTCAACTGTGATCTACAACGTGGAGGATTGTGAGTATCTACTTATTGGGGCGTCGTAGTTCGTTATTGAAGTTTAAGAACAATTTTCAGCCATTGGTCCACAGTAGACCACATGAAACACTTCTACACCCTAACAAACGCGCTAAAAAAAGTTCTATCAAAGCTTTGCATTTTTATATATGTGGACCCACACTTAACACGACTTTTTTTATAAGCAGTGTTAGTGGGGGAGGGAGAATGTTAGTTTCCCAGTTTTGAACTCGGGACTTTCTGTTTGATCTCATTTTGTGCACTCATCCGGTATTTCTTAACTTGCCAAGTGAGCTACCTAATTGGAATCCACTTAACACGACTTTACCCAATCTGAATTACAAATAGGGAGGCCTAGACAAAAAAATAACTTTAGGCTTTATATGTTTACTTGGAAAATAATGAGCGTCCAATATATTGTTCCCAAGTTTCTGGTGTATATATTTAGCAGATGCTTTTGGAAGTGGAATCAACATGCTAGGGTGATAGTTAACTAGCGGAGTCTTTGGACTTGAGTTAACAACGTCCTCACAAATTGCACTTAAAGGAAAGATTGCAAGATTCTCTATTTAAAAACATTCTGTGGATACAAAAACAATTGAATAAATTTGTGCTGTAAAAAGGCTAATATTCACACGAGTTAGTAGCAAAGTGTATAGCTATTCTTTTATTAAAGACAATTCGTGTAGGGAAGAATTAAGAAAAAAGATGTGGAACTTTTCAATTGTAGCACAATTGACCAGTGGACACATCAATGGAGGAATGGAAGGTGCATGTGTATGTGCCCTTAATTATTCCTTTTGTTCTCTTTTTGCAATTGATGGACGATAGATAGTGCATCAAAGCTCAAGATAGCTAGAATCCTCAATTGGTGGTTTCCAATATTTATTTTAAAAAATAGTGTAAAGGGCGGCGACCGAACGAATTTGTCTTCTTTCATAAGGAATGAGGTTGGTACGAAAGGTTAAAGATTTAGAAATGAGCTTTCTGTCTTTTCGCATAGGTGAGAATTTGAATCACTAGCGCCACAAAAAAAAATCTTTTTGTTGGACGACACTCTCTAAAGAGATCTCTTCTTGTGGGCGCACCTTGAGATAATTTGTTGATGGGGCAAAAACAATCATACTTGTGTTTGGATTTATATTTTCACAATAAATTGGACGTGGACGTGAAAACTATAGAGTGAAGCTTCATAGTAAATATGTATTTGCAAAATTTTCAGCAGTGTGGTTACAGACATGTTAGTAAAATATTTGACAAAGTCACCAAAAAAAAAGTAATATATTTGACAATAAAATAAAAAAAAGTAAGTAAATATAAATTTTAAAAATAATACATTTACAATCAAACTAAATTTCTATAATTCTTTTTATTTGAAAATAAAATTGAGTTAAGAAATTCAAAATCACATTGCTCTTACAACATAATAGTTGATTTATTTGATTTTAATTGGCTCAAATTATTTTATAAAAAATTATTAAATACCTTTTCATAAATTCTATAATAGATGTGATAATATTATATAAGCAAAATTACAGCAGAGAACCTTTAAGTTATTTATTTGTAACAAGTTGGTCCTTTAAGTTTTTTTTGGTAACAAATAGGTCCTTTTAGTGATTACTCAAGCTTATGTATTTTGATGTATTGCTACTTTATATATTATGATTACTCTAGCTTATGTATTTTGATGCAGCCAAACATATTTTGGTGTATTTTGATGTAATCAACGATGTGACATTTTACTAAAAGGGCCAACGATGTCAATGTTAGGTAACTTAAATGGTCTATTTGTTACAAATAAAACTTAAAGGGCAACTTGTTACAAATAAATAACTTAAAGGTCTTCGATGTAATTTTGCCTATTATATATATATATATATATATATATATATATATATATATATATATATATATATATATATATATAATCTTAAAAAAATATGAATATGTATTTAGCCAAAAACAAATACTAGTATGAATGTGTATGCAACTTGACTAACTAAAAAAACACAAAACACCGCACAAAGGAATCGAGCTTAGGTTCTGTTTGGCAATGCTGATCTGCTAGCTTATAGTGTTAAAAGTGTGTTTTAGTAAATATAAAAGAAAATTGGTTATGATTGATAAATAATTAAATCGAATTATATGATATTGTAAGATATTATAACAAAATGACATTTGTAACATAAAATGACTTATTTTTTCATTTGTTGAATTAAAATACATAGATATGCTTTATATTATAATACTAAAATACTCTTGTACACATAAGAATCTATTAATTTTATTTAAGATTCTATACCACGTTTTTTTGAATAATTTTCATGTAATATGTAGGGTATATAGTAAAAAAAAACTATAAGTTTCTGTTTTGAGTCAAAAAAATATAAATTTTATGTTGAAATTATATTAATATAAACTTTGATAAAGATACATAACAAATTAAAGAACATGTCTGTGGAGTGAATATGACAATGTTAATATATGGTTGTTGTCATGCAAGATGGTGTGTATGAGAAGCTTCATATATAGGCAATTGGGAGAGTAGTGCATGAGAAGCAATTACAAAATGTGACCTCATGAGAGATAAATGATTTTATCTTTTCTATTGTATACATAAGATATAATCTCTTCTTTTTCTACAACTAATCTTGTGACTCTATCAGAATTCTCATCCCCCATTAATATTAAGATTAATTAGAACTAAGAGTCAGTTAATTGGTTATTTCTACATGACACAAAGCACATATATTCACAAATTTAATAATTCATTTTCAATGTAAAAGTTATTTTAGGCATAATGGATAATGATCTTGCCTCCAAATTCAAAAATTGTTGTTCCTAAAAAAAGGACAAATGTATCACTTCCTAATTATTATATTTTAGGCAAATGGATTTCCTAAATCCCCTCTAATTTTGTATTAGCAAAAGAAAGAGAATACAAATAAAATATAAAACTAAAATTTATAATCACTAAACATATCCATGAAATCAACTATATACATTATTACAATGACAACATTAAGTATCAACTTTCAATTCTTAAGTGTGTAACACTATAGTCGCCTAGATGTTCCTCAAGCTTTAATATCTTTCCATTATACACACTCGATGTTGGAGGAGACGTCAAACAATAAACCATGATGAAACCATGGTCACATTCCATTAAAACAACAAATTAGTTTGAGACGCGTTAAGACACTATTATCCTCAAGGACTTATTTATCTGTAACGAAAACCTTAGGATTCAACACTGTCTTCTAGGATTAAACCAAAGTGATAATAGCAATAGAATAATTGATAATAGGAATAGTATAAAACTTTTTCTCAATTTTTTTTTTTGTAATGAATAGCAAAATCTCACAAGATGAACGGTTGCCTTTGCACTTAAAATAAAATATTGGCTTTAATATAATTTTTTTGACAATTTCTTTAATATAATTGACAACCAATTAAAGCTATTACAGTGCAAAATAAAATAAACGTTACTATATTAAATTTTTTGACTGGAAACGTTACCATATTAATATAATTAGTATTAATAGTATATAAATGAGTATAATTGCAAGAAATAAAACTGAAACATATATAATTAAAATAAATGATATTAAAATAAATATAAATATGGTATATAGTAACCGAAACATATATAATTATTAACTTAATGTTACATCAAAATCATTAATTAAATTACTGATTTATATAGATATAACATATAGTAACAGAAACATATATAAAAAAAGTAACCGAAACTTTTTCTTGCCTCAAAATCTTTAAATATAATATATAGAAAAGTAACCGAAATATCAAAATCATTAAATAAATATAAATATAATATATTGTAACCAAAATATATGGCATAGCTAGATTACTCTTGAGATGAGATGTGTCAATATGTTTAATGAGATTATTTTCAATTGTTTTTATATATATATATATATATATATATATATATACATATATTGAAGGGAATAAAAAGTCATTATTTTTTTATAAAAAATTATTATTATATATTTTAAATGTTATGATTTATCTCAACAATAGCATTTTGAAGAGTGCGTACTGATCATTGCATTTTGAAGTGTAGAGGAAAAATATGGCTTACAAATATGTGTGTGAAAGTTCTCGTATAAAAATGCATAAGAAAAATTTCAGAATGGAGAAATATTAAAATTTTGATGTTGTGTTCCTAGACCGTGTTGTAACAGGTTGTTATATCTTGGGGGAGTTTCACAAATTCAGATACTTACATTTTGAGCAAAATAATCATTCATGACGGTGTTCCTTGGACGTCTTGAGACTCTATATTATACAACACCTACAATAAATAAATAAAGGTTCACAATCATATATCTCAGCCAACATGTAATTTCCATTTTTTATCCATGACACCCCATTGCAAAAAAAGAAAAAAAACAGAATTGACCATCAAAAGGCATCAAAGTTGAGAAATGTTTGGGGTAATGAATAAACATATGCAAATATGTATTCCTATGGGATTTACCTTGTTGAAGAAGTGTTCATCGGTATATACTCAACTCTCACCATCATGCCTTTGATTCGATCTATATCTTTGAATATACACGAAGCAACATTCCAAAAAGCAAAACCCACCAATATTATACAACTTATTATCGCCGAATGAAGTTGAAGAAAAGAAACAAAAAATAAACTGAGCACTTTTTATGATGAAGAGGAGATGGTGATTAAGGAGAAAAGGTTTATGATTTAAAGTTTGCGTGAATAAAAAATAGGCAAATTAATACTCTTTAGTTGCATCATCTCATTTCCCAAAAGAATCAAAGTAAAATCGTGAGAGGGTTTAGGGGAATGAGAGGAGGCATAGTGGCAAGTGAGCAAGCGAACAATTGCAAGAGAACACTCTTTTATAGTGTAATTGTGCAATACAAAAGAAGAGTACATCATAAGTTTTATGATGGTCAAAAATAGGAAATGGGTAGATAGTGTATCATAGAAGATTGTTCAAAATAGTATTGAATGTTAAATTACTCTTGAGCTGACATGTGGCAAAATATTAAATGAATATATTTGTAAATATTAATAGTATAGATTTTACCCTCATTACTTTAATTAAATTTCTCATTTATCCTCAATTAAATGAATTTCTTTATCATTTTTCTTAATCCTTGGCATGATACAAATAGCGAACACTTCCATATGCATACATACACATATATTTAAAATATACTTAATACATATATCAGTTAATTTTTTATTTTTTTTGGGTACAATGATCCGCCACTAATCCCTTGTCTATGAGTTAGTTAAGTAGTTGTAATTGAGTGAAACTGCTTGCTGCCTGAACATGTATAGTAGTTTTTTAGCTTTGGACTCTACCTAAACACTTTAGTGCTTTCTCTTACTGTCATTTTTGTATATTAATAGTGTTTTTAGTCAATGCTAATTTATTTAATTGTAAAAGAGCAAATCGAGTTTCATATCCACAAGGACACTTGCAATATTTGTTCTTCAATAGAAATTTGGGCAAACGATCGGTTTGAGCGGATTCGGGTTGAAAATGGCAAATCTGGCACAAACCAAGAAGTGTAACAACGGGCCCATTTCTATCTGCCAAAAGCTACGGACAATACGGGTTCGATTTGGCAGGTTTAATAGGTTACACGGGCAGGTTGGTTCAAAATGGCTTCTATCTAGTTTTTTGGAACATAATACAATAAAAAGACCAAAAAATGAACAAAAAAAGGAAGGGACCTTTTTTAATACCCCACCCCTTCCTTCCTACCCCCACATATTTCACTAATTCCCAAACTACCCCTGCCATAATTTCCAAAAATTTACTTTGCTTTGATTTTCTCTGACTGGGACCCACAATATCTGCAATCGTATATACGTATGGAAGGTATATACGATTGCACTAAAAACGCATATTGACCTGGAAAAAGTCAGCGCCGTATATACGTCGTGTGAGACGTATATACGAGTGACTTATTAAATGTGTCGTCGACTACCCATCGTATATACGTATATACGATTGGCCCATGAATCTTCAATCGTATATACGTATGGGACCCACGTATATACGACACTCTAATTTGTGCCATCGTATATACGTGGTATGTGAGGTATATACGATGGTTTTTTTTAGATAGACGGTATATACGATGGGTTGTATTTGTTGTATTTTTTACTTATTTATGTTTCTTTTTTTTGAAACAGATATTCACCCACCTGCTGCAGATGCAGATTCTCAGGTTGCTCGTTTTGATATCGATACTACAACGGCGTTTACCACGGATACGGTATATTTTTCATTCTAATTTTTGTTAATCAAGTTTGATAAATAATTAATTAATTAATTAAGTACGTAACATTTTTCTATTTTGTAGGTATTTTCTACACGTGAGACTGTGGAAGAGTGGGCGAAAGCGGTTGGTAGAAGTATTGGTGTAGTGGTTATGAAGATTAGATCTGACAAAGCTGGTAAGAGGGAGAGTCGAGACAAGATAGACTTTGGTTGTGAGAAGCAAGGACAATTTACTAATGATGAAAGAGTTTACGGTTCTAAAAGACGAAGTTGTCCTTTTAGATTGAAAGCCACTTGCACTATTCGTCGTGGGGGTTGGGGTGTGAAGGTTAAGTGTGGTCGACACACGCATGAGTTACTTAAAACCCCCATCGGTACGAAAGCTTTTGGGCATTTGTCTAAGGCTCAAAAGGAAATGGTTAATGAGCATGCTAATCTTGATGTTGGTCCGAAAACTACTATTACTGCTTTGAAGAAGCAAGATCCGGACAATGTCACTACTCTTAATCAAATTTATAGGCAGCGTCACAAACACCGGTTTTCGAAGAGGGGTCCTAGAACGGATATTCATGAGGTATTGAGATTAATTGCATCCCATAATTATTTATGTTGGAGTAGAAAGGTTCCGGGGTCTAATGTCGTCAGTGATATCATGTGAGCTCATCCAAATCAAGTTACTCAGGTTGTTTCCGAAGGTTCTTATTCTTGACTCAGCCTACAAGACCAACAGATACAACTTGCCTCTTTTACAGATTGTGGGAGTCACTAACACTGAGTTAAGTTTCCACGTTGCATTTGCCTATATTGGACAGGAGCTTGCTATTCATTTTTCTTGGGTATTGCAAAGAATTTGAAAAATATTTGTGACTTGCATTCGATTCATCCTCGAGTTTTCTTGGTAGTGAGAGATCTTGGTTGTATGTCTGGTATTCTTGATGTCTTTTCTTTTCCTACCAATTTATTATGTCATTGGCATGTGACAAAAAATGTCAAAGCGGAGATTAAAGACTTGGTGCACAAGAATAGGCGGGAGGATGTCATCTCTCTTTGGCACTCTATTATTGATTCTGCTGATGAGTCAGAGTACTTAGCTAATGTGAAGATTTTTGAGGATTATTGCTCTGATAAACCTGCTCTTATTAAATATGTGCATGACACATGGTTGACGCTGCACAATGAGCAGTTTATCTTAGCATGGACTAACCATATCCCACACTTGGGGAATCAGACGACCAACAAGTATTTTTCGCATTTAGTATTTTTATCGTAGATTAAATTTATTTGACACGTGTTTAGTATTTTTAGCGTAGTTTAATTTTTTTTGACACGTGTTTAGTATTTTTAGCGTAGTTTAAATTTTTTTGACAAGTGTTTAGTCTTTTTATCGGAGATTAAATTTATTTGACACGTGTTTAGTATTTTTATCGTAGATTAAATTTTTTTGACACGTGTTTAGTATCTATATCTATATAAATATCTAAAGGAAGCTTTTTTCCAAGCTCTAGGATGCTCCACATCATTTCCATTTATTTTTCAATAAATTTTTTAATTTTTTTAATATTTATTTATAATTTACAGTTAAAGGAGACTTAAATTCATTATTACCACTAACTTATTATTATTAAATGATACTCTTAGTGGAATAAAATATTTGGTGATGCCTATGAGCATTCTCAAGAAGAATAAAAACCTACGGTTATGGATTGCTAATAGGAATTAAACATAAAATTATTCATAACACAATGAAGGGAAATGTTTATCTATATCTATATCTATACATATAAGTAAAAGAATTCCCAATGGAGCCTTCACAATAATTCTTGAATTTTTGCTTTTATTTTTGTCTATTAAAAAACCTCTCTTTTATTATTTATTAATTCCTACCTTTGTGTCCAACCCACTACTACTGATAAATTCCAACATAGTAATAAATTTACACATTATATTATATTTAATCATAATTTTTGTATAAATGAGACTTTGATTTTAATTTTTGATATATAATTAAATATAAAAACAAGATTTTTTTATATTAATCAATGTTCATTCTCAATTCATGAGACTTATGAGCTCAATTATGTGTTCATTCTAAACTCAATTTTATGTTCTTATATTAGTTACTTTTTATTGTTTTGTTTTTTATATTTATTACTATTTATTCTAAATGTTTTTTTTAAATTATATATTTATTTACATAGAAATTATATTATTATTAGAATTGGTCAAAATTTAAATTAATTGAATTAATAAATATATTTATCAATTATAATAGTTTAATGAAATAAGAAATAATAAGTTGACCTTTAAAATTCTTTTTATGTAACTATTATGCATTGAATGGAGGGGTTTCACATTTACATGAATTATTGCTTTAATTTACAATAAACTCATGAGTTAGTGGAATATGAGTGGAAGAAATAGAGTTTAAACTAATTATAACAAGAAATGACTATTTAAGGGAGAGATCTTTGGATGGTTAGGGTAGAGGTTTTGACAAAAAGAATCATATAAAAATAAGAAGTAGAAGAAAGGAGCAAGTTTCACAAGAAGGTGTAGAATGCACAAAAAGGGTAAAGATTTTTATGTTCTTACTTGGTTTTTAAGTTGACAAATAGGCAATGATTTTTGTAAAGTTATAGACATTGAGAAATTATGTATATTTTAATATTGTTCTTAAGAAAAATGTTTAATTTTTGTATGATTGTATGATGTGTTAGATCTAAATGAGTTGCATATGTTCCACGAGCCTTCATAATCTTTGGTGCACTTCTAAGAAGGAAATTACATTATGTGCAAGAATCATATAGAAAACAAGGAGTAGAAGAAAGGAGCAAGTTGCACGAGATGTAGAATTCGCAAAAAGGATAAAGAATTTCATGTTCTTGATAGTTTGAAGTTGACAAATAGACAACAATTTTTTGTAAAGTTATAGGCATTGAGAAATGATGTATAATTTAATATTGTTCTTTAGAAAAATATTAAATTTTATAGTTTTGTAAAATTGTATGATGTGCTAGATCTAAATGAGTTGCATATGTTCTTTGAGCCTTCATAACCTTCAGTGTCACTTCTAAGAAGAAATTACATTAGGTGCAATAATCATATAAAAAACAAGGAGTAGAAGAAAGGAGCAAGTTTCACAAGATGTAGAAATCACAAAAAGGGTAAATAATTTTGTGTTCTTGATAGTTTGAAGTTGACAAATAGACAACGATTTTTTGTAAAGTTATAGGCATTAAGAAATGATGTATATTTTAATATTGTTCTTTATAAAAATGTTTAATTTTTTGTCAAAAAAATGTTTAATTTCATAGTTTTGTAAAATTGTATGATTTGCTAGATCTAAATGAGTTGCATATGTTCCTTGAAACTTCATAACCTTTGGTGTCACTTCTAAGAAGGAAATTACATTAGGTGTCTCTTCTCTATATCACAAAGGAAAAAAAATATCCTTTTCTTCAATTATCATCATATCTAATGCCTTTAGTATATATTCTATCTAATACTTTTTATTTACAAATTCACATCTAAACTGGTTAATTTTAAATAAGAATAGTGCTTGAGGTAAAAACAACCAATTAAAGCTTCAGATTTAAATGTTTCAATTCTTTTACAAATATTATATGTTTACTCTCCACTTTATGTAGCTTATTTAGATTATAAGTTGCATAAAAAACAATTATAATAAAATAAATCTTTCATTTCATATTGTGAATAATGGCCATATATTTTTCATATCATTATAAAGAATAAAAATAAAGATTTGATTTTGATTGTTTTCTCTTTCTAAGTTTCCTATTAAATCTAAATTCTTTATTATCACTTTTGTTTTAAGTTTCAAATTTTGTTTTAATTAATATTTATGAATTATTAATTGATGAATAAACAAATAAATAAAGAAAAAATAAAAGAAAGAGTAGTTACTTTCTAATTTCTATGATTTATATTTATTCATACACAACCATTAACTTATTTAATTTAAACTCATCCAAGCTTAATATAATAATAATATTTAGAGGATGTCACTGAAATTTGGAAGAAGAAAATAAAAATAGAATAACATTATAAGAGAAAAGCAAATGCAAGACGCACATTACAAATGTAAATCACTTCCAAACATGTTTATCAATATATTATGATCACTTTCTTAGTATAACTTAGTTATTTTTATTCTAATGTTTTAAAAGAAATATAAAATCTCATTATTTTCATCCTTATAAACCATTATTTTTGTTTTTAAACAAAAAGATTTTTTTTCTGTGATGTTTATTTAGGCTATATGTTATATCAAAAAATATTCTCATTAGTATTGATCTTCAATTATTATCATTATTATTTTTCTTCTTTGTCTTACACATATTAAAAAATGCTATATCAAAAATATTCTTACTATTTATATTATTTTTCACATGTCTTTATTATTAAAATTCATGCTCATAAATTCGAGATATTAAATAGAATGACATTTATTATTACTAAGTAAAATGAAGTTTAGTAAGATTTTATTTTCAACAATTAAGCTCACTAAAATTTGGACAATTGTGCATATTAAAAAACAATACACTATATAAGAATATGACATAAATAAAAATTCAACAATATATTAATGTAATACTATATTTTTAAAATACATAATTTATATCGACAACTTATGTATATATTTGTATAAAATCTATATAAAATTAAAGGAAAAAATTATATAACAACTCGTGCATGCATCATACGCAGTATTCTCTAGTAAATATCTAAAGGAAGCTTTTTCCAAGCTCTAGGATGCTCCACATCATTTCCATTTATTTTTCAATAAATTTTTAATTTTATTAATATTTATTTATAATTTACAATTAAAGGAGACTTAAATTCATTATTACCACTAACTTATTATTATTAAATGCTACTCTTAGTGGAATAAAATATTTGGTGATGCCTATGAGCATTCTCAAGAAGAATAAAAACCTACGGTTATGGATTGCTAATAGGAATTAAACATAAAATTATTCATAACACAATGAAGGGAAATGTTTATCTATATCTATATCTATACATATAAGTAAAAGAATCCCCAATGGAGCCTCCACAATAATTCTTGAATTTTTGCTTTTATTTTTGTCTATTAAAAACTTCTCTTTTATTATTTATTAATTCCTACCTTTGTGTCCAACCCACTACTACTAATAAATTCCAACATAGTAATAAATTTAAACATTATATTATATTTAATCATAATTTTTGTATAAATGAGACTTTGATTTTAATTTTTAATATATAATTAAATATAAAAACAAGATTTTTTTATATTAATTAATGTTCATTCTCAATTCATGAGACTTATGAGTTCAATTATGTGTTCATTCTAAACTCAATTTTATGTTCTTATATTAGTTACTTTTTATTGTTTTGTTTTTATATTTATTACTATTTATTCTAAATGTTTTTTTTAAATTATATATTTATTAACATAGAAATTATATTATTATTATAATTGGTCAAAATTTAAATTAATTGAATTAATAAATATATTTATCAATTATAATAGTTTAGATGAAATAAGAAATAATAAGTTGACCTTTAAAATTCTTTTTTATGTAACCATTATGCATTGAATGGAGGGTTTCACATTTACATGAATTATTGCTTTAATTTACAATAAACTCATGAGTTAGTGGAATATGAGTGGAAGAAATAGAGTTTAAACTAATTATAACAAGAAATGACTATTTAAAGGAGAGATCTTTGGATGGTTAGGGTAGAGGTTTTGACAAAAAGAATCATATATAAAATAAGAAGTAGAAGAAAGGAGCAAGTTTCACAAGAAGGTGTAGAATGCACAAAAAGGGTAAAGATTTTTATGTTCTTAATGAGTTTAAAGTTGACAAATAGGCAATGATTTTTTGTAAAGTTATAGACATTGAGAAATTATGTATATTTTAATATTGTTCTTAAGAAAAATGTTTAATTTTTTGTATGATTGTATGATGTGTTAGATCTAAATGAGTTGCATATGTTCCACGAGCCTTCATAATCTTTGGTGTCACTTCTAAGAAGGAAATTACATTAGGTGCAAGAATCATATAGAAAACAAGGAGTAGAAGAAAGAAGCAAGTTGCACGAGATGTAGAATTCACAAAAAGGATAAAGAATTTCATGTTCTTGATAGTTTGAAGTTGACAACTAGACAACAATTTTTTGTAAAGTTATAGGCATTGATAAATGATGTATAGTTTAATATTGTTCTTTAGAAAAATATTAAATTTTATAGCTTTGTAAAATTGTATGATGTGCTAGATCTAAATGAGTTGCATATGTTCCTTGAGCCTTCATAACCTTCAGTGTCACTTCTAAGAAGAAATTACATTAGGTGCAATAATCATATAAAAAACAAGGAGTAGAAGAAAGGAGCAAGTTTCACAAGATGTAGAAATCACAAAAAGGGTAAAGAATTTTGTGTTCTTGATAATTTGAAGTTGACAAATAGGCAACGGTTTTTTGTAAAGTTATAGGCATTAAGAAATGATGTATATTTTAATATTGTTCTTTATAAAAATGTTTAATTTTTTGTCAAAAAAAATGTTTAATTTCATAGTTTTGTAAAATTGTATGATTTGCTAGATCTAAATGAGTTCAATATGTTCCTTGAAACTTCATAACCTTTGGTGTCACTTCTAAGAAGGAAATTACATTAGGTGTCTCTTCTCTATATCACAAAGGAAAAAAAAATCATTTTCTTCAACTATCATCATATCTAATGCCTTTAGTATATATTCTATCTAATACTTTTTATTTACAAATTCACATCTAAAATGGTTAATTTTAAATAAGAATAGTGCTTGAGGTAAAAACAACCAAATAAAGCTTCAAATTTAAATGTTTCAATTCTTTTACAAATATTATATGTTTACTCTCCACTTTATGTAGCTTATTTAGATTATAAGTTGCATAAAAAACAATTATAATAAAATAAATCTTTCATTTCATATTGTGAATAATGGCCATATATTTTTCATATCATTATAAAGAATAAAAATAAAGATTTGATTTTGATTGTTTTCTCTTTCTAAGTTTCCTATTAAATCTAAATTCCTTATTATCACTTTTGTTTTAAGTTTCAAATTTTGTTTTAATTAATCTTTATGAATTATTAATTGATGAATAAACAAAGAAATAAAGAAAAAATAAAATAAAGAGTAGTTACTTTCTAATTTCTATGATTTATATTTATTCATACACAACCATTAACTTATTTAATTTAAACTCATCCAAGCTTAATATAATAATAATATTTAGAGGATGTCACTGAAATTTGGAAGAAGAAAATAAAAATAGAATAATATTATAAGATAAAAGCAAATGCAAGACGCACATTACAAATGTAAGTCACTTCCAAACATGTTTATCAATATATTATGATCACTTTCTTAGTATAACTTAGTTATTTTTATTCTAATGTTTTAAAAGAAATATAAAATTTCATTATTTTCATCCTTAAACTTTCACATATTAAACCATTATTTTTGTTTTTAAACAAAAAGAATTTTTTTTACGTAGTGTTTATTTAGGCTATATGTTATATCAAAAAATATTCTCATTAGTATTGATCTTCAATTATTATCATTATTATTTTTCTTCTTTGTCTTACACATATTAAAAACTGCTATATCAAAAATATTCTTATTATTTATATTATTTTTCACATGTCTTTATTATTAAAATTCATGCTCATAAATTCAAGATATTAAATAGAATGACATTTATTATTACTAAGTAAAGTTTAGTAAGATTTTATTTTCAACAATTAAGCTCACTAAAATTTGGACAATTGTGCATATTAAAAAACAATACACTATATAAGAATATGGCATAAATAAAAATTCAACAATATATTAATGTAATAATATATTTTTAAAATACATAATTTATATCGACAACTTATGTATATATTTGTATAAAATCTATATAAAATTAAAGAAAAAAAATTATATAACAACTCGTGCATCGCACGAGTATTCTCCTAGTTTTTATCATAGATTAAACTTTTTTGACACGTGTTTAGTATTTTTAGCATAGTTTAAATTTATTTTACACGTGTTTAGTATTTTTATCGTAGATTAAATTTATTTGACACGTGCTTAGTATTTTTATCGCAGATTAAATTTTTTTGACAAGTGTTTAGTATTTTTATCGTAGATTACATTTTTTTGACACGTGTTTAGTATTTTTAGCATAGTTTAAATTTATTTGACACGTGTTTAGTATTTTTATCGTAGATTAAATTTATTTGACACGTGTTTAGTATTTTTATCGTAGATTAAATTTTTTTGACACGTGTTTAGTATTTTTAGCGTAGTTTAATTTTTTTGACACGTGTTTAGTATTTTTATCGTAGATTAAATTTATTTGATACATGTTTAGTATTTTTATCATGTTACTTAAATTTTTTTGACACTTGTTTATTATTTAATAGCATAGTCATTGCATTGGAGTTTGAAGAGACAATTGAAGACTTCTAGTGGTGATCTATCTAAATGTTTTATTTCTATTGATGACATGCTTACAGTTCATTTTGATCAAATCATCAGGTCTTTTCAAAGAAGCATTAACATAGTTGAAGTCTCCTCCAATATTCCACAGTTTAAAAATCTTCAAGGTCTTGTTTCCTTAAATGTATTGGGTCACATGGTTAAATAGTTTCAAAAATCTACATCTGGGGTTGGATATGACAGAGGCCGGTATGGGTGCATTAAAAGGAAGACACATCTTCTTCCTTGTGCTTGTGAGATAGGTATTTTTCATGCTTCCGGTACTTCTATTTTGTTGAATGTTGTTGATAATCACTGGAAACATTTGAGCTTGGATGCAGTAGATGATAAATCCACACAGGACAAATCATCTGGCTATGATATTTTTTATTAGTTTGAGGCTATCTTGGCAAGATTTAATAAAGTGAGTGAGGAGGAAAATTTTCTTATTAAGAGGCAGCTCAATGAGATAACATTCCCTTCTACTTCTTCAATGGTTCCACCTAAATCTAAAGTCAAAACAAAAGGTGCACCAAAGAAGAAAAAACTGAAATTATTTGATGCTAAGTGTGATCCTTCTGGGTGGGAGCATGTAGATGAGAAGGTGAAATTTACTCAAGAATCTGGGGCTTCTAATATAAAATCATCACAGCGATCTTCTAAAAATACTGCACAGCAGGCATAGATAAATACTTCACAGCGGTCTTCTAAATAATCTCAGGGTGCTTCTAGAATTTTATCATAGACTGCCGAGACTAAACTGGAGTTACCGTTTGTTCCTAATCACATGCACTCTTATATTCAAAAATTTATTGATGTTAGGGCTGATGGTAATTGGGGTTTCAGAGCAATCGGGGTTGGTCTTGATATGGGTGAGGATAGTTGGCCTCTCATTAGGCGAGATTTAATTCAAGAAACAAAGGAAAGGGAGCCACTGTATACTAGTATGTTTGGGCAGAACAAACTTTTAGAGTTTCGCCAAGCCTTAACTATTGATTCCTACGGTTTTCAGCCAGAGGGGAAGTGGTTGTATTTGCCAGAGGTGGAGTATTTAGTTGCAACCAGGTATAATGTGACACTAGTTTAGTTGTCTTTGTCTATGAATTATACTTATCTGTCTTTGAGAGGTACCTATGTTTCGTCTAAGTATAAGATCATAGCTATTTGAACAAGAACAATCAACACTGGTTGTATATTTCGATCTCTTCTACCTGTCTGTTACCTACTATTGCTACGCAATGGTCTCATCACCATTCACCGAAGTCCGCTTCATGGTTGGATCCCTACACTGGTCGTTTTGCCCTTTGGCAGTTGTAGCGACCGAAAAATCCGGGAATAGGATTCTTCGAAGGTTCAAAGAAAGTCGCCACCAAATTTTAGTTTAAGAGCAAATTCGGAAAATCCCTTTTAGGTTTGAGATAAGGCTGAGTTTGGGGTTCGGGAGTCGTTATGCGTGGGGAAGGTATTAGCACCTCACGACATCCTTTGTCTAATTAATTACGCTTTATTAATAATTACCCTTTTATTTACAGAAAAAAGACTTAATTAAATTTTTAGTTTTTAGTGCTTGACAAGAGTGGACTCTTGCTCCTACGTACCTCCGGATGCAATGGAGGAATCAAAACTACGTAGTTCTTCCTGAAAAAGGTTTGTTGGTTGGTGTTTTTTAGTGTAGGGGTCCTAGGTAGAGCTGGCAAAACGGGCTACCCGGCCCACATCGGGCTGGCCCGCATCGGGCTCGGGCTTCTGCGGTCCGGGCTAAAAAGCCCGGATGTCAATTCGGGCTCAACCTTTTCAGCCCAAGCCCAGCCCTATGCGGGCTACGGGCTTTTCGGGCTAGCCCGCATTGTGCGCCAATTTTTTTCTATTTCTCTATAACACAATGAACTGTATAAAAAATTGAATACAATTAATCATTTATCATCACTTTTCAATTTCAATCTTTTAACACTATTGATTTTTACTAAAATCATATTTTATGTGAGTATTAACATTATAAAATCCAACAATTGGATTAGCCATGAATAATCTGTTACATATTATAATTCTGCTACTCTATGTTGATTAATAAATTACAATCAGCTAAATAAAACCCAATCCTCTGGATTAGTAATTGCTCTATGCACACAGCTCCTGTACTTTCCATTAGTTATAATCTTAGGACAAAGTAAACATTGTTAACATCTTCATGAATGAATGGCAGTAACCAAATCTTCCTGTACTATTAATATTATGCTGCCACATCCTAGAACAGTAACCGAATCCCATATTCAAGAAGTATGAATGAATGGCAGTAACCAAATCTTCCTGTACGTATAGAAGATAAGAAGACTGAAGGTCTGAAGCTGAATAGTGATGAATGAAATTGGAGGATAGGAATTAGGAAGGAATGAATTAATTTGGGGAATTGGTGAGAATTAATCAATTTGGGGAATTGGTGAGAACTAATCAAATTGGTGAGAATTGGTGAGAATTGGGAAACGAGGAGACGTGTGACTCCTAGGACTCTTTGAACTGTACAGCTCACTGATGCTAGGACGCTGACTAACCCGATTGTACGACCGACATAGTAGCCTACTTTTTGAAAATGATTTTTTGTGTTTTTGAGAGAGATTGGTTTGATGTGAGGTGGGTTGGTTTTAGAATAGGTGTTCTAGGACTCTTGAACTGTACAACCCACTCGTCCTAGAACGCTGACTAACCCGATTGTACAACCGACTTAGTCCCCTATTTTTAGGAAAAATAATTTATTCATATTTTTATAAGTTTTTAGGATTACTGAACTGTACAGCTCATTGGTCCTAGGATGATGACTAACCCGGTTGTACAACCGACTTAGTCTTTTATTTGATTTTTGAAGAAATAAACTAATTTGTGGATAAAAAAAAAGACAAAACTGATAATTAATAAAGACTAGGCTAAAAAATAAATAAATAACTATATACATAAATAAATATGAATAGATATATACATAAATAATAAATAAATAAATAAACAACTAAATAAATAAATAAATAAATAGATTATATTACAAATAAATGATAAATAAAATGTACATAAAAATAAACAAAATAAATACAAAACTAACCTGGACTCGACGAGTGCCGAACCGGACTGAGCAGCAAACCGGACTCCAATCTGGTCCATTTTGACCCCAAGACCGCAAGAACCGCTTTGAGAATTGGAAAGCCGACTCAAAACGTCTAAATGATCAAAGACAGGTTTTTAGTGAAATGGGCGGCGAACGCTTTCACCCAAAAGATCACTTAACCCGCCAATGATCTCCCCCTCTAATCTTCACCTCTCAACCCCTTTTATATCCAATTGCTAGGGAGCTCTTGTTTCTTGTGAGCAATGTGGGACTAAAACAAGGTAGAGAAAGCAATTCCCCTTTAAAACACAAGTCCCGTTTTTCTCAAACCTGTCACCGTAAAATTGCGATTCCGGATTCGTTAACCGTTGGATCGTCTTCCTTTTTTGACAGTAGGTTCATGAGACATATATCTCCGCTTTCACCAATCGGATCGTCGAAAAGAGGTCTGAGGAGAGAGAAATTGCCTTCGCAATAGCTGCAGTTTTTGGTCTGTTTTTCTCAAACCCCTCACCGTAAAAGTGCGATTCCGGATTCGTTAACCATTGGATCATCTTCATTTTTTGACAGTAGGTTCGTGAGACATATATCTCCACTTTCACCGTTCGGATCGTCGAAAAGAGGTCCGAGGAGAGAGAAATTGCCTTCGCAATAGAGCTGCAGATTTGGGTATTTCATCTTTTTGTTCTTATTTTGTAAGCTTTTGTGCTTTGCTTCACTTGCTTTTTCAATTACTCAAAGAGGGTCAAAAGGAAATAACATGTGGGATGATTGACCAAGAACAAATCATGCATCTTTATTTTAACTTTATATTAATTGTGGTTGATATGCACAAACTACTTATCTTTTACTTGAGTACATAGAAACGTTTGTTGCACATACACTACTTAATAAAATAAAAAAATATTACAATGATATAAGAACTCGGACAAAATTGGGGTATAACAGTCAGTCTATGTGACCTCTGGAGCCCCGTCCCCTCCCGTGTGATGCGCCTAGATGTGTTGACTTAGCCGATGATTCTCTTGACGATTTATAGATTCCCCCGTGTTTCGTATTTTTTTTTTTGCACTTGTATTTATTATTGTAACGCATTTTTGTAATTACACGTGTTTAGTTATCCATATCTACACCGTTGATCAAATCACAACCGTTAAAATTAAAACCGTTGATCAAATCACAACCGTTAAAATCACAACCGTTAAATTAAAACTATTGATCAAATCACAACTGTTAACTAAATTGAAGGCCATCGTACATACCCTTGGTGGAACATATGTATGATGTTATATATTTAGGCATCGTATTTACCCCCACAAAACGTATATACGATTGACTTCAAACAAACCAATCGTATATACGTCCAATATACATATATATGATGTCGAAATATATAACATCGTATATATGTTCGATTGGTTTAATTTTTTTATAAAAAAAAGTTACGTTTTTTAAAGGGCATTTTGAGGTTTACATATTATGTGGGAGTAAATGGGAAGGGGGTGGGGTAAAAAAAAACCAAAAAGAAACAGAGGAGGAAGCAAGGGCATCTAAGTGTCACCATTTGGGGTTCTACGGTTTGCACCCTTAGTTTCACTTAACAGCCTCCTCTCTCTTTTAATAAAGGCGTTTGCTTTTCCCACACCCCCTCCTACTCAAAACACACCCCATAAGAGTGTGAAAAGACCAAAAGGCCAGCCAAAACATTTTTTTTTTCACGGAATTTCACCTGTTCGAACACGGGCCTTCGAACAGGTTCGAATGACATCGTTCGTGTGTGTTAAATCTTGACTTCACACTCTCTTTGGCGTTTTCACTGTTGAGTGAGGTCATGCGAACTGTTCGCATGACCTTGTTCGAACCCGTTCGAACAACATCGTTCGAGTGTGTTAAATATTGACTTCACACCCTCTTGTGCGTAATTTCAACTGTTCGAACGAGGTCTTTCGAACGTGTTCGAACAAGGTCGTTCGAACAGTCTTTAAACACGTGAACTCAGCGTTTCACGCGAGGTTATTTTTGGAATAAAATTTGTTAAGGGGTGTGAAAGAGTAGGAGGGGGTGTGGGAAAAGCAATGACCTTAATAAAAATGTGGGCTCTCTTTTTCCTTTTATGACTTTGGTTTTGGGCCTAGCCCATGTTTGAAACACTAATGTATCCCTTGTTTTCCTTTAACCATTAAAAAAAGATTTTTTGTACCCTCACCCAATCCCAATATATCCCCACCAAATTTGAAAACCCCAAAATGCCCTTTGTAATCTATTTTTTTAAAAAAAACGCTATCATCATATATATATATATATATATATATATATATATATATATATATATATATATATATATATATATATATATATATATCATTTGGGACATATATACGATGCTTATTTTCACATCATATATATGCCCTTAAGAGGTATATACGATTGCATCTTACACGCCAATCGTATATACCTCTTAAGAAGCATATATACGATCTACAGTAAAAATACGCATCGTATATATGTCCCAAATGACATATATACGATGGGTTTGAAATTTGTATTATTTTTTTGCAGTAAAAAAATTTCAACGGTAATGATTTCACTTTCAAAGTTGATCAACGGTGTGGATTGCACGACAAAATCAACGGTTGATAATCTTTTACCTCAACTATAAATACCCACTCCCACCATCACTATTGGTTTTTAAAAGGCTACTACAAATTCGTTAAAGAGTCAAAACTAATAAAAAAAATTATAAAAACACCACTAAAAATCTAACAAAACCAACATAAGGCTATGCAAAAAATTTTAGATTTTTTGGAGACTATAAAAAATTTAAAAAATTCCTAAAAAATAGTAAACGATGGGGATTTTGAGGCCGTAGTCCCGTAAGAAGTTTCTTCTAACGGAGTCATGCTCGGTGATTTTTTTTCTGATTTAATGGCTGTGGTTTCATTATGATCGGAGTAGGTTGCCCGAAAACCGATTTTTTAGCCTAAATTATTTGATCGACGTCTAACATTGTCACGTGTTAACGAACTACACGCTATATTAATTTTTATATAGTGTGTAGCCTTAATTAAATAATTAATTCTAACCGTATTTTTTTAAAATTTTTTGCACCAATCGTATATATGTTTTTTTAACATATATATACGACTTATTTTTGCCCATCGTATATACACCCTGCGGCGTATATACGATTGCAAAACCCTCACATCAATCGTATATACGCCTTGGGGTGTATATACGATGGAGTAAAAATATAAGTCGTATATATGTTAAAAAGATATATACGATTAGTCAATTTTTAAAAAAAAGCGTTTAGTGAAAAAAGGTATTTTGGGGTTTCACTTTATTGTGGGGGTATAAGGAGATATGGTGGGGGTAAAAAAAACCCTTTTAAAAATGTGTCTACTTCACAATTATTAAATTCTCAAAAAAAACAACATTTTTCTCATAAAAATATAAATAAAAAATGGGATTCGCTAAGATGTGACGTCTTGTTGGTCCTAGTTTAAGTTGTCTGCGTTATATAGCTTGGTGATCATAAACCATTTTCTAAAAACTTAAAATTAACCAATTTTTTTTCTCAAGAAGACTATGTGACTTTTGAATTCATCATTGCACCAGAAGATATACAAAAGCGGGTCTTCCCAGTCAAGTAAAAAATTAAAATTAATCACGGTTTTATCAAAAGTCTTTTTTCATAAAAAAAATTCGGTTTTTTTGTCAAAAATATTAAAAACAAATTTCCGTTTTTTACTAAAAAAAATTAGTCACTAATTTTATAATCTACTCAAACTACTAAAATTAATCATTTCTTTGACAACGGTAAAATTAATCATTTTAACCACTATCTATTGTCAAAAAAGACGTACATTTAATAAAAGTTTAAAAATTATTATTTTTTCAAAAAATTAAATTATTAAATTAATATTATTCTCAATAATTAAATAATCTAAAATTTATTATTTACTATAATGTCTCTATTAAAATCATTGAATTTAACCACTGTGAATTGTAAAAAAAACTTTAACTCCTACAAAAAATTACAAAATAATTTTTTATAATTAAATGAATATGATTAAATTATATAGAAAAAAACAAGTCATAATACGTGGCAACGACAGCGACAACGAAATTATTTAAATGAATCTGATTTAATTAATATTAAATCATATAGAAAAATATGACTTAACATGTCGCAACGGGACGGGGAAGATGACGCGTAGGGCGTGGAAGGAGGTGCTGGCGAACAAAATTCCGGAGGAGTCTAAGGGGCAGGTTACGGGGATTGGTTCTGCAGGTGATGAAGGAAAAGGAACCGATCAGGAATGGAAGGACGTGCAAGCGGTGATGAAGGAAAAGGAACCGATCAGGAATGGAAATAATTTGGTGAACAGGAACATGTGCAGGCATCAAAGCAATAACACAGGGAAAAAGAATTATCGCTGGGAGGGAGGGGGACGGAATATGAATGGTCAAGAAAGAGGGGGAAGCGTGAGGTATGCACATGGCAGTGGAAGAGGTTGGCAGCAACACCAAAGGGCAAAGGAATTTGATAATAGGAAAGCCAATCATGCACATTATGAGCAAAAAATAGTTTATTTCAGGAAAGAAAACTTGTGTGGTGTATGGTACAATGCGCCGGAAGAGGAGATGGCCAAATTAAGAAGGATGTATGTGGCCCAGGTGAAGAACGTAGGCGGTACCCACTTGGTCCAAGAATGGTTTAATAGGCAAGGAGTTTTCATTAATCAAAGTGACTCCAATGGGAGCCAATTTGAGCATGTTAGAAGAAATGGAGGAGGGGTATATTCAAGCTATACTTGATGAATCTGAAGAATGGTTTTATGAGGTGTTTGGAGACATAAGGAAATGGAATCCAATGGACTATGATAAGGAGAGAGTGGTATGGGTTAGATGCCATGGTATCCCCGTGCATGCATGGAATAATGAGTTCTTCTCTTCATTGGCACGTAAATTTGGAACGTTCTTGGGGGTTGATGAAAATACAAGAAAGAAATCCACGTTAGATGTAGCAAGAATCTTAATACGAACCAAATGCTATGATGCTTTCAATATGGTTGTGAATGCCATTATTAATGGTATAAGATATGAGATCAAAGTGCTAGAGGAATGGTGTGGGCCATTGAGGTGGGAAGGGCTGACAATGGCGAATGAAAATAACAGAAAGGATGGGGAGGAGTACAGTGATTTCAGTAGTGACGAAGAGGGTAATCCACCTTTGTTCGGGATGGAGGAGATGGTGGAGGACCAGTCAGAGGAGGAGGAGGAGGAGGAAGGAGATGAAAATACAAAATGGATTGAGAGGGTAAAAGAAGTCAGTGAAGAAGTTAATAGCAATAATGAGGAGACTAATGGGGAGGAGGAGAGTAACCAAAACAATGAAAGTCAGTTAGAGGGGCAAGGTTTGGTGCAAGTGGAACCAAATGCGCAGCTGGTGGTCCCATCTAGGTGTGGGGAGGAGGAGTGCATAAAAATTAATGAATTGAGAAAGGAGGAGATGGTCAAGGAAACTGTGGGTGGTAATGGGCCCATGGTGGTGCCAGATCTCTCGAGGAAACAAAACAATAAAATAAATGATCCATTGGCTGAGTTTGGGAGTTTTATTGCAGGTATCTCTTCACCAGGTTCGTGTGAGAATAAAGAAGTGCAATCAGAGATGAAGAAAAATACGAAGAGGAAAGGGAAGAAGAAACTGAAGAACAATGAGAAGAACAACACGAACATCACAATAGGCGTTGTAAATGAAAAAGCCAGGGAGAAGATCGCTGCATTATCGGAATCAAGCAGGAGTGCTACTAATGAAGAGGTATATGTAGTGCAACGGAATCCTCATGTGCCAGGTATGTCTGTATCAATAAATTGTGAAGGAGAGGGATCGGTTATTGGTGAGGTATCCGTAGGAGATTCTGGTATTAGGTTTTGCAATGATAGATTTTTGAAGGATCATGAAATCTCTATTGGAAACAAAATGTGGAGTTTTGCTAGGGATCAGTTAGGTATAGTTGGTCAAAACAAGGACGAAGATTATGTGGAAAGGCTTAGGCAGTTGGAGGCCAATGATCAAGAAGCAAAAGGAAGGAAGGAGACAAACATGGTGTCACAATGAAGATTGCCACAATCAATATGAGAGGGTGGGGAGGTGCAGCAAAGAGAAGGCGCCTCCGGAAGCTGATAGTAGAGGAAAGGGTGGATTTTTGTATGATTCAGGAAACGAAATGCGGCGAGATATCCAGGAGAGCTGTTAGGAGTATTTGGGGAGATGAAAATTTTGATTTTCTTTGTAAAATAGCCCATGGACAAGCAGGAGGGATGGTAAGCGTATGGAAGAATGATTTGTTGGAGGTGTTGTTCTCGTTTTCAGGGGAATGTTTTGTGGGGATATGTGCAAAGGTGGAGGGTGACATATGTTATTTTGTCAATGTTTATTCGGTGTGCACCTTGGCAGGGAAAAAGAGGCTGTGGGAGAATCTGAAGCAACTGAAGAGTCAATTTGAGGAAGGGGAGTGGTGTGTGGCTGGAGATTTTAATGCAGTAGTCTCAAGAGGTGAGAGAAGTGGGTGCACAACAGTTTTTAACCAAGCAGAGGCTAGGGAGTTTAGTACTTTTATGGATGACATGAATCTGATTGATTTACCGGCTCAAGGAAAGAGGTTCACTTGTTTTGGAGGAGACGGGAGGGCAAGTAGATTGGATAGAATTTTACTCACTGAGGGCTTGGTGGACAAATGGCAAGTCAGAAGCCAGTGGGTAGGTGATAGAGAAATCTCAGATCACTGCCCTGTGTGGTTGGTGTCTTCAGTGAAAAATTGGGGGCCAAAACCATTCAGGTTTAATAACTGCTGGTTGGATCATGCAGAATTCAGAAATCTTGTCACACAGTGTTGGGAATCATTTCAAGTGGAAGGAAGGGGAGATTTTGTACTGAAGGAAAAATTGAAGATGTTGAAGGAAAAAATCAAGGTGTGGAATAGGGAGGTGTTTGGATATAAAGAGTTGAAAATCAAAGAGATAGTAAAGGAACTGAATGAGATAGAAAGGGTTGCTGTGGAGGGTGGAGGGGTTAGTGATGAGCTAAGGAGACGACTGACTGACGAGTTTTGGCAAGAGTTACAAGCAAAGGAAAGCCTTATAGCACAAAAATCACGTGTGAAGTGGTTAGCGGAGGGTGACTCAAATAGTAGATATTTCCATGCTTGTATGAGAAATAACAGAAGACGGACACAGTTGGAAAAATTACTGGTAGATGGTGAATGGGTGGAGGATGTAGATGGGATCAAGAGGGCAGTGAAGAACCATTTCGAAGAGAAATATAGAGAGGAAAGTTATCATAGGCCAACTTTGGAAGGGGTTCAATTCAATAGAATAACGGAGGTGGAGAATGACTCGCTCGTGGTACCATTCTCGGAAGAGGAAATTAAGGAGGTGGTATGGGAATGTGACGGTAACAAAAGCCCGGGACCGGATGGGTTTAATTTTAACTTCATCAAGTCTTACTGGGAGATGTTGGCGCCGGAGATATTGAAGTTCTTTGAGGAGTTCCATAGGAATGCGAGGCTCCCCAAAGCTGTCAGTGCGTCCTTTATGGCACTGATCCCAAAAACAAAAAACCCACAAGGATTGGGTGAGTTCAGGCCAATATCCCTGATTGGATGTTTATATAAGATGATGGCAAAAGTCCTGGCGGGAAGATTGAAAAAGGTGTTGCAAGGTGTAATCTCGGCGGTCAAAGCGGCGTTTTATCGGGCGCAATATCACGGATGGCGTAGTGGTAGTAAATGAAGTTATTGATATGGCAAAGAGGAAGAAGAAGAAGTGCGTCATTCTGAAAGCAGATTTTGAAAAGGCCTACGATTCAGTGAGCTGGTCTTACCTTGATCACATGTTGGGAAGACTGGGGTTTGGTGTAAAATGGAGACACTGGATGAGAGTGTGTTATTCATCTATTTCAATTTCAGTTTTAGTTAATGGAAGTCCAACGGAGGAATTTGTAGCCCAGAAGGGATTGAAACAAGGTGACCCACTTGCACCTTTTCTATTCTTGATAGCGGCGGAGGGTCTAGCGGGGTTAGTCAGGAAAGGGGTGGAATCCGGAAATTTGGATGGATTCAAAGTAAGCAGTAATCTGGAAGTGAATTTACTGCAGTTCGCGGATGACACGATATTATTTTGTGATGGGAGTGAGAGGAGCATATGGTGTTGGAAAACAATACTAAGGGTGTTTGAGCTGGCATCGGGACTGAAGGTAAACTTCGCCAAAAGTAATGTGATTGGCCTGAACATAGATGAAAGGAGATTGGAGGGTATGTCACAGTTCTTAGCATGTAGAGTGGGTAAAGAATCATTTAAGTTTTGGGAATTCGGTTGGGCAAACCCAGGAGAGCGACAACTTGGCAACCGGTTATTGATGTAATAAAAGCAAGGCTTAATAGTTGGAAGAGTAAGCAACTATCCATAGGGGGAAGAGTTACACTCATTAATTCGGTTTTGGCATCCCTTCCCTTATACCTTTTCTCTTTCTATAAAGCACCAAAGAAGATTATTGAAGAAATAGTAAAGTTGCAAAGGAGGTTTTTGTGGGGTGGGGATGAGGAAAGTAAAAAAATGGCTTGGGTGAGTTGGAACACTATTTGCACACCTAAGGACAAAGGGGGACTGGGTATTAAGAACATTGAAGCGTTCAACCTAGCTTTATTAACCAAATGGAGATGGAGGGTGTTGGTGGAGGAAGACGATCAATTATGGCGAAAGCTACTAGTGGAAAGATATGGATTAAATGGAAGATGGCCGAGAGCAGCGGAGTATATAAGAAATTGGGGGAAAACCTCAATCTGGTGGAGGGATATGTGTGTGCTAGGGAAGGGTAGCAACTTGGAGGAAGAGTGGTTTGAAGGTCTGTGTAAACTAAAACTGGGGAAGGGGAATTTGGTAAAATTCTGGACTGATAAGTGGTTGGGAACGGAACCGTTGGCGACGTTATTTCCAGTGCTATATGACAAATGCGGTGTACAAAATGCTGTAGTTGAAGAGATGGGCTCGTGGTCGCATAACGAATGGCGTTGGGAGCTTAACTGGGACACGCGCGACATCTTTGAAGCGCATCGAAGCTCTGCGAGACCGAATGGGCGGCGATGCAGTCGTTCTGCTGATCAAGCACCGCAGATCACGATATCTCGCGGCTGCATTGCGATCGGTGGCGCGCTGTGCGCGACAAGCGCGCGCGTGGTGGTCGCGCTACTTGATTCGTTTAAAGGTTTTACCGTGAAACGTTGCTATGATTGGTTTGTGAATTGTTTTGCAGTCTTTGGTGGGACTTTTAGGATTAATCGTGGTGAACGCGTGTAAAAACTATGGAGGAATGACGTGCCATCAAAAGTCAAGATATTTGCATGGCGTGTGTTGCATAATGAGATTGCTACGGGAGGCATTGGCGAGAGAGGAGTTATTCAACCACAATTAGAAACGAATGTGTATTCTGCTTTTTTGGAGGAGGAAACGACACAACATCTTTTTTACGAATTGTAATATCATAAAGAATGTGTGGCGGTTGGTATTCTCTTGGTCAGGGAAAATTACTATGAAAAGGGACGAGGTGATCTCGCATTTTATGGAATTTGGAAGGCTGGTAAAGGGAAAGAGACAAAAAAGGGTAAAGCATCTCATATGGCTAGCGGTGATTTGGAACATATGGATGGCAAGGAATAGGACAGTCTTCAAGGGAGAGGTATTGTCATTGCAAGACTTCTCTTGGGAATCAAAGACACTGACATGAGTCTTTGGTTCAAGGCGAGAAAAGGAAGAAACAATGAGGGAGGGTTGGGTGGATTGGTATAATAGTCCGCTGAGTGTACTAGCAACATTGTAAGTTCACTTAGTATGACTTGGTTGGAGTTCTTTAGTGGGAGAAACAGAGAGGGTGTGTAAATATGTTGTTTTTACATGTATGATTAAAGAATAATGTGTGTTCTTTCTGTAGGAAGGGGAGAAACAATGGGTTAGGATATTTTTCCCATTGTGGCACAGTCTGTTTTGTGTGAGGTACTCTTTTTCCTCCCAGGGTCTTTTTCCCAAGGGGGTTTTGGCTCTGGGAGGTTTTGAGGAGGCCCTCCCCTTACCATTGTAACTATTGGGCACACTTTGTGCTTAGTTTCAATGAAAATCTTGCTTATCTAAAAAAAAAAAAAACGGGAACATCAACGAGAGGCTGGCAATGAGATTGTCAACTAGAGCGGCAACGAGAGTGCCAACAGCAGTGGCAACGCTAGAGGTAACAGGAGCGTCAACGGGAGTGCGTACGGTAAGAGGGCCAACGGGAGGCCCAACGGAGATGCAAACGGGAGGGTCAATGGGGATACATATTTTGCATAAAGTCTCATTTCATTTTTCTTCATTTTTACTCCATTATTAATATTATAAGAAATACCGACTTTTTTTAAAACTTTTACAAACACAACAATTTTAATAAATTTGAAAATATAGCCTTTTATCAAGTTTTCTCTTTTTATTTTTGTATTTTACAACTTTCAACGTATTTATAATTTCATAGGAAGTTATAACAAATACAGTGTCACTCGTGCTTATGCACAGATAAAATGCTTCTGTGGACAAAAAGTAGAAAGTAGTAATATGGAGTGTGCAGAAGAAAGTAGAATAGAGTGTGATAGTGCAATGAAAAGTAGAGTTGTGACAATACTTGACTGAAGTAATGTACTAATGTGTAATTAGAGGACACTTTGGTTGGTTTTGGATGCCATTGGATTAAAAATTGTGGGATCAATACCGCGAATTTTTACGGATTTGGATTTAGTGCCTTTAATATTAGGTATGCTAGATGACTTTAGGCTTATTTTGGAGGGAAAAAAATGAGAGAGAAAATATTTGAAGAGAGAGATAAATACAAAAGGCTAATCGTATGGGTGCCAGATTCGTTTTTAGAGGAATAGGTTTGAGTTTTTGAAAGATGAGCTCTTTCGACTGGTTGAGTTATACTTTATGTAATGATTTTAAATTTTGAGCTAAGTTTATGTATGAAGTTATTTTATGTTATCATGTATATTAGCACTTAGGGGTGTTCAAAACCGAACCAAACCAATAGAAAACCGCAAACGGAACCAAACCAAATTGAAAACTGCAAAAAACTGTTTTCTATTGGTTTGGTTTGGTTTTCTTTATTAGTGAACCATGTGGGGAGCCGATGTAGACCTATTTGCATGTGTTTATGGAAATGTTACTTCGCCCACAAGGTCTGGTATGTTGTTTTTTGTTGGTTAGGGTGGCAACTGTCAATGCCACCGGATTTGTTCTCTTTATTCTCGACTTTTTGTGCTTTTGGACGGGGAGGTAAGGTGAAGTGGGGTCTGTGTCTCATTTTGTACTCAGTTTTATGGCTTCTTTGGGATATGCATAATGGGTGTATGTTTCACGCCAAAGTTCGAAACTGTGATTGGGTATATCAGGGACCATAGTGTCTTTATTATGAGTGGCATGTTGGCCCATTGTTGTGTATCAGTTAGGGGTGTTCAAAACCGAGCTAACTCGTACCGAAAACCACAAATCGCAAAATCTATTCAATTTTCTTTTTCAATCAACCGCACAGTTTGGTTCGGCTTGAGGTTTTTGTTCCACCAACCAAACCGCAAGTAAGACTAAGGCTTATTGACTTATAACCTTTATTACTACCTTATTAGCCCAAATCCAACTAAAACCCAACTCTCACCCACTTACTAGCCCGAATCCAATTGATTCCTTAGCTCAGTTACAAACAATCCATTTGTTATGATATATTTAAAAATTACAATAAAATATTTAATTCAAATTATTTTAAACATGGTTGCACCTATCTTAAAAGAATTAAAATAGAGTAGTTTATATACTACATATATTTGAGTAGATTTTTTCGTAAAGATTTATGTTAGCCGTTTTTTATTTTAGTTAATTTCAACTCCGTTTTAAATCATGTTTTGACTCGGAAAAACCAAACCAATCCAAACCACATTGGTTTGGTTTGGTTTGGTTTTTTTAGGAAGCCAACCGAACCAAACCAAACCGCATGTAGTTTTACCTTACGGTTCGGTTCACTTTTTGTCTCAAAACCAAAACAAACTGAACCACGAACACCCCTAGAATCAGCCGGAAATAATTTTTGGGTGATTGGTTGCCATCATTGTTGTAATCTCTTATTGGGGGTGCTCTTTTTACTCCTCTATGTCTTTTTTCTCTTTGGGATTTAGCCTCAGGAAGTTTTAATGAGGCGTTATTTGGGTTGTAATACCCCTTGTGCTTCATTGAATATACTTCTTTTGTATTTTAAAAAAAAACATGTAAGACTAAATTAAAACTAAAAATAGATAAGGACTAAATTTATAATAAATATGATTATTTATTTGGGTGTCTTTTGCATCCGACCGACCGTTTATACTAAAAGACAACAAAATTTGATTACCTATTAATTTATTCCTACGACAAGCCTGCCTAATCTTAAACTCCTGCATTCTTAACAATCAAGTCACTGAGAAACTGGTTGATATTGTTGCTAGAAGTACCACCTTCCTGCAAAGCATTTCTAGCAGACTCTTTCATTTCCATTGCCCTCTTCTTAATATCTTCAGCCTTTCTCCCTTCCATCACATCCCAAATGCACTTCTCAATCTCTTCAGCGCTAGCAATCTCATCTTCCCCACAATTCACTCTCACTCCATTCCCAAACACTTTCTCAATAAGCATAGCATTTGTTTTTTGATCAGTCCAAAAAGGCCAAGCAATTACAGGAACACCAGTAACCACTGTCTCAAGTGTAGAATTCCATCCACAGTGACTCATAAAACAAGCAACAGAAGGGTGTTTTAGTACTTTCTCTTGTGGACACCATTTTACCACAAAACCCTTCCCTCCTTCAGTTTCTTTCAAAAACTCTTCTGGCAATTTAACAGCACCATCTTCTTTTTTATAATTATTAGCTGCTGGATTAACCACCCACAAAAATGGTTTGTTGATATTCTTCAAAGCTTTAGCTATATTATCTATTTGGTTTTGTGATAACACAATTAAACTACCAAATGATATATAGATAACTGATGAAGGTGGTTTACTATCAAGCCATTCTATGCATGAATCTTCAGCTTTCCACATATCCATACTAACATCATTTGTTACTTCTTTTTCTCCTAAAAGAAAAGTTGAAACTAATGGTCCAATATTATAAATTGGTGCTAATGAATCCATAGATTTCACTATCTCTTCCTCAATCTCAAAAAATGAAGAACCTAAAACCCATTTCACTTTATCCAAACCGTTGAATAATTTCCCAACAAGTTCCTTAAAGTAAAGAGGACTAGAAGGTAACAAAAAAGAAGGAAGATCACTAACCTCAAATGTTGGTAATCCAGGCAAATTAACCTTCTCATTAAGATCCTCTAAACTGGGAAAAATATCTGTATTATTGAAATAACGATAGTAAATTGAATAAAGTGCACAAGCTTGGATCCAAAGTAAAGCACAAGGGATTCCATGATCAGTTGCCACGTCAATAGCCCAAGGTATAAAAGGGTTGATAATCACACAAGAGAATTTGTGATTGTGAACTTTTGTGAGATTAGTGATAAGAGTGGACAAATTTTCTGGCCCTTTTTCATAGAGACTGTTGACTAGGGTTTCTCTATCTGAACGATCAAAGTCAATGCTAAGACCATCAGAAAAGAACTCAAGTTTGATTTCTGAGTTTGTGTTATCATCAATATAATTACTATGCTTAAGCATGCGATTATGACCTTCTTCATTTGTAGCGAAAGTAATGTTAACACCCTTTGAAATGAGGTGTTTGGCAAACTTCAACATAGGGTTGATGAAGCCTTGAAAGGACAATGTCACCATCAGAATGTTTATTTTTTCTTCAGATGATGCCATGGTTTCTAGGGTGCACAAGAACAGGAGGAGATCAGAGAGGGGGGTGTAGTAGTAAAGGTTTGGTGTGTACCAAGGTTAGCAGGGAGTACTATATATAGGACAATTTTTAATATACAAAAGGATAATAATTAGAATATATTTTTTAAAATGGCAACAATAATTAAAATATCACGTTTCCAGTCAAAATAAAATTAAAAAGCAAAAATAATAAAAACAGTGTGTGCTTTTTTTGGCGGATTAAATGCAGTCAATGCTTACAAATATAGTTTTTTAATAATGTGAAATAATTAATTGATTTCCAAAATTCATACAATTATAAAGGTCATATTTATTTTTAGAGGTGTGTACCCAAAAAAATATATCTAGGTGAAAAAATTATGTGTTTGTAATAATTTTTGGTAAAATTATATTTTCAAATGCTAGCGAAATGAATATGTTTATCCTTTTTTTGACTCAATAAATATTTTTTTTGGGGTGTAGTAGTAAAGGTTTGGGGGTGTACATGGTTGGCAAGGAGTAGGACAAATTTTAATATATACACAGGGGTAATAAAAAGAATATTACAAGTCTAGTCAAATAAAAAAATAAAGTTAGTGAAATTAGTTAATTGATTTCCAAATTAAAAAAAATTGTAAAATAATTTAAGTTTATAAATTCATACCATTATATGGGGCGTATACATTTGTGTGAACCAAAAATATATATCCAGGTGAAAAAGTAATGAATTTGTAATAATTTTTTGGAAAATTATATTTTCAAATGCTAGGAAAATAAATATTTTATCCATTTTTGACTCAATTTTTTTAGGGTGTACGAGGTTGTTTTTTTGGTCTACTAAAAGAAATGATAAATAAATACCACAAACACATACAACCATTGCTCACTCTTGGATTCGAACCCGGGAGCCGACGTTCCCATGTGGTTGAAATTGCCAAGGCAACCAACTGTGATCAGTGATAAGGGTGTACAAGGGTTGGCAAGGAGTAGGACAAATTCTAATATATATATATATATATATATATATATATATATATATATAGGAATAATATAATAATAAAATAAATTAAAAGAATGTTAATAAGAATAGTGTGTGCTTTTTTGGGTGGATTAAATACAGTCAAGGCTTCTGATAAAAAAATACAGTCAATGCTAACAAATATATTTTTTTATTAATTAATTGATTTCCAAATTTAAAAATACCGTAAAATCATTAAAGTTTATAAATTCATACCATTATATGGGGCGTACCATTTTTAGAGATGTGGACGATATATATATATATAACCACTGCTCACTCTTGGATTCGAACCCGGGAGCCGACGTTCCCATGCATGTGGTTGAAATTGCTAAGGCAACCAACCGTGATCACGGATAAGGGTGTACAAGGGTTGGCAAGGAGTAGGACAAATTCTAATATATATATATATATATATATATATATATATATATATATATATATATATATATATATATATATATGAATAATATAATAATAAAATAAATTAAAAGAATGTTAATAAGAATAGTGTGTGCTTTTTGGGTGGATTAAATACAGTCAAGGCTTACGATAAAAAAATACAGTCAATGCTAACAAATATATTTTTTTATTAATTAATTGATTTCAAAATTTAAAAATACTGTAAAATCATTAAAGTTTATAAATTCATACCATTATATGGGGCGTACCATTTTTAGAGATGTGGACCAAATATATATATATATATATATATATATATATATATATATATATATATATATATATATATATATATATATATATATATATATATATAGGTGAAAAAAAAAATGTGTTTGTAATAATTTTTTGTAAAATTATATTTTCAAATGCTAGAAAAATAAATATGTTTATCCTTTTTCGACTTAATAATTTTTTTGGGGGGTGTAATAGTAAAGGTGTGGGGTGTTCGAGGGTTAGCAAGGAGTAACAGAGCATAAAATCAATACCAAACAAAATAATCTGCCACTCAAAATCAGCTTCACAGATCCAATAGTTTCATTTTCCCTTTACTATCCCCACCCAAACCGTTTATACTAAATAAATAAAAAGTACAAATAGAATAAATTCGACTACTTATTTATTCCTACGACAACCTTTGAATGCTTAGGTCCCATTTGGATTCTTAACCATCAAGTCAATAAGAAACTGATTGATATTGTTGCTAGAGGTGCCACCTTCTTGCAAAGCCTTTCTTGCATACTCTTTCATTTCCATAGTCCTCTTCTTAATATCTTCAGCATTTTTCCCTTCCATCACATCCCAAATACACCTCTCAATCTCTTCAGCACTAGCAATCCCATCTTCCCCACAATTCACTCTTACTCCATTCCCAAACACTTTCTCAATAAGCACAGCATTTGTTTTTTGATCAGTCCAAGATGGCCAAGCAATAACAGGCACACCAGTTACCACTGTCTCAAGTGTAGAATTCCACCCACAATGACTTACAAAACAAGCAACAGAAGGGTGTTTTAGTACTTTCTCTTGTGGACACCATTTTACCACTATACCCTTCCCTTCACTTTCTTTCAAAAACTCTTCTGGTAATGGTACAACACCATTTTCCTTAGCTGGCTTAACCACCCACAAAAATGGTTTGTTGATATTCTTCAAAGCCCTAACTATATTATCTATTTGTTTTTCTGACAAAACAATTAAACTACCAAATGATATATAAATAACTGATGAAGGTAGTTTATTATCAAGCCATTCTATGCATGAATCTTCAGTTTTCCACATATCCACACTAACATCATTCATTACTTCTTTTTCATCTAACAGAAAAGGTGACACTAATGGTCCTATATTATAAATTGGTGTTAATGAATCCATAGATTTCACTATCTCTTCCTCTATTTCAAAAAATGAAGAACCTAAAACCCATTTCACCTTATCCAAACCCTTGAATAAATTCCCAACAAGTTCCTTAAAGAAAAGAGGACTAGAAGGTAACACAAAAGAAGGAAGATCTCTAACCTCAAATATTGGCAATCCAGGCAAATTAACCTTCTCATTAAGATCCTCAAAACTGGGAAATGAATTTGTATTCTTGAAATAACGATAATAAATTGAATAAAGTGCACAAGCTTGGATCCAAAGTAAAGCACAAGGAATTCCATGATCAGTTGCCACGTCAATAGCCCAAGGTACAAAAGGGTTGATAATCAAACAAGAAAACTTTTGAACTTGTGTGAGGTTAGTGATAAGAGTGGACAAATTTTCTGGCCCTTTTTTATATAGAGTGTTGATTACAGTCTCTATATCTGAACGGTCAAAGTCAATGCTAAGACCATCAGAAAAGAACTCAAGTTTGATTTTATTTGAGTCTGTATTATGATCATTACTAGGCTTGAGCATGTTGTGACGACCTTCTTCAGTTGTAGCAATAGTAACGTTAACACCCTTTGAAATAAGGTGTTTGGCGAACTTTAACATGGGGTTGATGTGCCCTTGAAAGGCCAATGAAACCATTAGAACGTTTAGTTTTATTTCAGATGATGGCATAGTTTCTGGGTGCATGAGACAAGAGAATCAGAGGGGTGTAGTAGTAAAGGTTTGGTGTGTGAGAGTGGCAAGGAGTACTCCAATATATACACAATACACAGAAATTGAGATGGTAATAAGAATACAGACCGGTCAAAATAAATAAAAATAGATTTCCAAATTTATTTTTTGCAATGAATGCTTACAAATACTTAATTAATTTTTTAAAATAAGATATTACTAATTAATTTTTTCAAAAAAAATTGACCAAAATTGATTTCTAGATTTTGTTTTTTTACCAAAATTGATTTCTCGAGACTAGAACGAATGATTAGTCATTTTGTGGCAAAATTCTTTCCAATACAATATTCATAATCAATAAGAAAAAGGAATTTAAAATTAACCTCATATAATTAATATGCGGTGGTTGAAATTTGTATGTGTTTTTTAAATCGGGGTAAACTTCCGTTGTAAATCTTTTTATACCATCAACCAATAAAAATAAGGGTATTCATGTGTCTTTTACGGTAGTTATGATAAAGACAACCTTTTTATGATATGTCATCTTGCAATTAGTCGACTTTGTAAGAAATCTTTATATTGAAAGTATATACAAAATAAATCCTTTTTAAATTCCAAGTACGCCTAAAATATATTTTTTTGACTCAAAGTACGCTAAAAAAATGTTTTAAAAAATTGTCAAAAACTTTAAATAAATTATTTTATGACATTGAATTTAAGGAAAGAAGAAAGAAAATATTAATTGCAAGTAGAGGTGTCAAAATGGATGGATATGGATTTGGATTATAATGGATGGATTGGAGAAATCCATTTAAAAATTAAAATCCATTAGGATTGTAAAAAAATTCAATCCAATCCGATTCCATTAAATAGAAAAGTCCAATCTAATCCATCAATTAACAACTTTTTTTTGGATAGATATCCAATCCATCCACTAATACCTTTAAAACAGAAAAATATCTTTTAATAAAAAAACATTTTTAGGAAAAAAAACATATATTTTTAATACTCCTAACAATTATATTTTTTATGTTTATAATTATATAAATTTATATATATATATATATATATATATATATAAATTAATATAAATTTATTTAAACATATACTTTTTAAAATTTATTTGGTCAAAAAATATAGAAATTTATATATATATATATATATATATATATATATATATATATATATATATTTAACTATATATATTATATATATAAATTATATATATAATATATATTTAACTATTTCTGTGTTTTTACTAAGTTGTTTTCTTTTATTTAAGTTGCATTTTGTTTCTTTTTAAAAATGTTTTGGCAAAATGATTAAATATATTATATTAATTTTGAGAATAGAAAACAAAGTGAAAAGGTGTACAAGCTGGGGAAGGCTCTATATGGTCTAAAACAAGTACCTGGAGCCTAAAATAAACGAATTGATGGATTCTTGAAGCAATTGAAGATAGCATCGACTGTATGTGAAACTGTTTCAAGGTGATGGCATGATTTTAATTATCTGCTTTTATGTTGATGATTGGGCGGCAACAGGGAGTGTGATGGAGCTAGGAAGTTGAAAGATTCAATAAGTGCATGATGGAGGAGTTTGACATGACAGATTTGGGTGATTTATCATACTTTATGGGCATGGAGTTCATGGCAACAAGAAAGGGTGTTTTCCTTCATCAAAGGAGGTATGCCAATGATATTTTAAAGAGACTTAAAATGATTGAGTGCAATTCTTCCTCAACTCCTGCTGGAGCAGAGATGATGCTAAAGCACTAGTGTATGCAACACCGTATAAACAGATTGTGGGGTCCTTGAGGTACTTATGCAACACAAGGCCTGACTTAGTCATCTCTCTCTTTCCCTCTCCCTCTCTCTCTCATGTGTGTGAGTCAAAATCAGTGTGAGAATTCTCCCTAGTTCATCAATATGTGCAGTGAATCACAGCTTGCTCCAATAAGAGTGACTTTCTATTGTTTGGTTTAATCACTCTCCTATTTCTATTCTACCAAACACACCTTAAAAAGGTCTTCGTATTTGGAATAGAAATGCATTTAAGAACATTTTCAGGATTTAGATCATGCGGCGCAGTTGTGCATTCAGCAGATCTAAACCGTCTAATTTTGATTGGACGATCTAGATTTTATCTTTATATATGTTTCTGAAGCTAAAAATTTAGACTCTCAGACCAAGCTTGGGTCCAGACCTGCTGCCAAATGACAACTGCATAAGATCTTAATCCACATTTTGAAAGGGAAGCATCACATTATTGGTCGTTTGAGGGTATCAATGGAACTGTCATCTTCTCTTATAATGACAGGCTTCAAACTCAAAGGAAGTCCTTATGACAGAAGCGTGCTACAGTCACTCTCCAAGAAGAAGCTTACTAAGGCCATCATGCTCCTTCCAAATGGATTAAATAAGGTGACAAGAATATCCATTTGTTCCACCATTCTACAATAGCCAAGAGGTGTAAAAATAGAAATAGTTGCTCTTGTTGACAACAATGGGGACTTGATTTGCGTGGAAACTCTGCTCCAAACTATAATTTTTTTTTTACCAAAGAAACGCCTATCATTTCATTATAAATAATATTTGTAATACAACATGGACTAAAATCATAAACATGAGAACAAGGAAATAATCTAGATGCTCGAGCTTATGAGTAAGCAACAAGATTAACTTGCCTCCTATAGCATAGCTAATCCTATAGCTTTGACTTTGAACAATAAGAGACCTACATTAAGAGAAATGGACACCTAATTCGTTATTGGTAGTGGAATAATTAGTGATGCCATTCAGTACGGAAAGACAACTCATCTCAATAACAACAAATGCGAAATTCTTCTCATTCAAGAAAGTAAGAGCTTGAACTAGACCCACTGCTTCAGCTTCCTCCTGACTTGGTGAACTAAAGAAACACTTAGATTTACCTCCTGTGAATTCTCCATTCCCATCTCTAACACAAAAGCCTATACCATATTTATTTTCTTCCTCAAAGACAGTTACCTAACTATAAAAATGTTAATTGAAGAAAATGTTCTAAAGTTATGAAACTTCATCACTTATCAACTTGAAAGATTTATTGTAATTGAATTCTGTCTGAGTCTATTTATACAAAAAATACAATGTTATATGTGTGTATGCACATGTATACTACTAGTGTTTTATATACACTACTAATTTGTCCCTTAAAGATATTTTGAGAATTTTAGTTGTGTCATAATATAAGACTATTTCTAAGGGTCGTCGGTCCGAGTAGTAACTGGACTCGGATCCCACTACAAGGTTTCGGGTTTGAATATTGGGTATGACAAAAACTCTGTTGGGAGGAAAGAACCACACGGCTGACAAAGTCGTATACTCGTGGCCAGCCAGGTTCCCTGGCGTAGATTAGTCGTCGACAAAGCTGGTGGAAATTACGCACCAATGACATGGTAACCAAAAAAAATAAGATTGTTTCTAAATTGTCTCTACAACAGAATTAGTATATAGGCAGCACTTTTTTTCATCAATGGGCAGCGCTTTTGAGCGCTGCTGAATGTGGCGCTGGGTATTCCACTCCAACAATGGGCAGCGTTTCCTAAAAAGTGCCACCCATTGCCCAAACACGTCCTCAAATAGGCAGCGCTTTCTAAAAAGCGCCACCCATTGCCCAAACACGTCCTCAAATAGGCGCGCTTCCTAAAAAGCGCGCCCATTGCCCAAACACGTCCTCAAATAGGCGGCGCTTCTAAAAAAAACGCCCATTGCCCAAACACGTCCTCAAATAGGCAGCGCTTCCTAAAAAGCGCTGCCCATTGCCCAAACACGTCTTCAAATAGGGCGGCGCTTCCTAAAAAGCGCGCCCATTGTTTAATTTTTTTAAATTTTTTCAGCTTTTTGTGTATTTTCCTTTTTATATTTGCAACAAAATAATTAAATCATACATCCAAAATATTTTTTAATAGTGATATCTATGAATTTGTTGTATTTAAACTTGAATTAAATCATACATCATTAAAAAATTAAATCATACATCCAAAATACATCCAAAAAATTAAATCATACATCCAAAATTAAATCATACATCCAAAAATTAAATCATACATCCAAAAATTAACTTTCTCATTCTTTTCCTATTAAAATCAAATTAATGACTTCAATTATCATCCCCAACTAAGAGCTATAAAATATTGCACAACTTTTTTATCCAAAATACCTATATAAAAAGTTGGGATGGTATAACTATAAACATTTCGGTTTATCAAACACACGATCAGTATGTTTCAGCACTGATCACAAAAAATAATAAGAAGAATAAATATGGCTATTCATCAGTGTTATATAAATAGACATACATATAATAATAATATATAAAAGAGGGTACAACCTCAAAGGTTCAAGTCATTACCGGAATGAATTTTATCTACTTTTAAGTCAAACACATGATGATGATGAGTACTGTAGTGGTAATGGTAAAGTAGTAAAAGCCAAATATAAAACATCAAAATAGTCCCTCCCTCCTCCAATTTGTCATTTCGCGCTCTCAAAATGAAATGATATGATACTCATTTTTCGAATCGATAATCTTGCTGCAGACACCAATAGGAAATGAGCAAGGATCCAATCGAAATTGGGAGCAGTCTTTGATCTTTGTGTTACCAAAGCAGATGGTGTTTGGTCTTTGGAGCTTGTTGCTTTGCGGGACCATTCAAACGAGAATCGCCCCATGTTGGAGACGGTGCACCGGTATTCGTGCAACACCTCCAGCTAGAAACAAATTACAATAATAATTCAATTAGAAACACCAATGAAGTCCAAGTCTAATTCCAGAAATCAAGATTTCTCATCTAATGAAAATAGGAAGTGAAACAGAAGCTGTAGGGAAGCATACATCAATCTCTGTCTTGCATATTAATTAGTCAAAAAAATAGGAAGTGAAACAGAAGCTGTAGGGAAGCAAACTTACATTTTCTTTTAGACAAACCAACAAACATCAAAGGGGTGTGGCTTTATTAAAACTAGCGTTATCACCTGTCCGATGGACGGGGAGCTCTAGTATTGATTGAAGATAATAATCTGAAATTAAACAAAGATTGTTGAATAACGGAGAGTTTAGACAAGATTTAACATTCCACAACACACATAAGTTCAAACTATTACAACCCAATAAGTTAAAAACAACATAACTTCAAAATCCCAATAAGTTAAAAACAATATGCATAAAGATAGATGTTACCAAAGCCAATCAGGACAACAGATAGGAAGCATTCATTGGCCAAAAGAATGCTTATTAATCTTATTGGCTGAAGCAAAACTGAAGCATGCAAAGCAATGCACAATGTCCCAGGGATCCCTATTAGTCAAGCAAATCAAGTGGCATCTTGCATGCTCAGAAGAATGATAATAACCCCATTGTACATCATGCTTCACAAATGACGAAGTGTAACATTTGAAATTGTGCCAGTTGCATTGTGCCAGTTGCAGAGAGAATGCATATAGCACGTGATCCTTGTTGGGAGAAGGACATAATCTTCATATTACAGTAACATCCTGAGATAGACCCTGGGAAATCAAAATTGCAAATTGAGCATGTGGAACACCAAAAACATGAAATTAAAAAGCAATAATCCGAGTCAATAACTTACTTCAATAATAATGAGTAGATATCATATGATACATACATACATACAATAGTAAAATACTGGACATGCTATGTCACTCTGAAGATTAGATATGACAAATAATCTGTGTTTCTCCATTTTATAAAGAAATTGTTGTAATGGAATTTGCATTTAAATAATGAGCAAAATGAATGGCCTTTCATTGCCTTTGTATGTGGAACTCATACACAAGTTGATTGTCATAATCTATAATAATCTAAATAAACTTTAAGATACATATAAACCGATATTAAATTTCTCCAAAGATGTTTAGTTTTATCATAGTCTATATATATATGATAGGATGATTAACCTTATAAGCCAAAGTCTCAAAGAATATATATGAAGTATATTGAACATTAACACACCAATTATTTGAATCAAGATAAATGCCAACCACGCATGCTCACAAAGAAAGAAATTCGAGCTAATCAACATACCGATTACCTTTATAGCAATTAGCTCCTCGGAATTCCCTCGAGAATACTTGTTTGTCAAATGGCTTCCCAATGCTTCCATCACATCCTTGCACACAAAATTCCCGAAGCAATTAACTCTATTATTTTGAATCTGTCTCAACTTCTCTTTCTCTATGTGTGTATCTCAGGATTAGTAACACTCAGTGACCGGTTCCCCCAACCGACAACCTTGAAATTCCAAGAGTGCATTAGTTCATTAGTAACATTATGATTTTAGGATAGAAATAATAACATTAGTATATTAACCATGTAATGCATATAGCAAATTTGAGATGAAATTATGGTTGACCCTTTTATGAAAAATGCAAACCATAAAAACACAATACAATCATTAATCATACACAATCCCACACCCTTACTACCTTGGGTCATGCTAAAAAAAGATATCCACCATGTACTAAGAAACTAAATATAATCTGATAAAAAAATTAATTAGATGTTAACTAAGGCCCAACCATATGACAGATACAAATTTCAATCAAAATAACTAACAAGAAAAACAGATCTCTACTTCCCTTGCAGCCGCATGAATCAGATCCCAAGTAATCCTTGTCTCCTTGTCGAGGACATCTTACAAACACCATTTGGGCTTCCTAGACCCGACTCTTTCCGGCAACCACACCCATTCCCGAAAGCACATAACGTCAATCGTGGGTGAACTGGACACAAAACGACCCTAAAATAATCAAAAGACAACATATAACATCAAAACGCAAAACACCAAAAACAGAGGTTTCACACTATAAAACAAATTAAGTAAAAAAAAAGTTAGAGAGAGACTTGTGCATACCATGTTAGTTTCAGAGGATTTGAAATCGTTTTGGAGAGTGGAGCGAGCCATGCGGCGGCCGGCGAGTTAACTCGGCGACAAGTTGTTCTTCTTCGTCGCTCTCAGTTTCGCTAGAGCCACCAATAAGCGAGTCAACATGGGAAATAAGGTCAGAAGAGGAAGCAAAACACTAGGGAAACTCAGATGGAAAAAAACAGTGAATCATTGCCATTGTTAGGGCGGTGAGAGAGAGTCGCGAGAGAACGGCGAGAACGGCGGTGAGAGAACGGCGAGGAATCCAGGTTTCTTCTGTGAAATTGCATGCATCAAAAACAACAATCACATAAAAAGTCTCGGACATCCAAGGAAGGATAAAGCGCATAAACTCTCGGGGGGGAGAGAGAGAGGAGAGGAGGAAGAGGCGAAGAGGGGAAGGCGAAGAGTGAGGAAGAGAGGGAGAGGAGGGAAGACGGAGGAATAGATCGGTTGTGTGAGAGAAGATAGAAGGTCAGAGAAAAAGAGAGAAAAAGAAACTCAGTGTTTTTTAAAAAACGCTGGGTATTGGGAGAACGTGTGACCCAATACCCGGTGTTTTTTAAAAACGCTGGTATTGAGAGAAACGTGTGACCCAATACCCAGCGTTTTTAAAAAGCTACCGAGTATTGGGAGAACGCGTGTGACCCAATACCCGGCGTTTTTAAAAACGGCTGGGTATGGGAGAACGCGTGAAGCCATACCCAGCGTTTTTTAAAAAGCGCTGGGTATGGCTAGTGCGTTTAAATGCGATGGGCAGCATTTTTTTTTAAAAACGATGGGTATGGGTTAGCTGTTTTGGTCATCCGTGGCGTTTTTACTTAAAACGCTGCTTATAGGGGCGCTCTTTTTTGACAAATTTGGCGTAACATTAATTTTCTGACCTAAATACCCACAATTAACCATTTACATACTTAATAAACATTTAATTTGATGAGAGCATGAGTTCATTAAGCACGTGGAAGGAACCCTATCAAGAAAAATAGTCGGTTTCTACACTTTAGAAGCCAAAATTTTAAGTGTCTTTTGGTCTTTCTGAAGTTAGTTTGTGGGTTTTAAAGGCTTCTAAAGTCATTATGATGGCTATTGAGATTTTATTCTTATAATTATGCTTATTTTCTAGTATTAATTAATGTACACACTTATCAATTTATTTGATAATTGCAGGATAGTGTGAATTTGTTTAGTTTCAAAAGTTGTGAATTTAGCCTATAAATAAGGATCTTTTGTACTACACAAATCAGAATTGGAATATGAATGAAAATTGAGATTTCTCCACTTGTGAGAGCTTCTTGTGTTCTTGGGTAAAAAATAAAATCTAATATTATCAAGGCAACTTGCGCGATCAAAATTCATGATGTATCACTCACCTTCTTATATTTTTCTTGAGTGTGGCGTCAAATTTTTTTAATCTCAAATTCAAGATAGTCCTTCAAGGATCATATCATAATTAGCCTTTATTAGGAGACAAACAAATAAGGTTGACCATACTCTTCTATGGTACAAGTATCTTTAATATATCCTAACCCCCGGATTTTTCATACTCCCCAACTTGTATTGACATCTTAGTTCGTGATGATATACAAGTCTACTCTTCCTTAAAAAAATTATCAAAACACCTTAATTAATTAGATGACTAGATGAGAGAGAAAGAACTAGTCCCAACAATAGAAGGGTAAAATTGGACGAGGTAGTACAACTTAATATAACTTAATTTGATGTACAATGACCAATTGGCTATGGTGCAGCATACATCATACAGCTTAATTAAAGAATCTGAAACTAACGGGTAGAAAATGCAGACAGAACACAAATGAAGGAATTAATTAAAGAATCTGAAACTATAGGTGAATGACTGAAATGAAATGGATTGAAGGGTTGTTAATGTCCTTGACCAGGGGATGGACCAGAGTTCTTAATTCCGCCAAGACTCTCACTATTTGTAAATTTATGTCCCTGCCCTCCGGAACTTGGACCAGAATTCTTAATCCCTCCGAGTGTGTTCGCGTTGTTAAATTTATGTCCCACCCCTGGCCCACTTGGACCAGATTCCTTAATCCCTCCGAGGTTGTTAGCTTGCTTGATTGCTCCTAGAGAATGAGATAACCAATCAAATAACTCCACGACTTCCCCTCCAGTGGCAGAGTTTTCTGTCCCAATGATACTTAGTGGACGACCTTCTAACATCACAAAAGCAGAGTTCATCAACAGAAAGAGAACTAACATGACCTGAATTTTGAGGATGGCGCTTTTCATCTTTTCTAAATGTTGTGCAATCTTGTTTAGGAATATGAGAGATAAACAAAGAGAGGAACTTTATGTTGATGTTTGTGGGATAAGGCCTTTATATAGTATTTAGTGTCTTGACTAAAAATGCTTTCCTTTGTGCATTTTCAAATGAGGAAGGAGACTTGAATTGACATTTTTAAAAAAAACGTGAATATGTATGTGATTTTTTCTACGGAGGAAACAACTAGGGAGGTTCTGATTTCAGATAGCAAATTTTGATTTTAGTTTTGAAGAGAAGTGCATGTAGTCTATGTAATTACTAATTATTATATATTCAAGAGCAAATTAGAAAATGGAAGAATTACGGGTCCAAGTTGTGTAAGTTGTAAATAGAACACAAGTGAGTAGGCTTTTTTAGGGCCTACCCATGACTTTGGAGTCGTTGAAAAGTTTGTACTAAGACCAAGACTAGTGATGCAATACTTGAATTTATACACCAAAACAAAAATGGCAAGAAGGCATTTTTCAATTTTTTTTTAATAAATAGGATTTTCAAATTTTTTAGATCAACCAATCAATAAAAACTGTATACTAATAAAAGTTAAAAATAATTATCTTTGTTGTAAACTATGCTAAAATTAATAGAGAATTGTAATTTTTAAGTTTGTAGTTCCTTTCTTAATATATACTAGTATGATTCATTCTGCCACAAAGACGTCCGACATCACTTCAGAGCTTAAAAATTGACAATTTTTTAGGAATTAAAAAAACAGAAGTTGTATATTTAAGTGCATTGTGTGAGATATTAAATACTCTGGACACTATCTAAAATTTAGCAATTATGTTGTATAATAATTTTAGAAAAATGTATTATTAACATATATTTATAAATATTTATATATCGTTTTCTCGATTTGTATTAATCGATGTTCGAGGAAAAGACCCACATGGAAAACAAAAATAATGATAGCTTGCAACTTCTAATTGATTTGTACTCGCGTCCTCATGAATGACAGTCTTGCACTAAGAGCTACTGCGAAGTCGAGAGATGTTGTATACGGACCCTTCGAGGAGAGATGCATTAATATGTATTATCTATTCATTACTCTCGATGTTAATACATATAGCTTGGATACACTATGCAAACATATGATACAAATATGTTGAAATCCAACATGATCATGTGCTTGCAAAAATATTGGCTAAGTAATTCATATGACAATAAATATTTGAAATCCATAAGCTAATTTGGAACAATCAAATAATACAATTCTATATTTTTTATCAATGTTATTAAAAAGCGACCCGGTGATCGACCCGATCGGATCACGAGGTCAACTGGAAGTTAATGGCGGACCGATCGTCATTAGTTAGCCCGCATAACCCGTGACAGTACTAATGATTGATAAAAATAGGCATAATATGTATAAAATCACAAGTCACTTTTTTTAGCATACCTTAAAAATGCCCAATAAATTATTTTTAATCTTATTTTTGATTCCATATTCTTAAATAGACATTTGGGCATCACTTTTAAAAATATATTTTCATATAACATATTAAGAATGACAAATTAATTTTTTAAGAATTTATAAAATATTTGTGTCCACATTTATTTTGTTAAAAAATGTAGTTTAATAATTAATTTAAGAAATATTAATATGATATGTTTGACATCATTTCCCATGACCCTTGAGAGGATCAGGACGACCCCTCTCTCTGATGGTATATCGATTATGTCGTTGAATCTAACGGTGTTAGTTTCTCATTAAGGGATTTTGTACCCTCCTTTATTTTGTTTTATGAAAAACATACAATCAAAAGATTAAATACTTCCTCACACTACTTTGAAATAGCAGCGCGAAACTCTAATGTATTTCTATCCCCGCTATAATAAACTCTAATTTAGCATGATATCTAATAAATGAGTTTGACTACCCCCGTATACCCGCTATAATATAACTTTGCTCATTAAAAAAAATCCATCAATCAAAATACAATACCTCAAAGGGTTATACTACATTGTATATATGGCTTACAATCTATCAAAAAAGAATCCACCAAAAATCTATCAAGAAATATGTGTGTTGCAATTTAAAAGGATTATCGTATATTTCTTTGCGAAAATGGCTCATTTTGCATACTTTACATTAAAAATTGTAGGACAGAATACATTCATGTAGTCCGATTTCTCAATTATAGACAGGACCCAACAACATAAAATAGTGTTTATATATAGTGATCTCTGCTATCCAATACAATTGCTTGCTGCTTCAAAAGAAAATGCAATTGTTTCTTTGCATATGATTTAATTAAATGTTTATAAGATTGTGTAATTGTGTTCAGTCTTACCATGAATGAGACGAATAACATAGGTGTCCTTGACTTTGGCACATGACCATACCCCAAAATGAATAATATTTATCCCTAAAGATGAAAAATTACATTGGAGGACAAAAACAAATTAAAAAAAAAACATGATTATGTTAGTAGTTTGAATAGATTCAAAAGTAAAAATTGAGGAAGGCAACGAATGGAAAGAGAAGAGAGACTCTAAAGAATACAAAATCTATACTTTTTGTGATACCACTCTTTTAACATGTAAATAGCAAAAGTAGCTAGTGGAGAAGATGACATTTTCCTTTGTACCACTAAGTTCAAAATTCCAAATAGAAAGAGTACCACAGTATATTATGAGAGACATACTTGATCAATGTTTTTGCCAAAATAGTACTCTAAAATTTAGTAGTGACAACCGCAGGGTATATAATTTCAGGGGTATTTTCGTATTGAGATATTATTACAACAGGAATTAGTTATAAGTATTATACGGTCCAAAATAGTAATATTATAAATAGTAACTTACAAATATATAGCAAATATACCTTTGCATAAGGACATTTAGCTTGCTTTTGAGTAAGGTGATTGACTTTCACAACCGCAGGATCAATGTTCTCTGTCATCTTGTTTATTCTCTCTACTTGTTTTCTAAGTGCAGCGTAGTGAATAGAAGAATATTAAGCACAAACGTTGTAAACTACAAATATACTAATTGATCAAAGTTGTATATTGATTCTAATTGTATGTGCATCAAATTTGAACAAAAAAATATGTGATGACATTTTTAATATATAACATTATTTATAAGATCAGAATTAAAAAAAAGTTGAAATGAATAAAATTACTCATATTTAATAACTTTCTAGTTAGTAAATATATAGAATAAAATCTATGGAATGTGATACAAAATATTAGATGTCAAGTAAATATAATATATAATAACAAATATATATGTATCAAAATAAATAATAAATAGATATAAAAAGTAGGTAAAAGATTTTGCAATAAAATAAAGAATAAGATAAACATTATGTAATACGCTTTAGTAGCATGAAATTGTGGTAGCTCAAATGGTCAGCGTCAGGAGGTGGTAGCGTGGGGGAATGGGTTTGATCCCCAGCTTTTGCTTTTTTGGTGATATATTTCGAAATAGCATGGTGACGTCGATTAAAACGAAGCTGATGTGGATTAAAAAGACGGTGATGTAATTAGTGACGTGGAAGGACATGTGGATGTATAAGTGGAAGATTCATGGTTTAATATATATATATATATATATATATATATATATATATATATATATATATATATATATATATATATATATATATATTGACAAAATTGCTCTGAAGTCCTTTAAGATAATTTTTATATCAAGTTAGTCCTTTTAATTCTAATTTCAATTTAAAATTAGGAAAATGAGATGTTATACATACTTTTAATACTATAAATTTTATATCAAAAGCATATATTATTTCTATTGATGTGCATGGTTATTGATAGTAAATAAATGTTTCTCTCTGTTTAGAGTGGGAGTGTCTCTCCCACGTGTGAGAGTTTTTAAATTTCCGTTTAACTGTGTTTGAGTAGCAAAGTGTTTCTTTGCAAGTATGGATATAGGCTAGCGTCGGGTGAGGAGGTAGAGTTCGAGGTTCTTGATGAAGCGAGGAGGTGGTACAGAGGCGAGATCCACCGTTGAGTCTTGTGGGTCGGTTCTTATGAGATAGAACGATTAGGGTTCGAGAGATAATGAAGGATCGGATGGCGGATGTATGGAGAGCGGGAAAGGTATCACGATAATATAGGTAGAACTAGGGCTATTCATCTTCCAATTATACCATCAATTGGATATCTAGAGAGTTACGAAATAAGGTCTGTGGTATTTTGACAAGCACCTTCTTATTTTTGGGGGGTTTTACCGGAAGGGATGCGTCTGAGAGAGATCCCACTCTACAAGGTGTCGTTTTGGGTTCAGATCCATGATGTCCCAACTGGCTTCATGTCAGAAGCAGTGGGCAAGGTTCTCGAAAACTTCATTTAGGTGCTTGTGGATGTTCGATTTGTCTATTGAAGAAGTCCAAAAGATAAAGAATCAAGGAGGTGAAGCTAAAGCGGTTACCTTCAAATATGAACGTTTAGAAACTTTACATTACTTATGTGGTCATTTGGCCATTTGGAGGATATTGTGCACATCTATTCAATGTGGGACTAGATGATGGTAGTAGAGGACGGGGACCGGAGTTGAGGGCGGAGGTGATACATGGCGGCGCCGGTGGATCTAGGTCAAAGTGGCTTAGAGAGGAAGGCAAGGAATGGAGCGATCCGAATCAAGTATTCAACGGTGGGGTAATTTTGGAAATAATCAATTTGAGAAAGCGTGGATTTCATGGGATTCGAGGAAAGTATGGTGGTTAATACGTGTCTTGCCGCATGCGGTGGGGTCGATGGTTTAAGTGGTGGTTTAGGTGGGCACTGAGGGGACATGTGTGTCAGGGCGAGTTGTTAATAATTTGCACTTTTTGAGAATCCTTCAATATTCTTTTTGGTCAAAGCGTGCAGCGAGTGTTACGCATGGGACCCTGGCGAAAATGGAAAACCTTACTTGGTGGAGGATGGCGTCGGCGTGATTCTTTGAAGAGAGAAAGCGTAAGCGTGATGGTTATGCGGGGATAAGTTTGGTGATACTATCAATGACAATCGAGTTTAAGGAATTTCCATTGTTAATTTTTATGGGCAGGTCACGGCAAGGTGTCCGCTAGAGAAATGAGTTTTATAAGTTGCAATTGAAGAGTTCAGAGTGCGGTTGGGTTATGATGCAGCTTTTGTGGTTGATAGATTGGGCCGTGGAGGTGGTTTGGCTCTGCTTTGGAAGCATCCATATGATTGTAGGGTTATGGAATATTCTAGGAATTTATAACGGTGTCGGTAACTATGGTGGGTGGTCCTAATTGGTTTTTAACGGGCTTCTATGGTTATCTGGACACTAAGAGGCATAGTGATTCCTGGGATCTTGTGAGGACGCTTGCCAGAGATAATGATTTGCCCTGGGCTGTTATGGGTGATTTTAATGACATTATTTTTAATAATGAGAAGAGGGGGAGGGCAACTTGACCACCCTGGTTGATTAGAGGATTTCAAGAAGTAGTGCAGGATTGTAATATTCATGATCTCCCTATGGAGGGATACCAGTTCACTTATACTAAATGTCTTGGAACCGAGGACAGTAAGGAGGAGAGTTTGGATCACACCCTTGTGAATCAAAGTTGGCTGGACACTTTTCCCGCCACGGTTTATCAATGGGGTTTCTAATAAGTTTGACCACTCTCTATTGTGGCTTAGACTTCATGAGAGACCGCATCGTGCTAGAAGGAGTTTTAGATTCGAGAACGCTTGGTTGGAGGAGGAAGAATTACCCTGATTGCAGAAGGGAGATGGAGGATGAGTGAAGGGCATTATTTATTGGCAAAAATCAAGCACTGTAGTATGGCGGTTAATGAGCGGGAAAGGAAGCTTCGGTTCCGTTATAGGGAAGATGTTAACAGGTGTAGAAGGGAGATTGAAAATCTTAGAGGTTTGGAGGATGAGGTTTCATTTGTAAGCGTCAAGAATACAAAGAAAAGGTTGGGTGTTGTTTGTTGGTGTTTTTAGCAAACAATCACTAGTTTTAAAATGCGAGTTTGTGAGATCAAACTAGGAAATCTCTGGACAATTGCCCTTGTACTTTGTGTTTTTAGCGGTTTTAAGAACGATGAAATGATACGAAGAAAACGATTGAAAATAAAACAAAAGAAACAATTGCGATAGATGTAAAGCGAAAGTAAAGATTGCATTCAAATGAAAGGAAAAGTGGTTCACAAGCACGTACAATGAATCTGTTCACTCGTATTTCGCTTTTGTCTGGAAGTTGAGTTTTCTGAGTTCTTGTGCAATGTTGTGACCCCGATTTTCTATTACAAAAGAGTATTTATACTCTTGGAAACAAACGTGGGAAAAAAGTAATTGATTCCTAGAAATAAGGAGAAATGCTCGCCCACTAAGCTATCTGCGCTCCTTTGCACTTGGGACCGTTGCCAACCGCTTGACGAAGTACCCAACCCTGCTTTGTCGAAATAGCTTCGCTTTGTCGAAGGTTGAGCTTTCTCTTGTCGAAGGCTCTTTGCTCCACTCGTGTCCACAGCTTTAAGTGTCAGGCTTGTCGAAGCTCATTCATATTGCGGCCTTTGGTAGACCTTTTACGTCCGAATTGATGGTGAATTGACTTGGTGTTGACTTGTATCTTCCAAGACATCATTAATGGAGAGTCAAACCTATTTAATCGCTTCATTTAATGTCTTGTCGAAATTTTGAGGTAACAGGTTGCCCCCCAAAAAATGTTTCTTTCGACGAAGTGATGAAAGAAGGGAAGAAAGGGCATTTTTTGAATACTGTGCCACACTTATTTTTACCGCCTTTTGCACTTCGACAGTAAGAGGAAAAAAATAGTCATCATGACTTGCACAGAGAAAATGATCCGTTTCATTAGCACACGTAGTATAGTTGGTGGGCCATCACGTCGCTGAAAAGTCGCAAACGTGCGAGTTATGGCGAACGTGTCAACTACTATTTATTCCAAACATATATAAACGGCTAGAACCCTTCCATCTTCCTTATTCTCGTTTGAAACTTTGTGAACACTCTCTTCGCATTCTCCATCTCTGCACTTCGCAAAAACCCAGAACCTACGAAAGTTTCAAACTTTCACTCTTTTTCTTCAACCTAAACCCAGTTCGGACTGCCTTTTCCTTCTTTTCCTATGGCTTCATCATCCCGCACTGCGACGAGACACGAGAGCTCGAAGAAGCAGATTTGAGCCCGAGAAAAACCCAAACTATTGATGGCTTGGTGTGAAACGATGTTCTTGATGAGCATTACCATCCTTTGGCAAACTCGGTACTAATTCCTTCCACTTGAAATTTATACCCACGCCTATTTAGGCCCTTTATCTAACATTTTGCTAGAAAGCGATGAAGTCTCGAGAAATTTTTCCCAATCCTCATCAACTTCAACCTAGGGTTTTGCCAAAACACCCTTCCACTTAGAGTTTACGAATAATCCTCCTAGGGTCTTTAGAGTGCTGCTCCTAGGGGTGACCAATGAGTTTACATAGAGTGGCTTAATAAGATTGAGGCTAAGAAAGCCATTACACGGAAACAACAAGGTATTTTCGACCTTATTGGTTGTCTAGGTATGGGCCTAAGTATGATAGCACCCTAATTTTGGCAAAGCAATGCAGTGCAGGGTGTGCCACACATAGTCTTCATCTTAAGTGTGGTATGTTATCCCCACTCTGTTAGATGTTCTTTGCCATCACGAGTTTGAAACCTTTAAGCGAAACCTTTAACCCCAAACTCTGCTTTTAATTATGATTTCAATTTCACCAATGCTTCTTTCGCTCCTTACATTGGTGACCACCACACTCTTGATACTGATGAAGTTTCTGATGCAGAGCATATAGCTTTTCTAACCCTGTGGTTATCTCTTTTCGTCTTCTGCTCACGTTCCCTTCAAGTTTCCAAATCCTACATTCCACTGGCTACTCAGCTTCATGCAGGGCAGAACATCAATCTTGCCAAACTGCTTTTAGGTTCTCTTCACAAACAACTTGACAATGTTGTCATAGAATTGAGGGAAGACGAGCCTACCACTAAGTTTTTGGCTTCTGGTCCTATGTGGTTGCTTCAATTGTGGCTTTTGGCCACTTTTGAGTCTAGGCTTGACCTATACCTTCCCAAATCAGCCCATGACCTTCTCTAGACAAAAGAAGAAGCGGGGTTCGACTAGCACAGATTGAAGGCTAAGCAGAAGGCCTTTCTGCGAGAAGAATCCTTTTCTATTTATTTGAAATCTTCTTGGAATGCACAACTTTTATAGACTCTATGGCCCCTTTTCGTGCAAAGACCTTATGGACCAACTTGGTTCAAAAGGCCATTTCCTCTTCTTCGGCCGAACATCTTTGAGAAACCAATCGAATTTGGCGAGCTTACCTTTCGCCAACACTCCTCTCCACTAGGCTTACCCCTGGCAAGAACAAAAACAATCTTGGGATCACCAGGTATTTTCCAGGCTACTTTGCAAGGCAATTTGGCCTCTGTCAGATTCGACCTGCCCCAGCATATTTTCATAGGCGAGAATTCATTGGTCCAGACTCAGAGAAGACTTATGAACAAGCTTTCAAAAAATTCCACTACCGAGCTTTGTACTTCAAACCAATCAATTACAACCCAAGGTTCTCGTGTACTGCAAAGTTCCATGAATGGTGGTCTCAGTATTACACTGCTGCTGCTGGAGAGGCCAATGACACCTTTGATGCAAATCTTTTGAAGAAATTAGCATCTGCCTTTCCCTCAGGAAACACAGGTATATGCCTTTTCGACACTTAAAGTTCTCTAAGATTGAGACCTTTGTAGTTAAATTTCATTGTCGTTTGCTTATCCATATTTTCACCATTAGACAAACCTGTGGCGAAGCCAAAGGGCAGAGTAACCAAGGCAACAACAACAATGAAGCCTTCCCCTCAAGCCAAGAAGAAAGTGGAAGCAAGTCCTACTCCAGATGTCATCCCAAAAAAGGTATGTTGCCATCTATTTATCTTAAGTTTTCTGAATATGACTTTTCAATCACGTCGAAAAATTTCTTCTTCCAGAAAACAACCAAAGCAACAAAACCTTCTCAGAAGCTCAAAGCCAAAGAGAGAGTAATCGTCTACTCCAGTCTTGAGGTACTATATACACACCTCATTAACTCTGTCGAAAACTCCTTCAACCTTATCACTAATTTTGTAATACCCTTTGCCTTATAAACTGAATTCTTTTTTCAGGGTACTGATAGTGATGAAGATAACATTCCTCTCACTCAAAGATCGAGGAAAAGGAATCTAGTTGATCCTCAAAGAGCAACCAAAGGCATTGTTATCAATGAGCCTTCTGAACCACCCATTTCTCCTCCAGTCAAAAGACTTAAGGTAAACATTCTTTCGAAGTTATTTCGAACCCTTTCTCGTTTTACACCTTTCCAATTTTAACTTAAGTAATATTACTTCGCGTGAGCAGTGTAGGTGAGCGATGCATTACTACTCCTGATGTCGAGTCTTTGACTGAAGTTGCAGAATGAGAGTTGTCTGCTGCAAGACCTTCTTTGCCTTCGTCACCACTTGGTGTAGCTGCTGAAGAAATTTTTCAAGACCTTGTCGAGCCTGGACTTCCCATTTTCGATGCAACTATTACAAGTGGTGATGGCGTCGAACAAGAGGCCATTGTAGAAGAAAACACTCAAGTTTTGGGAACTAAAGGCCCAGAAAACGAAGGACAAGAAGTGGTGGTATTGTTTACGATGCAAATCTGGCGAAAACATGATCGACCAAGGACAAGAAGAACTTAGAAGGGATGAACACGGAAACCGGGACAATTACGCCAAAGAATCAACTACTTGATGTTGTTAGTGACCAAGAATTGGTGAGCTAAAAAAGAGACCCTTTGGCGACTTTGAAGACCATTTGAGTCTCCAAAGCTCGTCGAATCGTTTGATTTGCGATTCTTGAACACTTCCCTTAGTTCTATCAACCAGAATCGATGAAAACCTACGCCGTCGGTTGAAGGTTAAAGTCTTAGAGGAATCTTGTGGCGAACATTGAAAGTGACCCCTCTGTATATCTTGAAGTCAAATCACTCATTCATAAAATAACCAAGTTAGATCCTCCTCAAGATCTCCTCACCTTCTTCACGGAGTTTGGTCCTATCTTCGAGCAACTTTCTCTTCTGATCACACAACGGTCCAATATCCTCAAGCACAAAGCTCAGGAGAACCAACTTTGCGAAGTAGAGCTTGCTTCTCTTAAAGCTGATCAAGATGATATTGAAGCTCTCGAAATCCAAGCAGCAAATGACGAGAAGGCAATTGCTAAATGGGATGCGGATATCATGCGCTGTAACGAAGAGATCAAAATACTTCAGACCAAATTGGCAAACGCTGAGCATCAGAAAAGCTTAGTCGTCGAAAGAATGGAAAGTTCTTCTTCGTCAATCAAAACAACTAAGGCGTTGACGGCCATAGAGCATTTGGAGAAAGCCAACCAACATCAAGCTACTCTTGCTGAACTCGACAGGGATTTGCACCTTCTTGAGACTTCCATTTCTTTGAGTGCCAACATTCTTGAGAGGCTCAAGACAACCTTGACGAATTTCTGAGACTTTGTAATAGCTTAGAACTTTTAAAATGGCTATGTAATTTTAATGTTGCACTACACATTGCCATTTGTGAACAATTCTCGTTTATTTACGTTAATTTGTTCAATTTTTATTTCAGTCAATGTTGGCTTGTATTGTTTTAAATACTTGCCATTTATTCTAAAGATTCTGTTTTCGTCACCTAACTCTTCGATTTCATAAGCACCATTCGAAAAGCATTGCAAGACGCGAAATGGGCCTTCCCATCCTGGTGACCATTTGCCTAAGACTCTATCTTTTTTATCCATAGGCAATAAAACTTTCCACACTAATTCTCCTTCTTCAAACGTTTTTAACTTAACCTTTTTGTTATAAGCTTTAGCTACTCTCTCTTTCTGTCGAATGAGCATTTCTAAAGCCAACAACCTTTCTTCGTCCAAATCAACTAATTCATCAATCATCATATTCCAATAATGATCAGAGGGGATTTCCCACTGTCTTTGAAGTCTTGTTGATTGTAAACAAATTTCGACAGGTAACACTGCATCATGGCCAAATGTTAGCCTGTAAGGAGTAGTGTTGATAGATTCTTTAGGTGAAGTTCGACAAGCCCACAATACTTGGTCAAGAGTGTTGTGCCAATTTTTGGGTTTACGTCCAACATGCTTTTAATCAAGTTAATGATGATTTTATTGGCGAGCTTCTACACGACCATTGGCTTGTGCGTAATATGGTGTCGAAGTTAGTAACTTAAAACCAATTTGAAGCAAATTCTACCATTTTTCGACCGGTAAAAAGCGAGTACATTGGTGCGTGGTAATGGTTTTACGGAATTCCATATCTATAAATGATATGATTTTGGATAAACCTTATTATGCGCTTCTTGATCCACATTGGCTAAAGGTATTGCTTCTACCCATTTAGTAAAGTAGTCAATTCCCACAAGGATATATCTATGGCCTTTTGATGAAGTTGGTTTTATTTCTCCAATCACATCTAAAGCCCATCCTCTAAATGGCCAAGGTTTCACTATAGAATGTAACTCATTTATGAGCACATGTTGTATTCAAAGCATGCTTTTGGCATTCTTGGCAACCTTTAGCAAACTCTATACAATCTTTCAAAATAGTTGGCCAATACATTCCTTGTCGAAACAACAACCATTTCATTTTGTGGCCTACTTGATGTGAACCACATGCTCCACTATGTGTATCAGAAACTGCTAAGTATGCCTCATTCTCACTAAGACATTTTAATAACACCCCTTCAGGGGTTTGCTTGAAATGATTCATTTCCAATTATCACATAGCTCAGAGCTCTATACTTCACTTTTCTATCAGTGTTTCCTGTAGGATTTTGCAAATACTCCATAATAGGTTTTCGCCAATCATTATCAATCATATTGTCAAGAGCAAAAATTTCTGCTAAGTCAATATCATCAAAAATGTGACATTTTTCAACAAATACTTCATTTGTGTTTATTGCCCCCCCAATTTTTGGTGTTGACAATAACGTCGAAGAAGTGTCATTATAGAGAGAGTCGTGTGAAATAAGTTTATCTTTTATCTCAATTAACTCCTCTAGGCTTTGTTTTGAAACCCTGTAGCCTGAAGCAATTTGTGCCAACTCATTTGCCACTTGATTTTCAATTCGTGGTAAATGTTCTAGGTGTACAAATGTAAACCTCTTTAATAAAGTGTTGGCAACAATAAAATATTTAATAAGGTGTTCATTGATGCATTTGTACTCTTTTGTCAATTGTTTGACAACTAATTGGGAATCACCTTTTATTTCGACATGGCTTGCCCCCAACTCGAGTAAAATTTTAAGGCCTACTATCAAAGCCTCATACTCAGCTTCATTGTTGGAGCAAAAGTCTCGAATTTTGAATCTATACGCCGTTGGAATATTTTTTACGGCGAAATAATTAAAATCCCAATACCAACTCCATGCTTATGGCTTGAGCCATCAGTATAGCTTCCAGGACGTACGTCTAACGAATTTATCTCACATTCGACAACGGAATGGTCTACTATAAAATCAGCAACCACTTGTCCTTTGATTGATTTAAGAGGTTGGTAAGCTAAGTTATATTCTAACAAAGCTAAAGCCCACTTACCAATTCTACTATGCAACATTGGTTTTGATAACATATGTTTAATAACATCAAAATGCGAATAAACATAAACATCTCTTGATTTTATATCTTTGCTTTAACCGTACATGAGAGAAATACAAGCAAAGGCATAACTTTTCTATTGGACTATACCTTGTCTCAGCATCAATCAAAACCCTACTAAGGTAATAAATGGCCCTTTCGACACCATTATCATCCTCTTGTGCTAACATGCTACCTATTGTATTATCAGAAGCTGCTATATACAATTTTAGCATTTTGTTTCTAATAACAGGCAATAAAATTGGTGGTTTCATTAAATAAGACTTAATTGCATCAAAAGCTGCTTGATGAACTTGCTCCCACTTGAACTCATCTTCTTTCTTCAGTCTTAACAATGGCGAAAATGTTTGTGTTTTGCCACTTAGATTTGATATAAATCTTCGAAGGAAGTTGATTTTTCCTAGCAATGACTGAAGTTCTTTCTTGGTCGAAGGAGCCTTCATTTCCATAATTGCTTTAGTCTTATTTTGATTGATTTCTATGCCTTTCTTGTGTACTACAAAACCCAAGAATTCACTGCATTACGCCACGAAAGCACATTTGGTTGGATTCATTTTTAATCCATATTTCCTCATTCGTTCAAAAGAACGTCGAAGATGGTCTAAATGACCAATTTCCGAGGAAGACTTAACCACCACATCATCTATGTATACTTGCATAAAATCATCAATAAAATCGTGAAACATAGAATTCATTGCTCTTTGGTAGGTGGCACCAGCATTCTTTAAACCAAAAGGCATTACTACCCATTCATAAACACCCAATGCCCCTGGACATCGAAAAGCTGTTTTCGACACGTCCTCTTCAGCAATAAAGATTTGATTATACCCTGAATAGCCATCTAGCATACTGAGATAATCAAATCCTGCTGCTGAATCTATTAGCATTTCCGCTACAGGCATGGCATATTCATCTTTGGGTGTTGCATTATTTAAATCTCTAAAATCTACGCAAACTCTAAGTTTTCCATTTTTCTTCATTCTTTGGAACAATATTAGCTAACCAATCAACATATACAGCGATTCGATGAATTTGCTCTTGAAACGACCTTTCGATCTCTTCTTTGATTTTAGCCAATATCGAGGGCAAATCTTCTTGGTGTTTGCTTCTTTGGTTTCTTTCTGGTCGAATGGGTTTTGCAATTCTACTACTTCTCGACTCAAACCAGGCATTTCATTATATTCCCAAGCAAAGCAATCTTTGAACTCCTGCAAAAGTGAAATAACTTGGGTTTTGAAGGCGACATCAAGATGTGCACTAATATACGTTGGCCTTTTAACTAAGCCATCTCCCAAATCCACTTCTTCCCGCTGGATCTTGAGCTTGCATACGTCTTGTCGAATCTTTAGGATCTTTTTGAATCCTAATGGTTCGTCATCATAAATGCAATCAAGTTTTCATCTATGATCTCTCCATTTTCCTCAGACAATTTGTATGGCTTCGATGACCATTGTTTGTTGAATTATTTCGGCTTCCAAAGCCGGTTTTACTTTGTTTTCGGCCATGTAGGCCGTAATTCTATCCCAAGCATTGGGCACTGACATCTAAAAACCTTTTTAAGAATCAGTGTCCCATCCTATTGGAGGTAGAACCCCTTCAGGATAAACACTTGTATATTCTATCGCCTCCCTTTCCCAAACAAAACCATGGGTTGGGTAGAGGTGAACTGAGGAAAGCACATTATCAGAAGAGATATATGCTTGATTAGAAGATGTACATGGCGCAATATTCGCCATTTGCTTTTCAAAATTTTCCTTTGTGACATTATTCACATCGTGAAGGAAATAACTGTCACTTGACATATTCCACTAGACCATTTTCTTTCCACATCACCAATTTTTGATGTAGGCTTGAAGGCACAGCACCTACTCCATGTATCCATTCCCTACCAAGGAGTAGATTGTAGCTTGCCTTAGAAGCTATGACAAAAAACATGGTAGTCCTTTTTATAGTGCATACCACTATCTCAACTTCTACGGCCCCCAAAGATCGGCCAGATTTGCCTTCATAATTAGTTAACACAATATTATGAGGCTTGAGATCTGTGTCGAACATCCCTATTGTTTTCAGCAACGCTTGAGGCATCAAATTTACTGCAGCACCTCCATCTACCAATATTTTATTGATGCCCACACCATTGACTTTGGCTTGAACATATAGTGGCTTTAGGTGGTGTTGCATGCCTTCATCTGGCTTCTCGAAAGCAGCCATTTCGTCTTCGACACAACCGTTGTTCATAACGTAATAACAAACTGGCTTATGATTAGCCATATCTTCAGTGAAATTCTCCTCAACATCATTACGAACTGTGATGACATCATACTCACTAGGTAAGATAGACACCACGTTACATATGACATCAAAGCTAGCTTCAGAATCATCAAAATCCGAAGTCACATCTTCGTCCATGTCGAAACTAGCACCCTTCATTTTCAACGACGATAGTGGGGGAAAATGTAACACCCAAAATAATTTAATTATTTATCTAATTAAATTATTTAAGACTTGCAACAATTAATTAATTTAATTAATTAAGTTGGATTTATTTTATCAAAAAGGGGTCTAGTTTATTAAGTGGAATAATTGAGCTAGAGTTCATTTTTATTTTTAATTTCAGGGGGTATGTAAATAAGTAAAACGAGTGATGCAAATAAAGGGCCCAAGTCACTTAATGACCCAAGCCCAAATACCTTAAAACCCCAAAAACCCTACACAAGGTCACATGACCCTCATTTGAAGAGAAAACCCACGAAAGGAATAGAGAGGGAGGAGGGCAGCAGCTTGGCGTGAAGGAGAAGGAGGAAAGGTGAGAACTTTTCCTTTGATTCTTGGTGGGTAAGAGAATACTTGGCCTTAATCTTCATCATTTCTCTTCCTTGTTCCATTTCTAAGAGTTCCATAAGCTCATTTCTACTATTTTGATTTCTCTATGGTTACCCAAGGAGAGAGAGTTTTCGGCCCAATTTGGTTTAGGAGGAGGAGTACTCATTTTGGTGATTTTGTTGGTGGTTGCTTGGGAATCTTAGCTCACCCAAGGTTAGGGGATTCTCATTATGTTCATAATAACTTGTAGAATATGTGTTATGTAGGAAAATAGCCTAGCATGAATTGATTGTGTGGATTTGTGTTCATTCTATGATTGTTGTTGTATGGGTGTTTGAATTGTTGCTACCATGCTACTTGTTGTTGGAAAATTATGTGTTGTGGATTTTGCATGTTATGTGTTTGAAGAAATGTTTTCATGAGGTGAAGTATGTGAATGTAATAAATTGATGAAGTTGATTTGATACCTACATGTGTGTTGTTTTATGTGAGGATTAAGTTGTTGAATTAAAAAGTAGGTTTAAGTTGGTTTAGTGGAAGTGTTTGGGTGAAGGGCGCCAAATGCCTAGGCAAATGGCGCTTAAGCCACTGTTCGGCTGTGTGTGTTTGAGTGCAGGGGGAACGGGCGCCAATGTCCCATGCATATGGCGCCTGGTGGGCGAATTTGTGTCTTTGGGTGGTCATGCGGGGTAGGCGCCATTTGCTAGGCAAAGTGGCGCCCGATTCACTGCTGCGTGGGTGTGTGTTTCGGTTTGAAGTGGAGTTGGCGGGAGGCGCCGATTCCCTAGGGATATGGCGCCCGTGGCTGGTGTGGTGTTGTGTATTGGAAGGCACGGACACGGGCGCCAAAATGGGCAGCCTGCGTGTGTGAGAGCTGCGCTGTGTGTGTGGCGCGATGCAGGCGCCAACCAGGCGGCCCTTGTGCGCTTTGTGCGATCTTTGCTTGATGCAAGCCGTGTGTAGGGCGCCAGTTTCCTAGAAACTTGGCGCCTGTGAGTGTGTGTGGTGCAGCGTGTGTGTGGGTGATGCACTAGTGGGGCGCCAAAGTGGGTGCCCTTGGTGCCTAAGTGTCCAAAATGTGTCTAAGGGATGGTTAGTCCACAAGAATTAATTTAATCCTTGGCGTGACTAAATAGTCCCTAAGAATTAAATTAATCCTTGGCGTGATAAAATAATCCCTTAGAGTCTAATTAATCCTAAAAGGTTAACATAAGCCCCTAAATACTAAATTAATCACAATGTGCCAAAATAATCCCTTGAGTATTAAATTAATCTTTGGTTGGTCAAAATAGTCCTTAAGTATGAAAAAGGTCCTTATGAAGTGGTTGGGTTTCTAAGTAAGAATTAACTTAATAATTGATCAAGTGGTGGTTAATAATTAATCAAGAGGTGGTTAATCATTGATCAGTGGTGGTCGATAAATGATGTGGTGGTGATCAATAAATGATGAGGTGGTGGTTAATAAATGATCAAGCGGTGGTTAATAATTGATAACGTGGTGGTTTAAGATTGATGTGATGTGAATATTGTGTTGTGATGCATTTGTCATAGTGTCACATAAATCATATGCATTACGCGGTGGGTGGCTTCGGCCAATTTGTGGTGGGTGGCCGGCTGACATGCGGTGGTTACCCGACGGGGTTTTTGAGGTGGTTATGGATCCACATGCATATTGCACACATGCATACCATCATGCATTCCATGAATTCTCATTGATGCTTAATTAATCCTCTGTTGTGGCTTGTTGATGTTCTAATTGAATGGTGAATGCTTAATTGCTATGAATTGTTGTTACTAGATGTTTTCCGAGTATAATGCTTATCTTACTTGTTATTATTTATGTAAAGAGACTCACCCTAACATTTTTATGTTGCCTGCTCTCGTGGCGACATGCAGGTGAATCTGAATGAAGATATCTAGGCTTTTGGGGGTCTTGAGTCGGCTCTGATCTAGTAACACCCGGGATTGGGGTCTTAGTATTGCTATTTTATGTTTGGACTAAACTGATTTAAATTGTATAATGAGGGTGTTGAACTTGATTTTATTTTCCGCTGCTGTGAACTATTTTTGGATGATTGTAAACATTAAACAGGTTTTAGGGTTTTATCCCTTGTGACCATGATATGCAGTTTACGCACTAGATGCGTTTGAATTTTTAAATATGTTTTGACGATGTTTTTGTTAAATGTACCACCCTCTTTGAGGTGCGTGGACAAATTTTGAAAAACTCTGATTTTTATTAAAAAAATAATAAGTAGTAGAAGGGGGTGTTACATTAGTGGTATCAGAGCGATTCGGTGCTGTTCGGCCAAGTTATGCATGTCATAGTCTCTATGACAATTAGGTAGTGTTAATTGTTTCTTAATGAATGTTAATGCTGCAGTGTTAGGTTGAAAATGGCCCGAAGGATTGATGCTGCTCTAGCTGAGGCTCTGCAAGCCATAGCACAGGCTATGGGGGAGCAGAGAGGTGGTAGGGAAGATGTTGAGGATCGCAAGTTGGCTACATTTCAACGTGAGAACCCACCTACCTTCAAAGGTAGATATGATCCGGATGGAGCAACGACTGGGTGAGGAGATAGAGCGAATCTTAGTGTTATGGCGTGTACTCGCGCAAAAGGTGAGATTTGGGACTCATATCTTTGAAGGAAGAAAGCGGATGATTGGTGGATGAGGAAGAAGCAGAGACTAGAAGTGCGGGTGAAGAAATCACTTGGGGGTATTCAAAGAGGAGTTCACAAGGAAGTATTATCAGGAGGGCGTGCGGGCTAAAAAGGAGGTGGAGTTTTGGGTGAAAGAGGAAACAAGTGCAGAGTGAATATGCGACCAAGTTTGAGGAGTTGGTCAAGTTTTGCCCTTACTATGACAACCAAGTGATTGAGAATTTTCCAAGTGTGTAAAGTTTGAGAATGGTGCTGTGACAGAGATTAAGAAAGCCATTGGATACCGGGAGATTCGAGATTTTGCCAAGCTAGTGGACAAGTGTAGAATTTATGAGGAAGACAGTCTTTCTTTGCTTACAAAATTGTGAGGAGAAGAAGAATGCTCGGTTTGGGAAAACCATATGATGTTAGTGGAGGTAAAGGAAAGTGGAAGACAAGTGCGGGTAAAGGGTTCAAGTGGGGAGGTGAATCGGCGGGTATTGTGTGTTTTGCTTGCAAGAAACACAGCCATAAGAGTAGTGAGTGCCGCAGAGGTCCGTTGCTACAAGTGTGGACGGAGGGGCCACAAGTCTCTTGCTGTCAAAGAGAAAGAAGTTGTTTGTTTCAAGCTGTCATGAAGCGAGGACATATGAGCGCTAAATGTCCTAAACCCAGCGAGGAAGCGGCTAGAGGAAGGTGTTTGCTTTGGCGGGTTACGAAGGTGCTAACGAGATTAGAGGTACTTGTTTTATTAACGGTACTCCTTTGATTGCTATAGTAGATCTTTGGTGCTACACATTCTTTCATTGTTGCATTGTGTCTTTGAGAAATTGGGTCTTGTTTTGTCTACAATGAGAAGGGACATGGTTATTGATACCTGACCAAAGGTTCGAGTAACTACCTCCCTAATGTGTGCTAGATGTCCTCTGTCAGTTTTTGGCGAGAGAGTTTCTTGTTGATCTTATTTGCTTGCCTTTAGGAGGTTTGGACATCATTCTTGGTATGGGTGGTTAGTTGATAACCAAGTGCATATTAATGTGTGCTAGTAGATCAGTGAGCTTTCCTTCTTCTAAGGGAAGAATCGCATTGTTACATTACAGTCAATTGCATAGAGTTATGAAGGAGGAAGCTAAAAATTGTTTTCATTGATGGCATCATTGTCCGTTGAGAGCCAAGCTAAGATTGAAGAGTTGCCTATAGTTCGTGAATTTCCTGAAGTGTTTCCCGACGAAATTCCAGATGTGCCGCCTGAAAGAGAAGTAGAGTTTGGTATTGATCTAGTGCACGGCACTAGACCCGTGTCTATGGCTCCTATAGGATGTGCGCATCCGAATTATCTGAGTTGAAGAGTCGGTTAGAGGACTTACTTGAGAAGAAGTTCATAAGACCTAGTGTGTCACCTTGGGAGGCGCCCGATCTTGTTAGTGAAGAAGAAGGATGGAAGTATGCGGCTTTGCATTGATTATAGGCGGTGAACAAAGTGACAATCAAGAACAAATATCCACTTCTGAGAATTGACGATCTGATGGACCAGCTTGTAGGTGCTAAGGTGTTTAGCAAAATTGATTTGAGATCGGGCTATCATCAGATTAAAGTGAAAGATGAGGATATTGAGAAACGACATTCGGGGCGAGATATGGGCATTATGAGTATTCTGTAATGTCGTTTGGTGTCACTAATGCACCAGGGGTATTTATGGAGTACATGAACCGTATTTTCCATGACTACTTGGATCGGTTTGTGGTGGTTTTCATAGATGATATTTTGGTATACTCTAAGTCCGAAGAGGAACATGCAGAGCATTTGAAGTTAGTGCTAGAAGTGTTGAAAGAGAAAAAGTTGTATGCTAAACTGTCAAAGTGTGACTTTTGGTTGAAGGAAGTGAGCTTTCTAGGTCATATTATTTCTGGTGATGGGATTGCAGTAGATCCATCTAAAGTTGATGCGGTGATGCAGTGGGAGGCTCCTAAGTCAGTTACGGAGATTAGAAGCTTTCTTGGATTAGCGGGATATTATAGGAGGTTTATTGAGGGGTTTTCAAAGTTGGCACTCCCGCTAACTCAATTGACTTGTAAAGGAAAGGTGTTTGTGTGGGATTCCAAATGTAAGGAAAGTTTCCAAGAATTGAAAAGAAGGTTGACAACATCACCTGTTTTGACATTACCCAAATCTGGAGAGCCTTTTGTAGTATATTGTGATGCGTCTAAAATGGGGCTAGGAGGTGTTTTGATGCAAAATGGTAAAGTAGTGGCTTATGCCTCAAGACAGTTGAGGATTCATGAAAAGAATTACCCCACTCACGATTTGGAGCTTGCGGCAATTGTTTTTGCTTTGAAGATTTGGAGACATTATTTGTATGGTTCTAAGTTTGAGGTATTCAGTGATCATAAAGGATTGCAGTATCTGTTTGACCAGAAAGAATTGAATATGAGACAAAGGAGATGGTTGGAATTGTTGAAAGATTATGACTTTAGCTTGAACTATCATCCGGGGAAAGCTAATGTGGTAGCTGATGCTTTGAGTAGAAAGTCCTTGCATGTATCTGCAATGATGGTGAAAGAGCTTGAGTTAATTGAACAGTTTCGAGATTTGAGTCTAGTCTGCGAGGTGACACCTAAGAGTGTGAGATTGGGTGTGTTGAAGATTCACAATGAATTTTTGAATGTTATTCGGGAAGCTCAAAAGAAGGACATTAAATTGGTTGAAATTGCAGTTGGGATTGACCACTCTCAGAGTGAAGATTATGTGATAGATGAGCAGGATGTGTTAAGGTACCGTGGGAGGATTTGCATTCCTAATGATGACGAGATTAAGAAGGCAATTCTAGAGGAGGGGCATCGGAGTAAGTTGAGTATCCACCGGGGCCACAAAAATGTACCAAGATTTGAAGAGAGCGTACAGTGGCACGGTATGAAGCGAGATGTGGCTCGGTTTGTGTATGCTTGCTTGGCGTGTCGAAATCGAAGGTAGAACATCGAAGCCGGCGGGGTTGATGCAACCATTGGATGTTCTGAATGGAAGTGGGATAGTATCTCCATGGATTTTGTGGTGGTTTGCCGAGCTACGGCCGAGGGTTTGATACCATATGGGTGGTTGTTGATAGATTGACTAAATCGCACACTTTTACCGATTAATATTACTTATCCAGTTCCGAGGTTGGCAGATATCTATGTCAAGACGATTGTGAAGTGGCATGGTGTGCCCCTGAGTATTGTGTCTGATAGGGATCCTAGGTTCACTTCCGAGTTTTGGAGGAGTTTGCAAGAGGCTTTGGGTTCCAAGTTGAGATTGAGTTCAGCATATCATCCCCAGACGGATGGGTAGACAGAGAGGACAATTCAATCACTTGAGGATTTGTTGAGAGCATGTGTTCTTGAGCAGGGAGGTTCATGTAGTGCAGATGGATGATGTAAAGGTGAGAGAGAACCTTACAGTGGAGACTATGTCGGTTAGGATTGAAGATCGTGAGGTGAAGGTCTTAAGAGGCAAAGAGATCAATTTAGTGAAAGTGGTTTGGTTAGGAGCTGTGGGCGAGAGCATGACTTGGGAGTTGGAAAGCAAGATGAGGAGGCCTATCCGGAGTTGTTCGATTCAGGTAATTTCGAGGACGAAATTCTTTAAGTGGGGGAGAGTTGTAACGCCCAAAATAATTTAATTATTTATCTAATTAAATTATTTAAGACTTGCAACAATTAATTAATTTAATTAATTAAGTTGGATTTATTTTATCAAAAAGGGGTCTAGTTTATTAAGTGGAATAATTGAGCTAGAGTTCATTTTTATTTTTAATTTCGGGGTATGTAAATAAGTAAACGCAGTGATGCAAATAAAGGGCCCAAGTCACTTAATGACCCAAGCCCAAATACCTTAAAACCCAAAACCCTACACAAGGTCACATGACCCTCATTTGAAGAGAAAACCCACGAAAGGAATAGAGAGGGAGGAGGGCAGCAGCTTGGCGTGAAGGAGAAGGAGGAAAGGTGAGAACTTTTCCTTTGATTCTTGGTGGGTAAGAGAATACTTGGCCTTAATCTTCATCATTTCTCTTCCTTGTTCCATTTCTAAGAGTTCCATAAGCTCATTTCTACTATTTTGATTTCTCTATGGTTACCCAAGGAGAGAGAGTTTTCGGCCAGCTGGTTTAGGAGGAGGAGTACTCATTTTGGTGATTTTGTTGGTGGTTGCTTGGGAATCTTAGCTCACCCAAGGTTAGGGGATTCTCATTATGTTCATAATAACTTGTAGAATATGTGTTATGTAGGAAAATAGCCTAGCATGAATTGATTGTGTGGATTTGTGTTCATTCTATGATTGTTGTTGTATGGGTGTTTGAATTGTTGCTACCATGCTACTTGTTGTTGGAAAATTATGCGTTGTGGATTTTGCATGTTATGTGTTTGAAGAAATGTTTTCATGAGGTGAAGTATGTGAATGTAATAAATTGATGAAGTTGATTTGATACTACATGTGTGTTGTTTTATGTGAGGATTAAGTTGTTGAATTAAAAAGTAGGTTTAAGTTGGTTTAGTGGAAGTGTTTGGGTGAAAGGCGCCAAATGCCTAGGCAAATGGCGCTAAGCCCTTGTTCATTTGTGTGTGTTTGAGTGCGAGAGGCAGGCGCCAATGTCCCATGCATATGGCGCTGGTGGGCGAATTTGTGTCTTTGGGTGGTCATGCGGGGTAGGGCGCCATTTGCTAGGCAAAGTGGCGCCAGATTCAGCTATTGCGTGGGTGTGTGTTTGGTTAGGGTGGAGTTGGCGGGAGGCGCCAATTCCCTAGGGATATGGCGCCGTGGCTGGTGTGGTGTTGTGTATTGGAAGGCACGGGGACGGGCGCCAAAATGGGCAGCCTGCGTGTGTGAGTGCTCTGTGTGTGGCGCGCGTATGAGGCGCCAAGCCCAGGCGGCCCCTTGCGCTTTGTGCGATCTTTGCTTGATGCAAGCCGTGTGTAGGGCGCCAGTTTCCTAGAAACTTGGCGCCTGTGAGTGTGTGTGGTGCAGCGTGTGTGTGGGTGATGCACTAGTGGGGCGCCAAAGTGGCTGCCCTTGGTGCCTAAGTGTCCAAAATGTGTCTAAGGGATGGTTAGTCCCTAAGAATTAATTTAATCCTTGGCGTGACTAAATAGTCCCTAAGAATTAAATTAATCCTTGGCGTGATAAAATAATCCCTTAGAGTCTAATTAATCCTAAAAGGTTAACATAAGCCCCTAAATACTAAATTAATCACAATGTGCCAAAATAATCCCTTGAGTATTAAATTAATCTTTGGTGGGTCAAAATAGTCCTTAAGTATGAAAAAGGTCCTTATGAAGTGGTTGGGTTTCTAAGTGAGAATTAACTTAATAATTGATCAAGTGGTGGTTAATAATTAATCAAGAGGTGGTTAATCATTGATCAAGTGGTGGTCAATAAATGATGTGGTGGTGATCAATAAATGATGAGGTGGTGGTTAATAAATGATCAGCGGTGGTTAATAATTGATAACGTGGTGGTTTAAGATTGATGTGATGTGAATATTGTGTTGTGATGCATTTGTCATAGTGTCACATAAATCATATGCATTACGCGGTGGGTGGCTTCGGCCAACATGCGGTGGTTACCCGACGGGGTTTTTGAGGTGGTTATGGATCCACATGCATATTGCACACATGCATACCATCATGCATTCCATGAATTCTCATTGATGCTTAATTAATCCTCTGTTGTGGCTTGTTGATGTTCTAATTGAATGGTGAATGCTTAATTGCTATGAATTGTTGTTACTAGATGTTTTCCGAGTATAATGCTTATCTTACTTGTTATTATTTATGTAAAGAGACTCACCCTAACATTTTTATGTTGCCTGCTCTCGTGGCGACATGCAGGTGAATCTGAATGAAGATATCTAGGCTTTTGGGGGTCTTGAGTCGGCTCTGATCTAGTAACACCCGGGATTGGGGTCTTAGTATTGCTATTTTATGTTTGGACTAAACTGATTTAAATTGTATAATGAGGGTGTTGAACTTGATTTTATTTTTCATTTCTTTGTGAACTATTTTTGGATGATTGTAAACATTAAGCGAGTTTTAGGGTTTTATCCTTGTGACCATGATATGCGGTTTACGCACTAGATGCGTTTGAATTTTTAAATATGTTTTGACGATGTTTTTGTTAAATGTACCACCCTCTTTGAGGTGCGTGGACAAATTTTGAAAAACTCGATTTTTATTAAAAAATAATAAGTAGTAGAAGGGGTGTTACATTAGTGGTATCAGAGCGATTCGGTGCTGTAAGGCCAAGTTATGCATCATAGTCTCTATGACAATTAGGTAGTGTTAATTGTTTCTTAATGAATGTTAATCTTTGCGGTGTTAGGTTGAAAATGGCCCAGAAGGATTGATCTTTGCTCTGGTGAGGCTCTATGCAAGCCATAGCACGAGCTATGGGGAGCGAGAGAGGTGGTAGGAAGATGTTGAGGATCGCAAGTTGGCTACATTTCAACGTGAGAACCCACCTACCTTCAAAGGTAGATATGATCCGGATGGAGCACCGACTGGTGAGGAGATAGAGCGAATCTTAGTGTTATGGCGTGTACTCGCGCAAAAGGTGAGATTTGGGACTCATATCTTTGAAGGAAGAAGCGGATGATTGGTGGATGAGGAAGAAAGCAGAGACTAGAAGGCTGCGGGTGAAGAAATCACTTGGGGGTATTCAAAGAGGAGTTCACAAGGAAGTATTATCCAGGAGGGCGTGCGGGCTAAAAAGGAGGTGGAGTTTTTGAACCGAAAGAGGAAACAAGTGCAGTGGTGAATATGCGACCAAGTTTGAGGAGTTGGTCAAGTTTTGCCCTTACTATGACAACCAAGTGATTGAGAATTTTCCAAGTGTGTAAAGTTTGAGAATGGTGTGACCAGAGATTAAGAAAGCCATTGGATACCAGGAGATTCGAGATTTTGCCAAGCTAGTGGACAAGTGTAGAATTTATGAGGAAGACAGTGCTGCTGCTTACAAAATTGTGAGGGAGAAGAAGAATGCTCAGTTTCGGGGAAAACCATATGATGTTAGTGGAGGTAAAGGAAAGTGGAAGACAAGTGCGGGTAAAGGTTCAAGTGGGGGAGGTGAATCAGCAGGTATTGTGTGTTTTGCTTGCAAGAAACCTGGCCATAAGAGTAGTGAGTGCACAGAGGTCCGTTGCTACAAGTGTGGACGGAGGGGCCACAAGTCTACTGCCTGTAAAGAGAAAGAAGTTGTTTGTTTCAACTGTCATGAAGCAGGACATATGAGCGCTAAATGTCCTAAACCCAAGCAGGAGGCGGCTAGAGGGAAGGTGTTTGCTTTGGCGGGTTCTGAAGGTGCTAACGAGATTAGAGGTACTTGTTTTATTAACGGTACTCCTTTGATTGCTATAGTAGATACTGGTGCTACACATTCTTTCATTGTTGCATTGTGTGCTGAGAAATTGGGTCTTGTTTTGTCTACAATGAGAAGGGACATGGTTATTGATACTGACCAAAGGTTCGATTAACTACCTCCCTAATGTGTGCTAGATGTCCTCTGTCGGTTTTTGGCGAGAGAGTTTCTTGTTGATCTTATTTGCTTGCCTTTAGGAGGTTTGGACATCATTCTTGGTATGGGTGGTTAGTTGATAACCAAGTGCATATTAATTGTGCTAGTAGATCCGTGAGCTTTCCTTCTTCTAAGGGGAAGAATGCGCATTGTTACATTCTCGTCAATTGCATAGAGTTATGAAGGAGGAAGCTAAATTTGTTTTCATTGATGGCATCATTGTCAGTTGAGAGCCAAGCTAAGATTGAAGAGTTGCCTATAGTTCGTGAATTTCTGAAGTGTTTCGACGAAATTCCGGATGTCTTGCTGAAAGAGAAGTAGAGTTTGGTATTGATCTAGTGCACGGCACTAGACCAGTGTCTATGGCTCCTATAGGATGTGCTGCATCCGAATTATCCGAGTTGAAGAGTCGGTTAGAGGACTTACTTGAGAAGAAGTTCATAAGACCTAGTGTGTCACCTTGGGGAGCGCCCGATCTTGTTAGTGAAGAAGAAGGATGGAAGTATGCGGCTTTGCATTGATTATAGGCGGTGAACAAAGTGACAATCAAGAACAAATATCCACTTACGAGAATTGACGATCGATGGACCCGACTTGTAGGTGCTAAGGTGTTTAGCAAAATTGATTTGAGATCGGGCTATCATCAGTTAAAGTGAAAGATGAGGATATTCGTAAGAGCGATTCGGGGCGAGATATGGGCATTATGAGTATTACGTAATGTCGTTTGGTGTCACTAATGCACGGGGGTATTTATGGAGTACATGAACCGTATTTTCCATGACTACTTGGATCGGTTTGTGGTGGTTTTCATAGATGATATTTTGGTATACTCTAAGTCAGAAGAGGAACATGCGCGAGAGCATTTGAAGTTAGTGCTAGAAGTGTTGAAAGAGAAAAAGTTGTATGCTAAGCGTGTCAAAGTGTGACTTTTGGTTGAAGGAAGTGAGCTTTCTAGGTCATATTATTTCTGGTGATGGGATTGCAGTAGATCCATCTAAAGTTGATGCGGTGATGCAGTGGGAGGCTCCTAAGTCAGTTACGGAGATTAGAAGCTTTCTTGGATTAGCGGGATATTATAGGAGGTTTATTGAGGGTTTTCAAAGTTGGCACTCCATTAACTCAATTGACTTGTAAAGGAAAGGTGTTTGTGTGGGATTCCAAATGTGAGGAAAGTTTCCAAGAATTGAAAAGAAGGTTGACAACATCACCTGTTTTGACATTACCCAAATCTGGAGAGCCTTTTGTAGTATATTGTGATGCGTCTAAAATGGGGCTAGGAGGTGTTTTGATGCAAAATGGTAAAGTAGTGGCTTATGCCTCAAGACAGTTGAGGATTCATGAAAAGAATTACCCCACTCACGATTTGGAGCTTGCGGCAATTGTTTTTGCTTTGAAGATTTGGAGACATTATTTGTATGGTTCTAAGTTTGAGGTATTCAGTGATCATAAAGGATTGCAGTATCTGTTTGACCAGAAAGAATTGAATATGAGACAAAGGAGATGGTTGGAATTGTTGAAAGATTATGACTTTAGCTTGAACTATCATCAGGGAAAGCTAATGTAGTAGTGATGCTTTGAGTAGAAAGTCCTTGCATGTATCTGCAATGATGGTGAAAGAGCTTGAGTTAATTGAGCAGTTTGAGATTTGAGTCTAGTCTGCGAGGTGACACCTAAGAGTGTGAGATTGGGTGTGTTGAAGATTCCTGATGAATTTTTGAATGTTATTCGGGAAGCTCAAAAGAAGGACATTAAATTGGTTGAAATTGCGGTTGGGATTGACCACTCTCGAGTGAAGATTATGTGATAGATGAGCGGGATGTGTTAAGGTGCAGTGGGAGGATTTGCATTCCTAATGATGGCGAGATTAAGAAGGCAATTCTAGAGGAGGGCATCGGAGTAAGTTGAGTATCCACTCGGGGGCCACAAAAATGTACCAAGATTTGAAGAGCACTGCTCGTGGCACTGGTATGAAGCGAGATGTGGCTCGGTTGTGTATGCTTGCTTGCGTGTCGTAAATCGAAGGTAGAACATCGAAGCCAGCGGGGTTGATGCAACCATTGGATGTTCTGAATGGAAGTGGGATAGTATCTCCATGGATTTTGTGACCGGTTTTTAGACGACTACAACGAGGGGTTTGATACCATATGGGTGGTTGTTGATAGATTGACTAAATCGCACACTTTTTACCGATTAATATTACTTATCCGATTCAGGGTTGGCGAGATATCTATGTCAAGACGATTGTGAAGTGGCATGGTGTGCCCACAGTATTGTGTCCGATAGGGATCCTAGGTTCACTTAGAGTTTTGGAGGAGTTTGCAAGAGGCTTTGGGTTCCAAGTTGAGATTGAGTTGACATATCATCCCCAGGACGGATGGGCGGAGCGAGCAGAGAGGACAATTCAATCACTTGAGGATTTGTTGAGAGCATGTGTTCTTGAGCGGGGAGGTTCATGTAGTGCGGATGGATGATGTAAAGGTGAGAGAGAACCTTACTGGTGGAGACTATGTCGGTTAGGATTGAAGATCGTGAGGTGAAGGTCTTAAGAGGCAAAGAGATCAATTTAGTGAAAGTGGTTTGGTTAGGAGGCGTAGGCGAGAGCATGACTTGGGAGTTGGAAAGCAAGATGAGGAGGCCTATCGGAGTTGTTCGATTCGGGTAATTTCGAGGACGAAATTCTTTAAGTGGGGAGAGTTAGCTTGCCCAAAATAATTTAATTATTTATCTAATTAAATTATTTAAGACTTGCAACAATTAATTAATTTAATTAATTAAGTTGGATTTATTTTATCAAAAAGGGGTCTAGTTTATTAAGTGGAATAATTGAGCTAGAGTTCATTTTTATTTTTAATTTCGGGGGTATGTAAATAAGTAAAGCAGTGATGCAAATAAAGGGCCCAAGTCACTTAATGACCCAAGCCCAAATACCTTAAAACCCCAAAAACCTACACAAGGTCACATGACCCTCATTTGAAGAAAACCCACGAAAGGAATAGAGAGAGGAGGAGGCGTGACTTGGCGTGAAGGAGAAGGAGGAAAGGTGAGAACTTTTCCTTTGATTCTTGGTGGGTAAGAGAATACTTGGCCTTAATCTTCATCATTTCTCTTCCTTGTTCCATTTCTAAGAGTTCCATAAGCTCATTTCTACTATTTTGATTTCTCTATGGTTACCCAAGGAGAGAGAGTTTTCGGCCAGCTGGTTTAGGAGGAGGAGTACTCATTTTGGTGATTTTGTTGGTGGTTGCTTGGGAATCTTAGCTCACCCAAGGTTAGGGGATTCTCATTATGTTCATAATAACTTGTAGAATATGTGTTATGTAGGAAAATAGCCTAGCATGAATTGATTGTGTGGATTTGTGTTCATTCTATGATTGTTGTTGTATGGGTGTTTGAATTGTTGCTACCATGCTACTTGTTGTTGGAAAATTATGCGTTGTGGATTTTGCATGTTATGTGTTTGAAGAAATGTTTTCATGAGGTGAAGTATGTGAATGTAATAAATTGATGAAGTTGATTTGATATACTACATGTGTGTTGTTTTATGTGAGGATTAAGTTGTTGAATTAAAAAGTAGGTTTAAGTTGGTTTAGTGGAAGTGTTTGGGTGAAGGCGCCAAATGCCAGGCAAATGGGCGCTAAGCCCTTGTTCTAGTGTGTGTGTTTGAGTGCGGGGGCAGGCGCCAATGTCCCATGCATATGGCGCTGGTGGGCGAATTTGTGTCTTTGGGTGGTCATGCGAGGGTAGGGCGCCATTTGCTAGGCAAAGTGGCGCCCGATTCACTGTTGCGTGGGTGTGTGTTTCGGTTGGGAAATTTGAGTTGGCGGGAGAGGCGCCAATTCCCTGAGGATATGGCGCCGTGGCTGGTGTGGTGTTGTGTATTGGAAAGCGCGGGACGGGCGCCAAAATGGGCAGCCTGCGTGTGTGAGTGCTTGTGTGTGGCGCGATGCATGTGGCGCCAAGCCCAGGCGGCCTTGTGCGCTTTGTGCGATCTTTGCTGATGCAAGCCGTGTGTAGAGGCGCCGATTTCCTAGAAACTTGGCGCTGTGAGTGTGTGTGTGGTGCGTGTGTGTGGGTGATGCACTAGTGGGGCGCCAAAGTGGGCGCCCTTGGTGCCTAAGTGTCCAAAATGTGTCTAAGGGATGGTTAGTCCCTAAGAATTAATTTAATCCTTGGCGTGACTAAATAGTCCCTAAGAATTAAATTAATCCTTGGCGTGATAAAATAATCCCTTAGAGTCTAATTAATCCTAAAAGGTTAACATAAGCCCCTAAATACTAAATTAATCACAATGTGCCAAAATAATCCCTTGAGTATTAAATTAATCTTTGGTGGGTCAAAATAGTCCTTAAGTATGAAAAAGGTCCTTATGAAGTGGTTGGGTTTCTAAGTGAGAATTAACTTAATAATTGATCAAGTGGTGGTTAATAATTAATCAAGAGGTGGTTAATCATTGATCAAGTGGTGGTCAATAAATGATGTGGTGGTGATCAATAAATGATGAGGTGGTGGTTAATAAATGATCAAGCGGTGGTTAATAATTGATAACGTGGTGGTTTAAGATTGATGTGATGTGAATATTGTGTTGTGATGCATTTGTCATAGTGTCACATAAATCATATGCATTCTGCGCGGTGGGTGGCCGGCTGACATGCGGTGGTTACCCGACGGGGTTTTTGAGGTGGTTATGGATCCACATGCATATTGCACACATGCATACCATCATGCATTCCATGAATTCTCATTGATGCTTAATTAATCCTCTGTTATGGCTTGTTGATGTTCTAATTGAATGGTGAATGCTTAATTGCTATGAATTGTTGTTACTAGATGTTTTCCGAGTATAATGCTTATCTTACTTGTTATTATTTATGTAAAGAGACTCACCCTAGCATTTTTATGTTGCCTGCTCTCGTGGCGACATGCAGGTGAATCTGAATGAAGATATCTAGGCTTTTGGGGGTCTTGAGTCGGCTCTGATCTAGTAACACCCGGGATTGGGGTCTTAGTATTGCTATTTTATGTTTGGACTAAACTGATTTAAATTGTATAATGAGGGTGTTGAACTTGATTTTATTTTCCATTCTTTGTGAACTATTTTTGGATGATTGTAAACATTAAACAGGTTTTAGGGTTTTATCCCTTGTGACCATGATATGCAGTTTACGCACTAGATGCGTTTGAATTTTTAAATATGTTTTGACGATGTTTTTGTTAAATGTACCACCCTCTTTGAGGTGCGTAGACAAATTTTGAAAAACTCTGATTTTTATTAAAAAAATAATAAGTAGTAGAAGGGGGTGTTACAGAAAAATTCTCTCAGTTGCAGGCCTTCTTGGTTTTTCTATCACAATAGCTTTACCTTTGGCCTTATTCCCAGCATTTACTTGAGCTGCAGCATGTATACTCACCTTTGTAGTTCCAACAGTCTTGGGGTTTCCACTCTCTCTTTGTCTTGAATTTCTGGCGTTTGCTCGGTAGTAGCAAGTATTGCTTTCTTCTTTGGTATTTGGAATCGACACCATTGAGTCTTTGTCATAGGTTTCTTCCCTTGTAATTGTTTCTATAGTTGTATTTTGCTGGCCTCACCCCCCACTTGGCTTTACAACCGGCATGAATCCACTTCACATTTGGAAGATTTGCCTTTGGAACAAAGGATTTGGCGAGATCTTGACAACACAAACTCCTTCTTTTTGCATGTTTGTTATCGAGCTGCTGCTTGCTAGTCGAAGGCTTAGTTGAACCCCTTAGCCTTGTAAGGAAGATCTCTCTCTTGAAATCGAACTTTGGCCTTTTGTCTAGCCATTTTCTCTTGATGGTTGTCGAACTCCGTATCCTTCGACACTCTTGTTTGCTTCTTTGTCTTTAAAAAAAGCAGTACACTGCATCGAGGCACGACATTACCTCGAGTTCTTTAACTTACACTTGTTAAGGAAGTCTATCAATTCCTCTTGATCTTAGGGTACACAAACCGCACCTTTTCATCGTATTCTTCACGAGTTATCATCCGTGCAACATGATGCGCATGTCTGAGACTCTTAAGTTTTTTAAGTAGACTTAACATTTTTGGGAGAACCCACCATCTTAACGTCGACCATGCTTATATTCATTTCGACTGGTTCTGCAAACATGGCTTCAGCTTGATGGAGTGGATCAGCGTCAATTTGCATTGGAGCTTTGTTCTTTTTATCGCCAAATTTAAGTCTTCCTTCTTCGATTGTCTTTTGTACTATGTCCCTGAAAAGTACACAACGGTCAGTAGTATGTCCCAAGAAATTATGAAACTTACAATAACCCTTTTTCTTCCTCTGCTCGAGAGGAGGTACTTTCAGGCCATTAGGCACTACTATTTGGCCATCAGTTACTAAAAGATCAAAAATTTCATCACATTTAGTAACATCAAAAGTATAAGTTTTAGGCACAAATCTGTCATTCTTAGGCTCTCTGAGGTTATTCCCATTTTGAGGCCTTAATAATTTACAAGAATAAGGAGGACCGGGCTTGAGTTGACCACGTCTATCTCTTACGCATCAACATCAACATGAATGCAAAGTCGAACTCCTCATCCACATAGGCTATTTTCTCCTTTTTATGAAACCCAGTGAGTTTTCTTTTTATGGAATTTGTTCACCCTAGCCTTTTCCTCTTTAAGTCTTTCGACTTGTCGAACTCTATCTGCTAATTGGGCCATGTCTCTCAAATGAGAGGTATCCAATTTCTTTCTAATTGAATAATCTAGGCCACCAGCAGCCATTTCGACGAGTTCATGTTCAGGCACTTGTGTGTGAAACATCTGGCTTTCAATAGCCTAAACCTATTTAAATAATCATCAATAGCCTCAGACACTTTACGTCGAACACTGGCCAATTCCTTGAGGCTAATTTTCGACTGGCCCATGTAAAATTGCTCATGAAACACTTTTTCCAATTGCCCCCATGTATACATAGAACCAGGGGGTAAGGTGGTGAACCAAGTGAAAGCATTCTTAGTTAGAGAATTTGTAAAATATTTCATTTTCAAACTCTCATTTTGGGCTATATCTCCTGCCTCAGTCATGTAACGAGCAATATGTTCGACAGTAGACTCGTTTGTGTCACCCCCAAATTTAGTAAACTTGGGAATTTTCCAACCTCTTGGCAACTCTGTTTGCAACACATATTCACACAATGGTGATATGAAGTTAGGCCTATGTAAACCTATGTTAAGGCCATTTTGTGCCATTATGGTTTCTACCAAAGTGGCTATATTATCTTGAGCACAAACATTATTTCGTTGTACTTGTCGAACAACTTCATCAGCGTTTTGGTTTCGGTTTACCATAACTACTTCAGGGACATGGTTTCCCATCCCTTGTTGTTCTCCTACAACTGTCTGGGCTTCGACTGTGACTGATCTCTGTGGTGTATTGGGCGCATTATTCCCAAAATTGGGTGCTTGCCTATTATTTCCCGTAGGATCCCCAAAGAAATCAGCAATTCTACCCATTTGGTTTGCTAACATTTGATAACTCGTATTGGTATTTTGAATCAATGGGTTGAAAACCGTACCAATTTGTTGGGTTAGCATATTAACCATATCATGATTACTTTCGTCCACTTGTTGTCTTAACGCCAACAAAGACGCATTGGTTAATGTTGTAGGATTTCGACCAAGTGTGCTTTCAGAAGACACATGTGAAGGGGAAAAGGTCGAAACATGTGGCATTCCAGTAGGCATGCCATATACACCAAAAGGATATGGTGGTAGACTCATGTTTTGGAAGCGTGTCTCTAAACTATTCCATGTCGCCATATAAGGACTAGAAGGAAGCCCTACATTTGGTGGCAACGACATAGATTGTGTCGACCCAACATTGGTCGTCGACATTGTAGGAACGGTTATTGATGTTACTGGGGCTATAGTCCACGCAACATTTCAGCGCTAACACTTACAGAGTCCATGGTTGTTCCTTGCCCTTGTGACACCACGGGGTTGGAACTAGAGGCGTTGTTAGAATTAGAAACGTACCATTCTACCACTCCTCAGCGCATACAAGTACATGCACTAACAGAACAAACACAAAATCAATGGCAAAAGGTCCCTTTGGCGTGCCAATTTGTTTCTTTGGTGTTTTTAGCAAACAATCACTAGTTTTAAAATGCGAGTTTGTGAGATCAAACTAGGAAATCTCTGGACAATTGCCCTTGTACTTTGTGTTTTTAGCGGTTTTAAGAACGATAAATGATCGAAGAAAAACAGATTGAAAATAAACAAAAGAAACAATTGCGGTAGATGTAAAGCGAAAGTAAAGATTGCATTCAAATGAAAGGAAAAGTGGTTCAAGCAAGCACGCACAATGAATCTGTTCACTCGTATTTCGCTTTTGTCTGGAAGTTGAGTTTTGAGTTCTTGTGCAATGTTGTGACCCGATTTTCTATTACAAAAGAGTATTTATACTCTTGGGAAACAAACGTGGGGAAAAAGTAATTGATTCCTAGAAATAAGGAGAAATGGCGCCCACTTAGCTATCTCGCTCCTTTGCACTTCGTTGGACCGTTGCCAACCGCTTGACGTGAAGTACCCAACCCTGCTTTGTCGAAATAGCTTCGCTTTGTCGAAGGTTGAGCTTTCTCTTGTCGAAGGCTCTTTGCTCCACTCGTGTCCACAGCTTTAAGTGTCAGGCTTGTCGAAGCTCATTCATATTGCCAGCACTGGTAGACCTTTTATGTCGAATTGATGATGAATTGACTTGGTGTTGACTTGTATCTTCCAAGACATCATTAATGGAGAGTCAAACCTATTTAATCGCTTCATTTAATGTCTTGTCGAAATTTTGAGGTAGCAGTGTATTACTCATGCAAGAAGAGAATTTTTGGAAACAATGAGCCAAAGTTCATTGGTTGAAGGATGATGACACAAACTCAAACAAATTTCATGCTATGGCTAGTGTGAGGAAGAGGAGGAGCACTATTACACGCCTTACTAGAGAGGATGGGGTGGTGATTATTGATCAAAGGGAGTTAGAAGAAGTGGTGAAGGATTATTTTGTTGAACTTTTTACTAGTGGTGAAGCAACTTAGAGCCTATTTTATGTCAAATGGGTGAACTGGATATCTATGTGTATGGAAACTGCTAGCTACTCAATAATGGTGAATGATGAAAAAGTATGACATGTGACACCGGGGAGAGGACTTCAGCAGGGTGACCCACTGTCACCTTACCTTTTTCTTATTTGCGCAAAGGGTCTTACTACTTTACTAAAAAGAGCGGAGGTGAGTGTAGAGTTACATGGAGTTAAAGTGTGTAGAGGGCTCATTCCTCTCACACCTCCTTTCTTGACGATTGTTTTTGTTTTGCGGGGCTAATGAAATTGAAAGCAATAAACTCAACGAGATTCTTCGAGTATATGAGGAGGCATCAGGGCACTCTATCAACTTAGCCAAGTGAGATATCTTTTTTAGTAGGAACACTACTCAGGAGGTCAGAGAGCTCATTGTAGCGACCGAAAAATCTGGGTTAGGATTCTTCGAAGTTCGAAAAAATGAAGCTGCCACCAAATTTTAGTTTAAGGGAAAATTTGGAAAATCCCTTTGAATTCGGATAAGGGCTAGGTTTAGGTTCGGGAGTCGTTTATATGCGCGGGAAGGTATTAGCACCCGCGACATCCTTCCTAACGAAAGCTACCTCTTAATTAAATGTGTAAAAATAGCTAATTTAAAATATATTGAATTTTACCCTTTTGAATGTTTAAAATGTTTAAAATTAAATAAAGACTAGATAAAAAGTTAGTTGTTTTGGTTATTTGGAGGAGTTATAAACAAATAATTAAAGAGACTTAAAAAGGGGTTTTATTAGTGCAATGTGAGAGAGTCGGTCGCCTCTCTGCTCCTACATACCCCTTGGTGGGGGATCAAATCACATGTAGTTCTTGATATAAAATATTTGTGTGTTGGGTGTTTTTTATTTATGAGAAAAAATGGCTTTGAGGAGTAATAAAAATAAATGAGGAAAATAATTATAACATAGTGGTTTGTAAATCAAGAAGTGCGAGTTAGCATAAAAGAGGTGTTGTATTTATAGAATAAAAGGGTGTGCGATTCTGAGATCTAATAATTTATTTACACAAAGGATTGCTATTTAGATCATATTTACAAAAGTATTTATTTACACTAAGGGAATAGTTGAACGATTAGTTACAATATTAAATTAGTTTATGGAATAGGCTTCAAGTTAAATTAGATCATGAATTGACATAGATCTAATTGCAAGACTTTTAAATAATGTAAGATAAACAAAGAAATCACATGAAAGGAAAATACGGTTGAAACATCCTAACCATGCAGCGTCAAAGATGTAGGAAATCTGAGGCGGTGATATAGTGATGAAGGTGTCACGAGTTGATGATTTTGGCTGCGTTGCTTTTCATCTGGTTTTTGATCTTCCTCTTTACTCAGCAACTTTGAAACTATGTTTCAATGGATTAGGATTATGATTTTAAACCCTAATCCTTTTTAGGTGATTTTTGCATTGTTGTTTTTTTGTGATTGTGGTAGGATCGCTTATTTATATTAGAAGATTAGGTTTTGCAATTAATTCTTGATTTATTTGCATTTGGTTTTCTTTTCATATTCTGGATTTGAGTCTTGGGGACCAAGACTAGGGTTTGGGAGAGCATGAAGATCCAAGCCCATTTGTTAAGCTGGACTAAAGCTCTTTTTGTATTTTTTTATTTATTTTTGGATTCCTTTTTTTGTTTATTTTGTATTACTATTTTTTTGTATTTTGGACCCTTTTTGGACTTTTAGACACTTATACATTATAATAAAACTAAATTACATTTTTTCACATTTTTGGACTAAATATTGTCTAAATAAATTAAATAAACAAATTAATAAAAAAGATGTTGGGCCAAATACCAAAGCGAAATCGGACCCGACTAAACAAATGCGCTAGAACGAGGCCCAAATAAAAGAAATAGGCCTGTTAGGCAATAGATACTAAAAATCAAATTGGAATCACGTTCATAGGCCCAAACCATAATGATATGCCCAATTGCGAGAAAAACGACTCATGTAAGCCCAATTAGATTCAACTAGGCCCAAATACTGAGTTCAAACTGAAGAATGCGCGAAAAGATCGATCATTCGCGCGCATGCCGAGTTTAGACAACGATATTTCAGTTTAGTTGACGGGATAATTGAAATTGGCTCAAATTAGAAGAATGAGACGTTATTCTAAAAAATCTCTTAATTTCGTGACCTCGGAACGTGAATTAAACTACTAAAGAGAACAGACAAAATTGGGGTATAACACTCATCAACAACACTCTTGTTGTCGCGAAATATCTAGGAACCGGTAAATATCTTAGTCTCGCTTCTATGGTTTGGAGAAGCAAGAAGCAGATTGTTTGGGAAATATCTTTCTCGAGGATAGGATGTGGGAAGAGGTTCAACAATGATGGGGAAACATCTTTCTAAAGCGGTAGGGAGGTGTTGATCAAATATGTAGCACGTCCTACTTCTACACATTGTATGAGTGCGGCTCGAGAAGAAGATTTGAACTCGCTTTTTTGGTGGGGACAAATAGGAGTAAAGGTAGAGGTATTCCCTAGTTCAATTGGGAGAAACTTACTGTTAGGAATGAGTATGGAGGTATGGGTTTTCGTCATCTTGATGCTTTTAACTTAACATTGCTAGGGAATCAGGCATGTCATCTAATTACCCGCACAAATTCTATTGTTAGTAGAGTGTTCAAAGCCAAATATTTTCTAAATGGTGACTTTATAGGTGTTCGATTAGGCCAAAATCCCAGCTATGTGTGGTGTAGTATCCAAAATTTCTGGGTGTTAGTTAAGTTGGGCATGAGATGGAGGATAGAGAATGGTAGCTCAGTGTTAGTTTGGTAGGACCTTTGATTGAGAGGTGGCACGGATCTGTTTGTGAGGTCCATTATGGTAGCAGGTATGGAAGTTCCTCTTTATGATATTGTGGGTGATGATATACTTGTTTGGTCATGAAGTTGTAACGGGCAATACTCCGTTAAATCAGCGTATTATGCAGCCATGGGAGAGTTAATAGACAAATCTCATCTTCGGATTAATGGGGCGTGGATGATGATTTGGCGATTAAAAATTCCACAAAGAGTGAAGTTGTTGTTATGGAGAATAGCTAGAGGATGTTTACCGTCGAGAAGTAACCTAGGAGAAGGCATGTGCCTTGTGAGGAGAAATGTCCTACTTGACCAGATAAAACCCAAACCTGATGCAGACAGGGCAGCCTATTTTGCCAACTTTAATGTCATGAGAGTGAGTTAGAGAGAGAACATAGGTGGGGGGCAGGGGAGGTAATGGAGAGTAAAGTATTGTTCGGGTGTGTTTGATTTGCTAAAAAGCAATAGATTGGATATAACAACTTCAGTTGTATCTTGTTTGATTTGGAAACTATTTACTGGACAAAAATAGGAGTAAGAGACGCATGGGATGGGGACAAAAACTCAAATTCATATCCTCCACAAAATCACACAACTTTTCGTCCCACAACACAACTTTTTGGGAACCAAAAAAATACCAACATACTATTTTTATTTCTTATTCAATAATCTCTCTCTCTCTCATTCTTCTCTCTCCTTTCTCTCTCCACCTTTCTCCTCTCATTTCTCTCTTCTTTATTTTCATATCATGATTCTCTCTGCCAATAAAGGTTGGCTCAGTTGGTAAGGAGTTGGCTCATGCCCCACAAGGTTGTGGGAGGGGTGGGAATAGGCCAAAGCCGCTTTAACAGGCCTACGGCCCGACTCCGACTCTGACAGCCGTGCCAAAGAGCTTTTGAAAGCAGAGATAAGGCCAAGGCTTTTTCAAAAGCCTATTTAGCTAAATAGGCTAGGCCATAGGCCATCGAAAAAGCCTTTTGGCCTATCGAACTACTATTTAAATAAATCTAACTAATTTTTTAATTACTAATATTATTTTGTATTGAATTTGGTATTTTGTGTTATGTCATAACTTCACTAACATTTTTGTTAGTTTAAACATATTAACCTACATCAATTTTTGACATTGTTGAAGTATTATTATAAAATAGAATTTAAATAGGATGTCATATAAGATATTTTCCTAAAAGGTTTTGTTAGATCTCTATTAGAACTTAATCTCATGACCTATTAATTTGTTAGTCTATTTAAATGACTTATGCCATTGAAATGTTGTTGACCTTCTTAAGAAAATAGTCAAAAAGGCTTTTAAGCAGCTTCGAGTGCCTTGGAGCTTTCGAGAAAGGCAGCCAAGAAACTCGGCCTCTGACAGGCCATGAAGCCGGGCTTAGGCCTAACATTTTAATGTAGGCTGTGCCCGTGCCAAGCAAGCAAAGCTAACTCGCCCTGACCTATTCCCACCCGCTCAACTCCATTGCCGATGTGAGCACCTCTTTGGTGGGTAACTGTAAAGAAGTACCTCTGTAAGCTCTCAAAGAGCACAGGGCTGCCACGACCCTGCTGGTGAGCCCCCAGAGCCCAACTCACCTAAACTTCACTCTACCAAAAAATATCATGATTCTCTCTCTCTCTCTCGCCCTCCCTCAAATTTTTCTCTATAGTTTTTTTGCTTATGCCGTCTAATATCCACCGAACTGTGTAGGACACAAAAAATTGTCTAGTACTATCTTGTTCAGTACTGCATTGTCCAGTTCAGTATTTACATATTTGCAAATCCAACGGACTCTTGATGTCTTATATGTGTAAGGAGGTGTGAAAATTAAATTAGGGTGGTGGAGGTATAAAAAGGAATGAGAAGGGCCCTACAACGTTTGGGCTTGGGCCGACAAAAAACCACCATAAACTGTCAATACGCCTACGTGTAATTGTTCCCTGTATTTTTATTTTTTATTTTTTGCTACATAGATTGCTACATATAGACTACATAGAAGACGTACTTGTGAATAGCAAATTCCCAAAACCCCAAAACGGCCGGTTATTATTAAATCGGTCAAATAGGTACTGCTTTCATTTCTACATTTCATTTCTACACAAAAGCGCGTTGTTCTCCCATTCCCGCCCAGTTCCATTTTGTTCTCTCTCTCTCTCTCTCTCTCTCTCTAACTCTACCATGGGAAACTCTTCCAAGGACGGTTCTGCCAACTCCGGCGACGCTTCCCGCGGCGACGTTCAGCCCTCAAATTCACGCATCTACTCCGCCGGCGAAAAAGTTCTTGCATATCATGGCCCTCGCATCTACGAAGCCAAGGCACCTCTTATCTCTCCTCTTCTAATTATTATATTTTTCTTCTAATTTTCTGTTTGAATGCTTTGTTGTCTCGATTGGCCACTTCTTTTTGTTTCTTCTTTCTTCTACTTCGGAATTTGAAAATTTCCGTGTTTGTAAAGTAAGGGAACCTTTGAAGTTGCTAACTGCTCAGTAACCGTTCCGCACTAGGCTTTCCTGTGTTAGGGATTTGTGTTAAAATTATTCAAATATTCTAATAATTTTGTTCAGCGTTTATGTGTTTACAATTGTATTTGATTGATAAAAGAGTAAATTCTCCTTGCTTTGACTAACTTGTGACTGAATTGAGAAATGTCTTATGATTTTTCCTGGTTTCTCTTGATTACTTTAATCTATGAATTGCTAAAAGAGTCAATTCTCCCTGCTTTGACTAATTGTGACTGAATTGAGAAATGCCTTACTCTTATGATTTTTACTGGTTTCTCTTGTTTACTTTAATTAATCTATAAAATTTTAGTGGTGATTTTGTTGCATGCCTTGTAATTTTTTGTTAATAATAATGTGTGGTTCATTGAATGCTTGTTCCTAGGACTTGTATATACACTCGTCCTACCATCAGAGAATGCTAATATTAAGACTTAAGAGTCCCACATCGGATGTGATATACCTGAAAAAGAGTTTATCAGTGGATGGCAACCCTCACCTTACAAGTCGGTTTTGTAGGGTTGAGTTAGGCCGAAACAACATTTTAAGAGCTAATTACAATAAAAAGCTGAAATTAAGAATCTAATGTATGTAAACCTAATGCAAAGCTTCTTACTAATTAGATACTATTGAGACTGCATAACTGTGATGTAACATAATGCATGATTTGATCATCAGGTACAAAAGACCGAGATCAGAAAGAATGAATGGAGATACTTTGTTCACTATCTTGTAAGTTCAACCATGATATCTCCTTTCCCATAGATCTAGTTTTACTGACTTATAAGTCATTTATATTGGTTACTTCAATTTAGTTTAACTTTTCAAAGTAATGTTTTGCTTGGCTGGTTTGAAATAGTGAGTCACTTGAAAAGTTAAAATTTGAAACTCTGAAGTGGTTGCTTTACTTTTTATTTTGCAGGGTTGGAATAAAAAGTGAGTTCTATTCTTTCCATTGTTTTACTTCAAGTAATAGAGGTACAAATGGCGCAGCCTTAACAATAATTGGCCAAACTTGTAGTGAACAATATTCTGAAAATATTAGTTGTTTTTGTATACCTTCACTACCTTGTGTGACCAGAAGTTGGTATAAAGCATTACCATTAAGAAGCAGAGTTAATACTTGAAAAATTTCTGAAGTCAACATCTCATGTTAAATGTCAATAGAAGTGGTAAAGTACTTGTTGGAACTTCTTTAACGATTTTTTTGAACAGCCTTTGCTTGTAATGATTGATCTATAGCTTTTTAGAGAGAATTTCCTTCATTGTGGCCTGTTCTGCCATAGATTACTGTAGAAGGTTACACAAATCCTTATTAAGGGTTTAATATATTTCCACCAGTTGGGACGAATGGGTAGGTGAGGACCGTTTAATGAAACATACCGAAGAGAATGTCAAGAAACAGCTGGCCTTAGACAAAAAGCAAGGTGTGGACAAGAATGTGAAATCTGGACGTTCAACTCAAGCAAAGGCAAAAAATTCCTCTGGTGAGTAATGCTCTCTTTCAAATTAATATATTTTAATATATTGTATTATAAAAGTATATTGACACTTTTGCTTATCTAGTTTGTGCACAATGAACCTCATATTTGGCAGGGGGTTTTGAAGTCCCCTGTGATTCAAAATATAAAAAGATTCTCCGTTTATTCCTCCTTGTTGAATATTTGGATTGTTCATTCTCCTATTGAACCTGTCTTCACAAAAAGCTATTTCCTTATATCTGATATTAGTAAGTTGCAGATGTTGACATTTTAAGGTATTTATTTTGAATTTTGATTGGTTTATTTTGGGGAGTTTGGACGGCAGCAGGTAGGAAGGTAAGGAATTGTCTTGAAAGTCTTACGTGGAAGTGGGACATTTGCCATTAGTTTAATCCTAGTATTATGTTCTTTGTGAGTGATGAGAATGAGGTTATCATCGTAAAGGGTCTTCGCCAACTGACCTCTGAATATTTTGGTCAGTTTTTTTTGGACATGGTTCGCTTTTATCAGGTAATAAAGGATACGTTGCTGTTTTAAAGTGAAAAGAAGTATAACATGAAAAATCTTTACTTATCAGTTGCTTTGGAATTTTCCTGCAAAGTTCTATTATAAGTATAAACAATATAGCATTTTCCATAACATTCTAAAGTAAATTTGTCTCCCTTTTAACTACTTTTGGGAAAAAAATAACTTCATCATTACTTTTGCCTTAAATTAATCCTCGATCTTTCAGACAAGCACTGGAACTTTTTTTAAAGTGCTTTTGAAATTATTATTGAATATGCATCCTTCTATGTTGATTTATTATGTTTAAATCAAGTTTCCCCCTTTTTAAAGACTTGACAATGTGGAGGTACAAGTTTCTCCTGTTTCCTAAATTGCTGGGCTTGGAAAGATTATAGTTAGAAGAAATAGAATCCTTCATTTATTTATCTTTGATAATTTTCAATTTGCTTTGTATTCTGTAGATGCCAAAGTGGATAAAGAGGACATCAAGAGCAATGGTAGTTTTCAAATTTCATCTTCCATTTTTCCTTTTTTGCACACACATGTATACACATAATATAATAATAATTTGACTTTTCTTTTTCATGCTTACCATGATCAAATTTCTACTACATAATTTGGCATATAATCTACACACAATTTCTACTACAAAATTTGACATATAATCTACACACAAACCATATTCACCTATTTCCCTGATTAAGCCAATGACTCCATGCAATAAGAGGGCTGTCAGTTTATTAAGAAACAAAATCTGCTTGTTGGCATCATTTATCATTACTTGTTACCTTTAGCAAAGTTATTGGTGATATATTCTATTCTTCTAAAGATGTGCTATGAATAGCTTTAGCTTCAATTTTGCGATTGCTTGCAACAATACTTATTCCATTTGGGTTGTCAATTGAAGCCAGAGCTGTGCATCTGCTAATTTTTCTTAGCTATTTAAATCCTACAATTTGTGTCAAAAAAAAATATACTACAATAACAATATCGCCCTTTTTAATAAACTTTCTTGGGTCAAAGTTTATAACTGATATTTTTTGACAAAAAAATGATAGTACTTTACATTAGAGGCCATTATTGAACTGGAGACCTTGCCATGCCCTGGCTGAAAAAATAAAAGTCAATTTTGGGCCTCACTTGGTTAGCCGTTAGGCCTGGCCAGGATGAAAATATTCAATCCAGCCAACCTATATATTGTTGAAATGATTAGAATGTATATTAGTGTGTATTCAGTACAAGCACTAATAAACTTAAATAGGCTAATGTAAACCTAACGGGCCTGATAAATGGGCTGAATACATATACAAATAAAACTACTATTTACAACATATAAACTATTATTTACATGAATTACTGAACTTTAAACTATTGTGCCATATCTACTTGCCTTGTTACAGCATGTATCATATATGTACTAACAAGGTTAATGTCAAACTCCATGCAGCATCAAAAGGGAAGAAACGGAAGAATGATTCAGGAGTTGAGGTTTGGTTTATATTGCCATTTGATTTTATTGCCCACATGTTCTTTTATTCTAGAACTCTTTCTGGAGAGTTTATCATTTGTTTTGAATTCCTCTTGATATCATAAATCAATTCCTTTGCTTAATGCTTATATATTTTTATATCATATTTCATATGATGAAATATCATAATAACTATCAATTACTTGAGAAGAAGGCTGAAACTAAATAGTAATAGTATGAACAAATTTGGAATTCAAACATTCTTCTTTGTTTCCTCAAAAATGCATATAACTTTCTGATTGATATTTGATTAGAATTTCTATTTTTTCACCATGATTCTTTGAGTTTTAAATGTTCTGCTAAATCTGATTTTCTAATTATTAGAAGGGCAGCGTGACTGTTGAAAAGCTTGTCAAGATTCAATTTCCTGCAACATTAAAGAAACAACTTGTTGATGATGGCAACTTTGTTAACCAGCAAGATAAGGTAAATTGAAACTATTAAACATATACTCTTTCTCTTTCCTGTTGTAATACTCTTAGATGTTTATAATAAACTCTTTAGAGTTAGATTTTGATGCATGTTTCAAACTCAGAAAGGTTATTGTACATTTGTACCTGAAAGAGATAACCTTCAGTTGATTTTATTATTTCCGATATTCATCTGTCCCCAATATGCCACAACATTTCTATGAAATTTGGCTTACCTAGTACTTTATCTTATAAGGACTTCGGTATTATGGATGCCTAAGTCCCACATCAAGTAGTATGACATGCTCGGTGGAGAATTAAGATTGCTTGGTTCTCAAGTACTTGTGTGCTTATCAATTAGTATCAGAGCTGGATATCGGTGTCATAGAAAAGGCTACCACAGAGGGTTCCGACAAGTGGAGGGTTCTGGCCAACAATGAAGTTGAGTGAAATGTGACCGAGTGAAGTGTTGCGGAGTGCAGCCACCAAGGATGTCAGCTCTCAGTGGAAATGCTATGATAGGGACTTGGGTATTATGGGTGTAAGGCACGCATCGAGATGCTCGGTGGAGTACTTATGTAGCTTGGTTCTCCTCTCTTAATAGCTAGTTTTTAAGGGAAGGTTCTCCGACTGCTTAAGTGATCATCAATATCCATTTATTTATATATATATATATATATATATATATATATATATATATATATATATAAAATATAATAGTATAAAAACTGAATTATGTGACAAACCAGCCCTGGTATCTCTTGTGGATATCTTGTTTAATGTCTTATCAAAATTGCTTTAATTTGTTTAGGCTTCCTTGACTATCTGCTCCTTTTTTGTTTATAGCATGTGCTGTTATTTATATTTAAATGTGAATATCGTGTTTTCTTAGTTTCATTTGAAAATTAAAGGGAATTATTGCGCTCAAATTCTATGGTTGTACAACATTGTGTCAGTGCCGCCACTCAAATATTTGAGCGTACCCTTTATTGTTTGGGTTATGCAGTGTATGATTGATTAAGTTTTTAGGAAGAGTGCTATTAACACACTTTCCTTCCTACATTTTTTGTGATTGGGTAAAATTCACGTGAATCGCACTAAGTGGGTCCCACTGCTAGTGGTTGGAGTCACATTAATTTCACCCAGTCATGGATCAGTGAGTGTTAAAATGATTGTTCGAGAATGTGTAGCTAGCATTTCTCACTTTTTATTATTTAATAATTATCACTTTAAAATTATATTCTATTTTGAGGCATCAATCAACCACCGTGTTCACTTTTTGTCATTTCTCCCCACAGCTTGTCAAGCTTCCTCGTTCACCAACTGTTGATGAAATTCTGACGCAGTACGTTGAATACAAGTCAAAGAAAGACAGCATGTAAGAAATTGCTGATAATTAAAAATAAATATGCTTCCTCCTTTTCTACTCTGGCTATCTATGTTTGTTATTTGTTTATCTCGTCTATTAGTTGTAACTATTGATGAAGGCATGTATGATGTGCCTCTGTGATACAGTGCAGCTGATTCAATAGGAGAAATTTTGAAAGGAATAAGGTGTTATTTCGATAAAGCATTGCCTTTGATGCTCTTATATAAAAAGGAACGCAAGCAATATAGCAATGCAGTTGCAGGCAATAAATCTCCGTCAACCATATACGGGGCTGAACATTTATTACGCCTCTTTGGTATGTTCATTATTTTTGCTGCTTCTAAATGTGTGCTTGAAAGGAGGATACTGTGTATGTTCACACACACTTGCATCTTGTCTTGGGATATATATTTTTTCTCATCCACCTTTTTTTGTGGGTTCTTTTGATTTAGTATGAAAAGAAAAGAAAAGAATGATTTCTCGGCTTTATTTGACATCTATTAGGATTTAATGTTTCATGGCCCGCTGCAAGAATACAGCATTTATGTTTTGATCCCATCAATGTGTTATGTGCTAAATAATCATAGTTTTTCTGGTGATTGCCCTGTTAAATTACCTGGATTCTTAGTGTACCTGTAAAATTTTGACATAGCTATCTTTAAAGGTCCTTGGCTAGTTGCAAGAATTTTAGTTTTAGGTTTCACCCCATTGTGTTTTTTGTATTTTGTATTTCTAGCTGTTGCCAACGATGGAATATTGTTTGAGACACTGATATATTGCTATTATTACGGGTGTAGCATTTGAATTTTGAACATTGTCCATGATGCACTTGCCTGACAGAAGTTTCGTAAATGTGTTCTGCAAAACAGTCATAGACTTTTTCTTGTGCTTGCAGTCAAGTTACCTGAGCTTATGGCATATGTGAACATTGAGGAGGAAACGCTAAATTGCTTGCAGCAGAAATTACTCGATTTTCTTAAGTAAAAGCTGAAACCCATCTCATGTTATTAAGATATTTGCTGTTGTTGTTCTGAATCCTTACTGAAATCTCATACTCCCTCTATCCCATTTTGTTTGTTGTTTTAGCAAAACAATTTGTCCCAACTTGATTGTTGTTTTAGAATTTCAATGTAACTTTTAATATTTTTTTCCATTTATGCCCCTATTAATGATGACAACTTTTTACGTTTATTAAATGATTCACATTTTCCTATGTAGAGAGATAAAGGGTTAATTGGTAAATTAAACAACACTTTTTAAAAAATCTAGACTCCTAATCATTTTCCTTAAAGGGTGTGCCAAAACCTTAAACTACAAACAATTTGAGACGGAGGGAGTAATATGTGAAAATTTTCTGATAAGACTGCACTGTTGCTCCTAGCTGAAATAATGACAAAAACTGTTGTATAATAAGTATTAATGTAGTTTTAATAGCTAATACATCTCATCTCGGCTTCATAATCTTGTGAACAAGCTGATGACTGCAGTCATTTTAGTGATTTTCCTGCTAGACTAAAGAAATTCAATTTTTACATTGGCACTTTGGGAGTACTTTTGTTTTCTTTTGGGAGCATATATATATATATATATATATATATATATATGGTGATGATGTAACATTTAGATTTTGATTAATGAATGAATTAAACTTTGTACGTTATCTAATGTAATTCACTTATGCTGCTATCCATTTTGATTGAGAATACATTGTTTTCTGTCATGCTTATTAGTGTAAAGATGATTTTAACTGTTGGGTTTCACTCTTGGGCCTTGTTGATAAATAAACTCATTACAGGTTTTTACAGAAAAATCAAAGCACTCTTTTTCTCTCAGAGTATGGTGGGGCTAAAATCTCTGAAGGAAAAGGCAAGGGGATGGATGAATAAGAAACAATGTTGAATCCTAGTCTTCCTCATCTGTTGTATTCTTAATGATTGGCATATATGTACAATATTATATTTCTGTTGAAAATCCGCACGGAAACTCAATTGTTGCTGTAAAAATATTTACTAATTCATTCTTTAATTTTTGAAGTTTGCACTACTTGCAAATTGAAACATTTGATGGCACAGATACATATGATGCCCTCCAAATCTGTGATGAGCATAAACAAGTGACCAGTGAAAGCTTATGTTTTTTTGACAAAATAATTAGTTAAGCTAGCCTACCCCGATCCATTTTTAAATAGGTTCCTTGACCGAAAAGTTGTTTGTCCATTAATATTGTATACTAATACTACTACTACAATCTTTAAGAAATCGAAAATGATTTCGATTAATCTTAACAAGATTTAATCTAAGTTTGGTCTCTAAAAAAGCTTACTTATAGCTTATTTTATTAGCTCATGAGCTTGTTTAATCAAAGGAAATGTTTCTCGTAAGAAAACTAATCATAATAGCTTATAATTTTTTGTGAAATACTCTGAAGTAGCTTTTAGAGTTGATAGTATTTTTTTTTGTTGATATCTTCAGCATTGAAACGTATGAAATAGCCTACAGTACATACATGGGGTGGTGAAAGAGTAAGCAGGATAGAGAAATACACTATCGTTTTCGTACAAAAAAAAAGCATTTCCCTTTTATCTTTTCTTCCATTTTTATCATGCTCTATAATTTTCCAGATTTAAAAGAGAAATTCTTATTTTTTTGTTTAATTTAACTAAATATTTCATTTTTAATTAGCTTTCCTTTTTCAATAGATAAAGTTAATGTTAATGGAAGCTCCATTGGTAATCCATGTCGTAGTGACTATAGGGGTTTACTTTGGGATCATATACAGGAGGTTGGCTTCTTAGCTTCTAGTATTACAAAATTACTTTAATGTTGAGCTCTATGCAATTGTTGAGGGTTTGACCAATCTTAACGAATATATGTCTATTATTTGTGAATCAGATTCCAAAATGGTTCTGCCAATGATTGTTAATTAGCATGAAGATACTCACCGTGATGACTATTGTGCCTCAAGGACAAGGGATTATCTAAAAAAAAACCTTCAAGGACAAGGACACGATAGAAGATACATAGAGGATAGATGAGTGTCGAATGGAACTACAACAGGTATCGACACATGCAAATCAGGATATGCTAGGCCACTTTGTCGTTATAAAAGTTGGAATAAAACTGAAGGTTGGGCTTGGATTTGGATATTATCTGCACCAGCTAAGATTCAACACTTCATTTAAATCTTTTCCAGTTAATAAACTCATATGGCGGTGCAATTTTACGACTAGTGCAGTATGTACTAGTTGGTATATCATGGACGAAAGCATTATTCATTGCTTAGAGGATTGCAACATTGCGGGGGAAATATGGCATGCTCTAGATATCAACTACTCCAATGCGTTATTCATGGCAAACAACACTATATCGATCATGGATTAAGGAAGGTATGATATGTCATCCCCTAGCTCCTTTCATACTAGGTGAGAAATGTGCCCTCCTTTTATTAGTATTAGTATATTCAAACAAACCAAAAAAGCAAAATGGTGAGAAGTGTAATATCTCCATCCATAGAAGGCAGAGAAATTTACTTATTATTTAGTTATTAACCATACATGAATTTACCAAGGGCCCCCCCGAGACGAGAGTGTCGGAATGAGCACACTATGTGGTGCCGATATCGTAACGACTCTGAATTACTACTATTCATTATCACTCAACAAGAGTAGTGAAATAAGGACCCAAGCAAGAAAACAAATCATAACCACTCCACTGCGCTTGAGTTGAGCAACAGACACTCACTGTTTCTCTTTCAATTTTCAACGACGAATGGCCTGAACTGAAGCTCGTTTGTTTCCAATCTCAATCAAAATGGAAGCAATTTCATACTCAATTCCCTCTTCCAAATTCCAATCACTTCATATTCACACAAACACCACAAGAATTCAATCCTCCAAACTCACTCTTCGCCTTCGTCCTCACCCATCCCCAATTTCAATCAAACCTTTCTTTTCTTCCAATTTTCTCATCCCCCCTCACCGTAAGCTTCGTTGCGTCGCTGAATCCACCACTAACCACAATCACAGCGATCATAACCACGACCATGGCCACCACCACCACGGCGTTGATGGTGCGAATCTCACCGGACCTCAAAAGGCGATCATCAGTTTCGCGAAAGCCACTAGATGGATGGACCTAGCAGATATGCTAAGAGAGCATTTGCATCTATGTTGTTTCTCCACTGCGTTATTTGTAGCTGCCGCTATTTGCCCTCATACTTTACCTAAATCACTCATCAAACCCTTTCAAAACTCTCTCATTCTCATCGCCTTTCCTTTGGTTGGGGTACGAAACAATCTCTCACTCAATTCTATTAATTGCATGTCTTTCGATTACTACTGCATTAAAACATGTGTTTGTATCAGGTTTCTGCATCACTTGATGCTCTTATTGAAATTTGTGGTGGAAAAGTGAACATCCATGTGTTAATGGCAATGGCAGCTTTCGCCACCATATTTATGGGAAATGCTTTGGAAGGAGGGTTACTTCTTGCTATGTTTAATCTTGCACATATAGGTGAGCTGGTATTTTGGACTAATACTTTTGTTTTATATATCAATCTGCAATGACTTTGATTGGCTTGATTGATTGAATTGTTTTTTATTCTGCAGCTGAAGAGTATTTCACAAGCCGTTCAATGGTTGATGTTAAAGAGTTGAAGGAGAATTATCCAGATTTTGCCCTTGTTCTGGATACAAAAGATAATAAACTCCCTAATACAGTTGACTTGGTTTACAAGAGCGTTCCTGTGCATGACATAACTGTAGGATCATATGTCCTTGTTGGTGCCGGAGAGGTAATCAATTTTGCTGAATTTGTTTCCTTGCTATAATTTCAATCTTTGATTTGTTGGATTTGAATATGTAACAAATTTTCTTCAAATGCCCATGAGTGTTGCGTTGTGTTGGTTTTTGAGACTTTCAGATGACTAAAGCTTTTCTTTTTCCGACTACAAACTAATCATTAGCTGGAGATCATTTTAATTTCGTTTGCAACTTTGCTGCATTATATAAATAAAAATAAAATCTTTATACAACTATGGTGTCCAGAGATTTAACACTACAAATATTATCAAAAGAAATATTTTAAGGACAAAGCTTACCTGCAGTACTTTAGCCTTTAGGTATTGCAGGTGCATTCCCCATTAAAAAACTTATTATGTGGCAGTTATGGACTTTGAGATATTTATAGATTTCAATAGTTATTCTTAGTTATGGACATTTTTAAGTAGAGAATAGAACCAACCACATCTATGGAACTACATGTAGGTTTTGTCCGTATATAATTGATTTCTTTTGATAATATTTCTAATATAAAATCTTCAAACACCAATGTTGTTGTCCAAAAGAATTTGAATTCAGGGTTGTCAATAGTGTGCTATTGCGTAAAGCATCGCGATGCTGCGGCCAACTAACTACTATGGTGGTCTTGTGGCGTTGCGTTTCACTGTCGTGGCCGTAGTCGAGCAGATCGCATCTGTAGCGGCGCGTTTTGGCCACTAGGTTGATGAAGACAGAATTTTCATAAAACACCTAAACTTTAAAATGACGGGGTTTTCTAAGGGTGTTTTGGGGAATTCGTAAGAGAACTCAGAAGGATTAAAATTTTAGGGTATTTTGGATGATACTTGAATTTGAATGTTTAGATTAAAATTTTCACCATAGAGTTTGGACAATTTGCTGAATTTAGTTACTTTAAGACTTTTGTTGGTATTTGGTTTATGCTATTGTTACGTTCTACTATTTGTGTACACTGAAGCCCTAAAATATTAAAAGGTTTTAAACAATGGGCTTGAGCTTCATATGGTATCTCTCTTTGACACAAACAAGCGTATCAAGTAGTAATCTGCGTCAAATCAATATGCAAAATCAGGAAGGCTATGCTTTTTGATATTTTATATTACATTTATCACTGTGATTGCAAAACATTCGAAGACCGAAAATTTATTTCTGAAAGGCTACATTCAAATCTTGTCACGCAGTTCAGTAGTGCTTCTCAGTCCCCTTGCAAGGTTCTTTTGTTCTTTCTCTAAGTAAAAAAGTTCAGATGTTTTTGTTTTCCTTTTGTTCTTTTAAGAGCACTGTTCCATGTCTCCTTTCTCTCTTGAATCTTAATAAAGTATTTTGTTTTACGTCATCCTCCCTTCCCTCTAAAAGAGGGGGAAAAATCAGTCAAACCTTAAATATAGTTTAATACACGGGACAGACTCATACAAACCACACATGCACAATTTGAAATTTCAAGTTTTGTATAGCAGACTATTGAAGTATAATGGGGATGGTGTTGTGATTAGTCTGTGCCTGTAGACTGTGAAGTTTTCCATGGCGGTGCCACCATTACCATCGAGCACTTGACTGGGGAAGTCAAACCTCTAGAGGCCAAAGTTGGAGACAGAATTCCTGGTGGTGCAAGGAACTTAGATGGGAGAATAATTGTGAAGGTACGTTCGACTGTATATTGATGTTTGTCAGCACACACTTTCTGTATTCTATTAAATTTCAATGTCTACCTTTATATTTACAATGGAAGAAGTTGTAATAATGTTGGTGGCACAAGCAACGGAAAAGGCATTGGCAGTAATTGTATTTGGGGCCTGTGTACTGGTGACCGGTTAGGTGATGGATGATTAAGTTAAGAGAAGGTCCAACTGTTGGTGTTAATGGGTGAGAAACAAAATCAATCGATAATAATATAAGGTGTCCGTGGCTGCAATAATGTAATTAATCTCATTACACTTCTGAAGCTTGGTTACTTCAATGCATTTTATTTTAGGAGGGTTACTGTAATGCTTTTGTGTAAATTGTTAGTCCGGAGGTTGTTTGGTGGTGATAAGGGATGAATAAAGTTGGTGATGGAGTTATCAATAGGTAGTTAGTGAGAATTGCTTTATGTTTTGGCTTGAAATATTTTTTGGTTATTTATTGCTCAGTTTACATGACATTGACCACACCTAAGCTTGAAATTTATATTGAAAAATAAGGTGATTTGGTAAAGACAGTTCTAAAGATGTGCTTGGATAAGTTGCTAGAGATTGTGGTGCTACGTTGCCAGTTCTAGATTGTCAGTAACTGTGCTGTCTTGTTCTCAACTTGTTTCTGAATAGATGCTTGACTTGTTTACAGTGTTATTTACTCGGCAACTTAATGCAAAGTACAAAATTATTTCATCATATAGGTAACAAAGACATGGAAGGAATCAACTCTCAGCAAAATTGTACAGTTGACTGAAGAAGCACAGTTGAATAAGCCTAAACTTCAAAGGTGGCTGGATGAATTTGGTGAACAGTACAGCAAAGTTGTTGTGGTGTTATCAATTGCTATTGCCGTTGTTGGGCCACTTGTATTTAAGTGGCCTTTCATTAGCACATCAGGTGATTTTAAATTCTTTTAATCAAGAGGTGTTGTAAATATAATTTATATAATTTTAAGGATCAGATATATCAATTACTCCTTTCCTTGAGTATTCATCTGTGAAAACATGGAATCAAAGTAAAAAAAAAAGGAGATCATCAAACTTCTTACATGCAGAGTTTGCCCTTGGCTAAGACTAAAATCACAAAGAAAGTAAGAAAGTGAAGGAAAAAAGAAAAAAGAATTATAACGGGAACTCCACCACCACCACCACATTAATCCTATCTTGTGTGCCTGAATAACTCCACTTATTCTTTCTCCCCCTTTAATATTTCACCAGCTGCTCGGGCTGTTAACAACTTTTGTCTTTTTCTTTGCTATGAGGATAGATCCCTTCGATCCCCCCTATTCCCCCTTCATCCTTGCATACATACACGGTCCTCCTCGAGCCTACTTGGGTACAGCTCTTATTTCTTCATCCTGGGATAGACTTGGGGGTCTTGACTTACGGAATTCCCATGTTTATTAATATTACACTACAGTCATTATCACCAACTTTGCTGCCTTTGTTGTGTCCAATTTTCTTTGTTAAAAGGCAATAGCATCGTAAAATATGTTCTTGCCTATCTATATATGACTTAACATCCATATTTCAGCTTATTCAGTGTCTGGTTAATGTAGCTTGCAGAGGTTCAATTTACAGAGCCCTAGGGCTCATGGTTGCAGCATCACCATGTGCCTTGGCTGTGGCCCCATTGGCATATGCTACAGCAATCAGCTCCTGTGCAAAAAAGGTATCTGTTGCCTATTTAGGCCCTAAACAACATCATATGATATTTTGAATTTGTAACATCATATACTAACCGCCTTTTTGAATCTTTCTTTATCCCTTGTAACATCATATGCTAACACATGCTTGATGCTTCTAACGGGAAACAAGTATAGTCTTAAATATGGCAAAACTAATTTTTATTTGTTAACTAAGAATTCCTGATGAGATTATCAATAAGTTGAATTGAACGAAATTATTTTATTACATTCTTCAATTCCTTCTTCAAGAAGTTTGTGTATGCTGATCTAACTGAAGTAGAAACCTACTCAAAGTTTTTCAAAATTTAAGCTGGGGATATTCCTTTATTTGAGGGTGTGACAGTTACCTCAATTTTCAGGGTATATTACTCAAAGGTGGACATGTTCTGGATGCTTTAGCTTCATGTCATACTATTGCATTTGACAAAACAGGAACATTGACAACTGGTGGACTCGTGTTCAAGGCAATTGAGCCCATATACGGTCATCACATTAGAAATGAGGAATCAAACATTCCTTGTTGCATTCCCAACTGTGAAAAAGAAGCCCTTGCTGTTGCTGCAGCTATGGAAAAAGGAACTACCCACCCCATTGGAAGGTATCATTTTGAACAAAATGGCTTGTAACTTTTGAACCCACATATTAAAAGTTTCAACACTGTGGCCGTCAATGGTTCTTTGCATCACTCTTCTATTTGTTGAGGGAAAGTAGTAGTGTGTTTTCTTCTGTGTTTCTAATTTTGGTTTTGGATTTTTGGGTTAACAACTGTATATGATGTAACAGTGGCCTGCAAGTATATATGTTACGAACTATTCAATTCAATCTTAAATGTTCAGTTATGCCATCCCAAATGTATAAATAAAGTGATCTTGAACATGATTATCTCTTCTCAGTCTTTATGATTTTTTCCTGTAAAATGAATTGCAGGGCTGTGGTAGACCATAGTGAAGGGAAAGACCTCCCTTCTGTTTCCGTTGAAAAGTTCGAATACTTTCCCGGTAGAGGCCTTACTGCTACAGTTAACAGCACTGAGGTACCTGGCTGTTGTGTACATTGCTCAACCCATTACACAAATATTCACTTTGCTTGACAAAGCCAAGCATTATAATATACACTACCATAGTACCATTCATTGTCTGTATCTCGAGCTCCTATTGCATACAGTTCCCCTAAAGAGTCCTTCTTCCGTTGTACAGTTTTTTTCTGAAAGACTTGTGTTTCATTATTTTTTTTTTCTGCTTCCTTTGTATACCGAACACTGATGAAAGCGCTCACCGTATATTATGATGTACCCCGTGAAGTTATCTCTAGATAGGCCTATTAAGTTATATACATCTTTTAATTCTCATATGGTTTATTTGTTAGTGACATCATGTAAAATGACTCAGATTGGTTTTTGTTTTTTTATAGTCAGGAACTGAAGGTTGTAAACTATTGAAAGCAACACTTGGGTCTATAGATTTCATCACTTCAGTTTTTCAATCTGATGATGAATCAAAAAAGATCAAGGAAGCTATTAATGCATCTTCTTATGGCAGTGAATTTGTTCATGCTGCCCTTGCAATTAATAAGAAGGTAGTGTACTATTATACATTTTTCTTGGGGGAGGGATTATTCATTTAGAATATTCAAAGTCGTTCAACCACTACCGCCCCTTTAGTTTGAAAATTACTTGGGTTCTTTTTTCGTTGTCCCCTTCCCCACACACATTAAGCCTCACTAAGCATCAATGTGCTACCCTGCTTCACTCTCAACTGTTTCCTACTGAACCTTGCTGACTAACCACTTGATGAAGGTAACGTTGATTCACCTGGAGGATAGACCTCGTCCAGGGGTTTGTGATGTTATTCAAGAATTGAAAGATGAAGCGAAATTGCGTGTGATGATGTTGACTGGTGATCATGAATCTAGTGCAAGGAGAGTTGCAAGTGCCGTGGGCATCAATGAGTTTTATTGCAACCTGAAGCCTGAAGATAAGCTGAGTCATGTAAAGGATAGCTCAAGAGATATGGGTGAGTTCCATGGTTTGACATTCTTGTCTCTGATAGATAGTATTATGTCCAGTATGACTTCTGGACTAACCCCTCCATTCCAAAACTTTGGTAATTTTGACCTTTTATTTTTGTTCCAAAACGATGGTACTTTTAAAACCCAATGTACAATTCACCAAAAGTTTCCAAATGTACCTTTTTATATTTATTGAGTCTTTTATAGACCCAAGATATAATTAATTGTACAAAGCAGAGTATTTTGATACTTAGCTTACACAAATTAATACTCTTTCCGTTCCTAATCTTTGGTACTTTTGGCCTCTTATTTTTGTTCCAAAACAATTGTATTTTTAAAAACCCAATGTACAATTCACTAAAATTTTCCAACTATACCCTTTATATTTATTGAGTCTTTTAGAGTCCCAAAGCTTGGATTAATTGTCTCAAGACTCTTCTATTTTGATTTCAACTATCTCAAGACAACTACAAAGAGGGTATTTTAGTACTTAGCTAACACAAATTAATGATACCTTAATTTTTGTGTAACATGCCAAAACTACCAAAGATTAGGAAAGGAGGGAGTAGTACCTTAATTTGTGTGTTAGCTAAAAGTACCAATTTTGGAACGGACGGAGTATATTGTTAGAAACAATATGCGTGTTTGTGACACTGCTGTATGTGTGTCTATGACACACTACTGGTACCTTCTCAATATAAGTTTCGCACAAGTTTCGGACGTGGGGGTGTGTTACCCAGTACTGTTCCTTTTCAATATAAGTTTCATGCTGATGTGAACTCCCCTACCACTTTTTTTCCTTAATTGATCATTGCTACAACTCTTGTCTTATTTTCATAGTGAGACTATTTTCCTAACCAGTGTCCTATTTGATATTATCTTAATTGAATGATATATTTGTGCTCTATGCTATAATTTTTATTTCTGTGACAGGTGGAGGTGGAGGTTTAATTATGGTTGGTGAAGGAATTAATGATGCCCCAGCACTTGCTGCTGCAACTGTAGGGATTGTGCTTGCTCATCGTGCTAGTGCAACCGCCATAGCTGTTGCAGATGTACTGTTGCTTCGAGAAAATATTTCTGCAGTGCCATTTTGCATTGCCAAGTCTCGCCAAACAACTTCACTGGTACTTTATATCAACTGTTAGGATAAATTATCTCTTCACCAGTTCAATCGTGTTGCCTTATATGTCAAATTGTTAATGCACATGCAGATTAAGCAAAATGTGGTTCTGGCATTGACGTGCATTGTCATAGCTTCCCTTCCATCAGTTTTGGGTTTTCTTCCATTGTGGTTAACGGTATGAAATTCAACCTAATTTGGTGCTGTAGTTTCCTCAATAAAAATCCGCAAGCTCTTCTCTCAACATTTTTCGAAGGTTGATTTGCAATTCTAACTGTATAATCAAGTTGTAAACATGCATGCAGGTTCTTTTACATGAAGGTGGAACCCTGCTCGTTTGTCTCAATTCCATACGTGCTTTAAATGAACCATCCTGGTCCTGGAAGCAGGATATAGTACAGTTGCTTGGTGAGGTTAAATCTAGACTCCTGTCTCTCACGAGCACAAGCAATATTACAGCGGCAAATTTGACGTAGTGTATTGCAGATTTATATTTTGTTTAGAGAGAGAAAAAAAAAAGTGGAAATACCCCTGTATATCTGTAGGTATCTTTTTCGTCCCATGATAAAATTGAATATTCCCTATTATATGAGGCTGTCTTCCCTTCATTTATCTCTTTTTGTCTTAAAAATCGAACGATGAAAATTGTAATTATTAAGGGAATATGCACGTACATTCATAAAGGATAATTTATATAAAGACTGAATTTATATTGGCGTAAAAAAACAACACGACATACTCTCCGTTTCAATAATGAATCTTTATTCTTAAAGTTTAACAGCAACCAAACTGAGTGAAAAATTGATGTCTTAAGTATTTTTTTTTTTAAATTAGGGTTTAATATGGAGGTAGCTGAGAAAAGAGTATCGAAATCGATTTTAAACCCCGGATCTCCTTCAACCTTCATAAGTCTAAGTTCAACCACTTGAGGTGCACCATGAGGACAAATTCATTTTGGTAAATAAGAGCACCAATAGTTCGTTGTCGTATATTTATTAAGTGGAGAAAGATAATGACTGAAGTGGATAGTGTAGTCAAAAGTTCTTATATTTTCTTGATGAAAATGGTTTTTAATATAAATTAGATCCGATCGATTATTAGATACGCCAATTATTCGATGTCATAGAAAAATCTGATTATCTCTTATAAAATGGATTGGAGGAAATAGTAAATTATATTTGAACACCTAGAATATATAGTTAATAAGGTTCACATTTGTGGTCAATGAAATTCACAATGATTAATACCTTGCAACACTTGGGTGTTTTCTTTTTGACAGCTTGCAACACTTAGGTATATTCACTAACCAAATTCAATATTTCATTAACTACCTGTGTGATCTAAATTTTTTTTTGATATAAAAATTATTGTTGATCTTAAAATTTTGTAGTTTGTGCCACATGTGTTGGCACGGGTGGAAGGGGCTCGGATTCTTAAATACATACGTCGACCAACATAAAAAATACTACTAGCAGTTTTAAAAAATGAAGTATAAAAAAGACAGGCAGACAATGTGTCAAAAAAAAAAAAAAGACAGACAAGAAGCATTTTAATATGTAAAACGATTAAAGAAAAAGGCTCATTGAATTATTTTGTTTCCCTGCAATGCTACAACTTAAATTTCTGCTCGATTTAAAACTGACAGTTTAAGTGGCACAAATTGCAAATGCCAAACACATATAGTAAAAGATTTATTTATAATCGCCTAAAAAATTATGCTGAGATTAAACAATGGTGTTATACTAGATAGATGTATATCTGATTTTTATTCATTGAAAACTTTCATATCCCTTGCAGGCCCTTACATTAGAGTTTATTTGACTGATACGTCTGAATGCAGTTATAGTTCCAAATTTAATTATGGTCTTAGTTCTACTCTTCTAGCTGTTTTTCTATACATCTACTCTCCATCTGAAAGCAATTATAGTCCAAATTTATGGTGGTTGACCATCTTGATTCTTGAATAGAAACTTGAAGCATAGTTAAGTTGATTTTCTGACGAAGCATAAACATGTTGGTAAAGGCAAGGGGTGGGGGATTTTTTTGTTCTTTCATAGACATTGCTTGCCCTTGTAAAATTATGATAATTCACTAAAATATTTGACGGGTTGGTTTGGATTGGGATCATGGGTCATTCACTAAAATATTAATTTTCTAAATATAAAAACATTTTTTTTTGTAATATTTCAACACTTTTAGATGACTAAAAGAATACTAGAATTTAAAACTAACACCAAATTCACTAATAGTCTTCCCATTCATGGTATATTAAAACTTTAAAACTTAATCATAAATTATTAAATTAAAAAGTCTAAACAGATAAAATCTTGTAATTCTAACATTACAAAACTATATGACCTAATATGGGGGTTCGGGTTTGCAGGTTTGCTTTTTAAAACTTTTTATCCGAACCAAACATATCGATTTGGATTAAATTGTAGGTTGGTTCGATTTGTCTAAACCACTGAACACTCCTAAATGGGAAAATTGATGTTGCGGCCTTAGTCCCTAAAAAATAACAAGTCATACATGAGACACAATAGTCCCTTTAAATGTAAACATCCTTTGGCAATTAGGAACCACAATGGTTCCCTTAAAATGTACACATCCTTTGGCAATTTCAACGAGATAGGAATACCAACTCCTAGATTTGATTTCGGATGTAAAAACTGAATAAAGTATGTGTGATATTTATTTGTCATTTTCGCCTATAAATTAATTAAAAAATGTATACACGTCCTTTCATGTTGACAGCATTTACAGATAACTAATATTCATAATAGTATACATCAATACCTAAACCATTATTTTCTAACGGAGGTTGACAAAAAGACTAATAGTGTGTTTAGTATTAGAATATGTTAATAATATTAAGCAAAAGGGTAGTATTGTAATTTTGGGCTATTAAGTCTAGTGACTGAATACTCTCTTCTTCGAGCAAGAGCTCATGATATATACATAGCTGTAATCATTCATTCAATTCAATACAATACACAATTACATTCTTGAATTCTCGTTTTATGGTATCAGAGCAGAGAAATTCTGCTCTGCATGCCCATCACCCCCAAATCTACATTCTGCGCATTGGAAACCCTAGACCTCTTCAACAATGGCAGAAATCATCGACGATCAAGAAGAAACCACCGCCACAAAGAAGATCGAAGATCAATCGAGGAATCCCAGTCACACAACGAGCCCCTATTATCTCCACCCCGCTGAAAACCCAGGTGCCATTCTTGTTGCTCCTCCCATGAATGGTAACAATTACGATACCTGGAGCAAGAAGATGAGGAGAGCTTTATTAACAAAGAACAAGATCAAGTTTATCAATGGGAAAATCACTGCGCCAAAGGAAGACGACGAACTCTACGAAGCTTGGGAACGATGCAACGGAACCGTAATTGCCTGGATTGCAGGGACACTTACGCCGGAGATAGCTCAAAGTGTCGAGAATGTCGATACTGCGTTTGATTTGTGGAATGAAAGTGAAGATTAGGTTTTTCGGAGGCGATGCTTTTCGAATGTCCGATCTGATGCAAGAGATCCATTCAATTAAGCAAGGAGAAAGATCCATCAATAATTACTACACTGATCTAAAGGTAATCTGGGAAGATCTTGAAGCATTGAGGCCAATTAATCCTTGTTCTTGCGGTGTCTTGGATACTATCACAAAAAAGGCAACGAGCAAGAATATACAATATGCTTCTTGAAGGGTTTGAATGAACAATACAATCTTTGTGAGGACGCAAATCATGATGATGGAGCCATTACGGATATTAACAAAGTATTTTCCACGACATTGCAACAAGAAAGACAGATCAATGGTAATGTTCGATTGAAAATCCTAGTGGTATTGTCATAGCCAATGTGGATGGGAATCAAGGCTATGGAGGAAGAGGTGGTCAAAACTCACGCGGTAGAGAGGACGCGGGAGGTTCGCGAGAAGAGGAAACAACTATAACAACTCGAGTGCAAAACACTGTACTTTCTGTGGTAAACAAGGACACACGGTGGAAGCATGCTATTTCAAGCATGGATTCCCGTGGTTCAAATTTCGTGACAAAGAGAGCGTGGCAAGCAATACATCCACCGAGGCGATCCATCGCTCAAGAGGAAAATTCATCTTCACAAAGCTAATGAGTCTTCTGTTAGCATCACACCTGAAGTATATCAGAAACTTCTAGCCCTTCTCAACAAAAACAATGAAGGAGGCAGCCAAGTCAATCATATTATAGCCTCCACTATGACAAAAGACTCATCAGGTAATATAACTTATACTATCGGATAATTGATACAGGGCCACAGACCATATTTGCAACAATTTGTCTTTGTTCTATTCATATTATGAAATTGAACCCGTTAGAATTAGGATGCCTAATGGAACTCACACATTTGCAAGATTTCTTTGGCACCATTATGTTTAGTTCGAACCGACTTTACTACACAATGTATTGTATGTACACGAATTTGGATTTAACCTAATATCCGGATACAAATTATCTCACTATCTGAAATGTAAAATCATAATTGATGATGATGATTGCATTATACAGAAAAACCCTCATTAAAGACGATTGGGCATGCTAGGGCTTTTCATTCTCTCTATGTTCTTGACCATGGATCAAAGTGCCTAATCGCTATTAGTTTAGATGATAATGAATCTACCATTCATTGTAATATGAATTTTATTGAACACATAGCTTGTAATCATCATCATTTTCGTGAATTTGCCTTATGGCACCATAAAGTTAGGACACACTTACGATCATGTAATCAAACAAATTTGTAAACATTCTTCCTATGTGTATGATATTGAAAATAAAATTTGTGATTCATGTCATCTAGCAAAACAACATAAACTGCCTTTTCCTATTAGTAATAGTAGAACTGAAAATGCATTTGATCTAATACACATGGACATATGGGGCCCATTTTCTACCCCATCTGTCCATGGTCATCTTTACTTCCTCACTTTGTTGTAGATGATTTGTACAAGACATTGTTGGTCATTCCTAATGAAGAGTAAAGCAGAAACCAGAGACTTGGTGAAAAACTTCATCAATATGGTGCATACACAATTTAGAGTTCATGTCAAGGCCATTCGGAGTGATAATGGACAGGAGTTCATGATGACCGAGTACTATCAAGACAGGGGGATACTACATCAAAGGACTTGTGTAGAGACTCCACAACAGAATGCTGTTGCAGAGAGGAAACACAAGCATATCCTAAACGTCACTCGTGCATTAATGTTCCAGTCCCATCTACCAAAGAGTTTCTGGTGTTATGCAGTTATGCACGCCAGTCACTTAATAAATAGACTTCCTTCTACAGCATTGAACAACATTTCACCATATGAAAAACTGCATCACTCTGTTCCTGATCTGCAGCACCTAAGGGTGTTTGGGTGTCTAAGCTATGCTTCTACATTGCAACAAGGGAGAAATAAACTTGACCTCGAGCTAGAAGGTGTGTCTTCCTCGGATACTGGGATGTGCACGCAGGTTACATACAAATGGATTTAAAGAAGCGTGGAAATTTTTATCTCAAGGAATGTGGTCTTCTATGAAGACAGATTTCCTTACATTAAACATCAAACACAACAAAGTCGCAAACTATTGACCCCAAGCGGCTATGATTTCACAACATTTGACCCGAGATAATGCCATAACCAATGACTCACAAACCGATACAAACTCCCACACCGCACTGCATAACTCTACACGAGAAAACATACCAACCCGGTCTAATGACACTCCCAACACTTCACCAAATAACTCTCCAAATAGCCCCATCAATGAAACACCGAAATAGAGCCTTCCATACCTCACAAAGACTGTTAGGACTATTAGACCACCGCAAGGTATGCAGATTTTGTATGCAACAACATCAACACCAACTCAAGGACTCCCTATCCAATTCAATCTCATTGTTGGATATATCAAATTGAAGGAACCGCACAAAACCTTTGCTCTCAACATCTCTTTTGGACAAATGAACCAACTACATACAACCAAGCTTCCAAATTTGAATCTTTGGACCAAAGCTATGCAATGTGAATTGGAGGCCCTTGAACAAAATCACACTTGGGAAATAACTTCTCTTCCACCTGGCAAGAAGAGTATAGGATGCAAGTGGGTATATAAAATCAAGTACAAGGCAGATGGCTCCATAGAGAGATATAAAGCTCGACTAGTAGCCAAAGGCTACACTCAAACTGAAGGTATTGACTACATGGACACTTTCTCACCAGTTGCCAAAATGACAACCGTAAGATTATTATTGGTCATTCTTTGCTAGTCGAGTGGCACCTTCAACAACTTGACGTGAATAATGCTTTTCTTCACGGTGAGTTGGATGAAGAGGTATACATGGACATTCCTCAAGGGTACAATACAGGTGATCCAAACAAGGTATGCAGGCTGCTCAAGTCACTATATGGGTTGAAGCAGGCCAGCAGACAGTGGTTTGCAAAGCTGTCCAGCTTTCTTATCTCCCTTGAGTATACACAGTCACAATCTGACCACTCTCTGTTCACAAAATGCTGCAATGGAAGTTTCACTGTACTGCTCATCTATGTTGACGACGTGATTCTAGCAGGGAACAACATTGATGAGATTAAATCTGTCAAGGAGAGTCTTAATGCTACATTCAAAATTAAGGATCTCGGATGCCTACGATACTTCCTTGGAATTGAAATTGCCAGATCTTCTACTGGAATCTCTATCTGCCAGCGTAAGTATGCGCTTGATTTACTCACTGAAACTGGCTTGTTAGGATCCAAACCGTGTTCCACACCCATGAGCAGATCAACCACTCTGGACTTAGCAGAAGATTCTCCAGATACTGATGCTGGTGCTTACCGAAGACTTGTGGGAAAACTCCTCTATCTAAACACCACACGGCCTGATCTCAGCTTCTCTGTTCAACAACTTAGCCAATACATGGCTCACCCCAAACATAGACATCTTCAAGCAGCACATAGAGTCCTCAGATATATCAAAAGTTGCCCCCGCCGAGGTTATTCTTTCCTTCCTCTTCCACTTTGCAGCTGAAAGCTTTCAGCGACTCTGACTGGGCAACTTGTGTCATTACTCGAAGGTCAGTGACTGGTTATTGTGTTTTCCTTGGAGACTCTCTTATCTCCTGGAAATCAAAGAAACAAACTACTGCCGCTTCTTCTATCGAAGGCGAAGTCTGGGGCCCTCTTTACCACTTGTATGTGAAGTTCAATGGTGACTTATCTCCTCCAAGATCTCTCGCATTCCATTCACTACACCGACTCTTTTATATTGTGACGATCACCGCTTCGTCACATTCTTCGCTAACTCGACTTTCACGAACGAACTAAACACATTGACATTGATTGTCATGTGGTTCGTGAAAGGTTACAAGCAAAACTCTTCCATTTCTTCGCGATCTCCTCCTCCTCTCAACTTCACGACATATTAACGAAAGCCTTGGATCCTCAACCCTTCACGCACCTTATTATCCAAGGTGGGAGTAGTATAACATTCACCCTCCAAACTTTGAGGGGATATTAGAATATGTTAATAATATTAAGCAAAAGGGTAGTATTGTAATTTTGGGCTATTAAGTCTAGTGACTGAATACTCTCTTCTTCGAGCAAGAGCTCATGATATATACATAGCTGTAATCATTCATTCAATTCAATACAATACACAATTACATTCTTGAATTCTCGTTTTATTTAGACCCATGATTATCTTGCCACGTTTGCCCAAAACCACGACAAAATTTTCACGTTTATGTTGAAGCTGTGAATTGCTGCTTCTAGGTATCCATGGTAGGAGAATGTTTAGACTTGTGTTTACATCTACAAACGTCAAACCCAGCAACTTATAAGAGTGTGTTTGGATGAAATATTATTACTAGAATTATTTAAGTTTAAAATTTTTAAATAAAATATTTTAAATCGCCTTAAAGATTACGTTATCTCAAAAATTCTCCATCCAAGCATAACTCAAGAGAGTTTTTTTGCCTTCAACAAGTCTGCTAGCGTTATTTCAGTAAGTCTAGACCATTGTGAGACCACACATAGTCGAATCACGCATATACCCCGTTAAAGAAATGATTTATAACTGAATAGATCCTAAGACGGTGAATTCTCCTCCTTTACTAATCATTCACCATATGCGAAAGTTGTTTCCTTGGTTGTTTGGAATAGTTGATGGATTTGTTGTGGAACCAATGTCTTTGTGTTCTATTTGTGTATTGAAGCAACTCTAATTTGTGACTAGAGCATGTCAGACCGATCACCTAGTTGTAATATTCTGTTTTCATGAATGCATGTATTTGTTGTGAAAAAGAAGAAAAAAAAAAACAGAGTTTCTTTCTTGATTGCAATTGTCACAGGTCATCACATATGACATACTATTTCTTATCAAAATATTACCAAAATTTTATACTGTATCTTATCAAACTTAACTAATAATCAAATTTAAAAAAAATGAAATTAGTTATTCAAAATATGTTCTAGCGATCAACTGATTCTGGCAAAAACTATTCCCAAATACTCTTGTTTTGTTAAGATTGTAATTGTGGATTTGAACCAGAACAACTACTATTTGGATTTTGCTTGTACCGATAAGATAAGATGATAAATTAAGAAAAAATATCAATTAAACACAAATATTAAAATTTTGAGGATATTCCATTTTTTATCCTACTCTTTTTGTCTTCCAAGATTTTTTTTCATCCATCTAAGTCCTCTTATCTTTTCCAACCAAACCTGTACATCACAGGAAGAGAAATTTCAGATTTGTCATGCTAAGTTTTGGTTTCACCTCTCTCTCTCTCTCTCTCTCTCTCCCCCTCTGTACATTGGCCAAAGTTATTGCATAAAGAAAAAGGGAAAAAAGCTTCCTCTTTTTTCTTGTCTCCACAAACCCCATTTTTTTGTTAATTAATAACACTAATTACGTTCTAATAATTCCCAAATTAGGAATCAACCCTACTAATCCCAATTGGCTTCACAGGCACGTTTCTAAACCCATGATGATCCACACCTTGAAAACACATCCCATTACGCTGTTCCATGTAACTCCTCACTTCATTCCTTATCATCTCATGCATCACCGCCATTAACTCCCCATTCAAATTCAACCCTCCTATTCCAAACTCCTGCGCCACATGTGCCGCCACCGGAGCCACCACAGCACTTATCGGAAAAGCATTCATCGGTACCGGCACTGCCGCCGTTGCTGTTCGATTCGACACTTCCGAAGACTCTATACCTGGTAAAGACAGCGACAACGAAGTCGGAGGTCCGTTGTCCTCCTCCGATGACTCTCTTTCCGGTCGAACTGGCATAGGCCGGAAAACATAAGAAGGAGACCCGCCGTTTGCGACGCAACCGGAATCACTAACGTCGGAACCGGAAGGACTCCCCGGAGCACCAACGCTAGCGGAGCGCTTGAGAGGCTGAGGGTTATAAGCAGGATCATCGGCGGCGAAGATGGAAGAGCACTTGCGTTTAAGGGTAGAGTTCCAGTGGTTTTTGATAGCGTTATCGGTTCGACCGGAAAGGAGACGGGCTATCGTGGCCCATTTGTTACCGAATCGGGCGTGGGCTCGTACTATTATATCGTCTTCTTCGGGTGTAAAGGCGCGATGTTCCACTTGAGGGGAAAGTTGGTTACACCATCGGAGTCTGCAAGATTTTCCAGATCGGCCCGGAATGGCTCTGCTGATGAGTGACCAGTTTCTAGGCCCGTGTAACACTACAAGTTTCTGGAGAGATTCGTCTTCTTCTGGGCTCCATGGGCCTTTGATCCGATCCATGTCTTTTCGTGTTACGGCCATCGTACGGTGGTGGTTAAATAATGGAGAATTCTGTTATGGTTTGGTTGGGTGGTTAGTTAAGGTGTTTGGAAATGAAATGAAATGTGGTGTTGAGAAAAGAAAAGAAAAGAAAAAAAGGAAAGGAAGCATTGAGTTGATGGAGTGGGTTAGCGATGGGTTTTATATGTGTGAGGAGGGTTACGTTACGTATTAGGGGGAACGGTTTGAGAGGTTAGGTTTTTGGGGATTTCTGCGTCGGTGATGGGGCTGTCAATACCGATTGTTCCTGGGAAGCGGTTGCTTTTGGATTTGGGATACAGCTGTATTTGGACACGCGTCGCCTTTTACCTCCTCCTCTTTGCACAACTCATCACTCCTTTTTTTCATTTTCTTTATAATCTTTATAATAATAACGCACATTTTACATTTTTTTTATGGACGGACGAGGCATACATAAGCAAACAAAAATACATAAGCACAATTTGGTGTAACAAAACATTACAAAAAACACTTTAAAAATCAATCATGTTTATTGAGATAGTCTACTAAAAACTATTGAAAATGAAAAGTCGAAGATTTTATTGTTAACAATTAAATGATAGTATGCGTAGTACCTTAAGTGATAAAGTTTAACCTTTACATGAGATTTTTTTTAGAAACAACTTTTTTACAAAAATTTAGGGTGAGGGGATGACACTCGGTCTAAGGTAGGGAAGACATTTGGGCTCTTTGAGCACTCACGAATGTAATTACATTTATCTCACCCCAAAGAGACTAGTGGGGAATTGCACCCAGAACCTCTCAGCGACAACTCTTGTCATGTTCCACTAGGTCAATTAGACATGGCAACGGGGCGGGGCGGGGCCGGTTTTTACAGCCCCCGTCCCCGACCCCGACACAATACCCGATCCCCGACCCCGACCCCAAAACCCGCCGGGCATGAAATCCGTATCCCCATCCCCGCCCCCGATGGGGGTCGGATTTCCCCGCCCGTCCCCGTCCCCGACTCCTATGTTGACCAAAAAAAAAATTTCATTCTGCGGGAAAAAAACTGACTTCAAATTCGATTTCCTTGGGGAAAAGTACTTGTTTCAAACCTGTGTTTAATTCTATATTCTGCATTGTAATTTATTAAAATTGTTGAAAGAACTACATAATCATTAAAATGTTCAAAGTAAGCTCAGGACTTTTTGGTTACAAAATAAGTTCAAGACTAATCTATCACCACACAACCAAACCAAATTCTGAATTATCAAAACAACAAACAATTCAAAATACAACCCAACAAGTAAAAACAAGTGTTACAATATAAACATTATTAATTGATAGACATGGCAGTAAATAGCTGATCGTCTTCATTCTTCAAAATAAGTTGTAATAGAGCTTGCAAGTTCACCTGTATTAATATTAAGACAAAACAAGTGTTAAAATATAAACATTAAACCTTACAAAATTTGAAGCAAATAAAGTAGAGAATATCTTCATCATCAGACTCCATTTCATCGAGTAAAGTAGCATATGCGTTGCATAATTTAGAATTAGAACAACCTGTTAATATAAAATATACTAAATTATAATCAATTCCTAATTAAATTATATAAAAATGTTTGGCAATTATGGGGATATTAGAATGAATAATTTAATACATACTCGTCTTCTCAGCACTCCATAACCAACTTCTAGCACACATCAAAGCCTCTAAAGTAGTCCAATGAAGTCGACTGCGATGGGGACTTAAGATAATACCGCTAGTCTTTGAATGATGATTCGTGGTTACGGTAGAAACAGGAATTGCTAATACATCCTTCGCAATTGCTTGAAGTGTTGGATACTTGACACCATTCAATTTCCACCACATTAAAATATCAAAATCTGAACCTTTTCTAGGAATAACATCTTCCTCTAAATAACGGTCCAACTCAGTCTTAACAAATGATGTTTTTGCTCTTTTTTTCCTGTGCATCCGTTTCCCCTGTCTCAACACCTTGGGGTGTTGGCATAGATTCAACATTAATTGGAGGGTTGCAACTTTCTTGTTGAGTTGGATCATGTTCACCTTCTTGTGAAAAAGGCAGTGGAGAGTTACCAACATTACCAATAGCATTCATCGTTTTTATGTCCTGTGATATATTCAGAAATGATAGATAATTGAAACATATCTCAGAATTTACATCTAAAAAGTCTTTGTTTTTAATAGTTATCTTAGCAAATGTGACCATCCAAAAGAGAGAAATGAGCAACTAGCAGGGAACTAACATGAATAATTATCTCCTAACAAAAATATTACTAACAATCACGCAGAGACATATATATAGCATCCAAAAATAATTACCACGCAGAGAATAAACTCAACTATCTGTGACCATCCAAAAATAATTAAAGAGAAAATGATGAAAAACTACAAGCACATTATCGGTATACTGTACGTTTACATAAACACACATAAAATAATGCATATACAAGCCACCACAAAAAACAAAGCAGGTCTTTTGCTCTATAAGCAAGTAGCATTGCATGATTACAAAGTGTATGCTAACTAACATGGAGTCTCCCAGTCACACAGACCAGTGGCCAATCCTTCAACAGTTTTATGATTGTTCTCTTCTTATTATCCCTGGTACTTTCCTTCAATTTTAAAACTGTACTACCTACTTAAAGAACAATTATACTCCCCGTCATAGGGAGTCTACATTTCATTTCATATTTAATTTAATTATCATCTCCATTCTTCAGTCAGAAAAAAGGAGAAATACAAATCAGTAATAAAAGTTATCTACAATATATATTTTGTTAAGTTCTCACCAAATCCTGACGAAGCTTGTTATTTAGTTGAGCTGCATTATTCTTTTCTTCAGTCAGCCTTGCGAGAAGAGCTTTTGCCTGCAACAAAGCAGGTTTTTTGCTCTATAAGCAAGTAGCATTGCATGATTACAAACTGGAAGAAGAAAACGAAACCTCACCTAAAAAACTGGAAGAAGATCTGGTCGCGAAGGGAGGAGGAGGTTGTCAGGTTGACGGTGGCTGGTCGCGAAGAGAGTGAGAGATCTGGCTGGAAGGGAGAGAGTCAGAGAGGCTGAGAGTGAGAGGCGCTGGAAGGGAGAGGCGCTGGAAGGGAGAGTGTCAGAGAGGCTTCTAGGGTTTCTATTCCTGGAAGTAATATATATATATATATATGTGGGATATTTAAGTAATTTAACATTATTAGCATTTTAAATTTAAGTAGCTGAACAATTAGCGGGCGGGTTCGGGCTCGGGCTCGGGCTGGGTATCATACTCCCCATCCCCGTCCCCGTCCCCGACTTAGTAAATCGGGGAAAACCCATCCCCGTCCCCGACCCCGTTCAACTCGGGTTTTCCCCGACAAAATCGGGACGGGTTCGGGCGGGTACCCGCGGGTCCGGGTTTTACTGCCATGTCTAAGGTCAATCCCTAAATGTTCTTTTAAAATACAACTTTAAATGAGATTTATAAAAATAAATATGCATAAATACTATTAATATATCGGGAGTGACAAAACACTCATGCTAAAAAGGGTTCATAACGGTCAACCCAGTGGTATGTCGTGGGTGACCATGTCTTAGAATGTGGTTTTAGGCCTAACTCAACCCCACAAAACCGGTTTGTAAGGTGAGAGATGCCTCCCACTTATAAGCTCTTTAGAGACCATATCTCTAGTCAATGTGAGACTTGAGTTTTTCCCAATACACCCCCTCACGCTCAGCACTATTAGGCTTGGTGCGTGGATAATAATGGTGGGTGGCCCGAATTAAGGATTTAGGATAGGCTCTGATACCATCTTAGAATGTGGTTTTAGGCTAACTCAACCCCACAAAACCGGCTTATAACGTGAGGGATGCCTCCCACTTATAAGCTCTTTAGAGACCATATCTCTAGTCAATGTGGGACTTGAGTTTTTCCCAATACCATGTGTTACCTCAAAATTTCGACAGTGCTTTAAATGTAGCTTTAAATGGAGTTGACTCCACATTTAATAATGTTTTAGGGGCCACAGGTCAACATTCAAGTCAATACTCCATCAATTCGACAGAAAAGATATGCAAGTGCAAAAGATGCAAGTGAACTTCGACAAGCTCGGTTTTCGAAGCTATGAAGCAAGCGAGGCAAGAAACCTTCGAAGAGAGAGGCTTAAACCCCGACAAGAGAGGGCTCAAATCTTCGGCAGAGATGGGTTCAACACTTCGCCAAGCGGTTGACAAGGAGCTAGTCGAAACGTGAGAGCAGCTGTTAGTGGCTGGATACATTTCCCTTATTTGTAGGAGGGGTCGTTATTGTTTTTCCCACGATTGCTCCTATGAGTATAAATACTCCTTTGTAATAGAAAATCGTGGTCACCACATTCTACAAGAACTCGAGAAACTCAACTTCCAAGCCAAAGTTAAACACGAGTGAAACAGTACTTTGTGCGTGTTGGAGAACCATTTTTTCTTTCTTCATTTAATGCAAATTTTTACTTTCTTTTTACCTTCGTTGCATTTATCGCTTTTATTTTACTTTCAATCCGTTTTCTCTCCACTATTTATTGTTCTTACGCACGTGAAAAACACAAAACTCAATGGCAATCGTCAAAGATATTTTCTAGTTTGATCTCACGATCTCGATATTGAAAACTAGTGATTGTTTGCTAAAAACACCAAAGAAACAAATTGGCACGCGCTTCGGTGGGACCTTTGCCATTAACTTTGTGTTGTTTCTATAAGTGTGTGTATTTGTATGCACTTGAGGAGTGGTAGAATGATACGTACCAATTCTAACAATGCCTCTAGTTCTAACCCCGTGGTATCACGAGGCAAGGAACAACCATAGATTCGCGCAGTGTTAGTGTTACAGGGACAATGGCCCCAGTAACATCAATAATCGTTCCCACGATGTCGGCGACCAATGTTGGGTCGACACAGTCTATGTCTTTGCCACAAAGTATAGGACTTCCTTCTAGTCCTTATATGGCAAAGAGGAGCAGTTTAGAGACACGTTTCCAGAACATGAGTTTACCACCATATCCTTTTGGTGTATATGGCATGCCTACTGGAATACCACACGTTTCGACCTTTTCCCCCTCTCATGTGTCTTCTGAAAGCACACTGGGTCGAAACCCTACTGCATTAACCAATGCGTCCTTGTTGGCATTAAGACAGCAAGTGGACGAGAGCAATCACGATATGGTTAATATGCTCACCCAACAAATGGGTACTTATTTTTCAATCCGTTGATTCGTAATACCAATACAAGTTACCAGATGTTAGCAAACCAAATGGGTAGGATTGCAGATTTCTTTGGGGCTCCTACAGGGAATAATAGGCAATTACCCAATGGTGGGAATAATGCGCCTAATACCCCACGAGAGATCGATTCATCGCCGAAGCCCAGCGGTTGTGGGCGAACAACGAGGTATGGGAAACCATGTCCCCTGAAGTAGTTATGGTGCATCGAAACCGTAACGCGATGAGGTTGTTCGACAAGTGCAGCGGAATAACGCGTTTGCGCTCAAGACAACATAGCCAATTTGGTAGAAACCATAATGGCGCAGAATGGCCTTAACGTAGGTTTACATAGGCCTAATTTCATATCACCTTGTGTGAATATGTATTGCAGTGCAATTGCAAGAGGTTGGAAAATTCCTAAATTTACTAAATTTGGGGTGATACCAATGAATCTCTTGTCGAACACATTGCTCGCTACACACCGAGGCGGGAGATATAGCCCAAAATGAGAGTTTGAAAATGAAATATTTTCCAAATTCTCTAACTAAGAATGCCTTTACGTGGTTTACCACTTTACCCCTCGGTTCCATGTACACATGGGGGCGGTTAGAAAGGCTTTTCATGAGCGATTTTATATGGGCGATCAAGATTAGTCTTAAAGAATTGGCGGTGTTCGACGTAAAGTGCACGAAGCTATCGGCGACTACCGAATAGATTTACGCTAATAAAGGCTAGGTGTTTCACACAAGTGCCTGAGCACGAGCTTGTCGAAATGGCTGCAGGTGGCCTTGATTATTCAATTAGAAAGAAATTGGATACTTCTCATTTGAGAGATATGGCCCAATTAGCCGATAGAGTTCGACAAGTTGAAAGGCTTAAAGAGGAAAAGGCTAGAGTGAATAAATACATTCAGAAAGCAATCGAAGAAGGGAGACTAGGATTTGGCGATAAAAAGAACAAAGCACCAATGCAGATTGACGCTGATCCACTCCATCAAGAAGAAGCAATGTATACAGAGCCAATGGAAATGAATATAAGCATGGTGGATGTGAAGATGGCGGGTTCTCCTAAGCCTGTTAAACCTTCGACAGACAAGATCAAAAGTGTTGTGCAGGTGGGTGATGCTGTACAAAGGATTACTCAGGAGGAGTATGAAGAGAAAGTACAGTTTGTGTACCCCAAGGCTGAAGAAGAATTAATAGACTTCCTCAATAGGTGCAAACTAAAAAACTCTGAGGTAATGATGTGCCCCAGATGTAGTGTTGTTTTCGACAAGGAAGCGCCAAAAGTGTCGAAGGATACGGAGTTCGACAACCTCTTAAAAGAAAATGGCTGGACAAAAAGCCAAACTTTAGCTTCAAGAGGGGGGACCTTCCTTATAAGGTCAAGAGTTCGAACAGGCCTTCAACAAGCAAGCCACGGTTCTTTGGTAAGAACACAACCAAGAAAGAATTTGTGTTATCACCCGCTAAATCGTTTGTGCGAGGGCTAACCTTCCAAACGAAAAGTGGATACACGCTGGTTGTAACCACTATAGAAATGATGTGCCACAAGCTGAGGTTGTGAAGCCAAAGGCAAATGAGGCTGCGAAATATAACTACAAAAATAATTACAAAGGGAAAAATCCTACGACCAAGACCCAATGGCGTCGCTTTCAACGCTCGAAGAAGAAAGCGATACTTGCTTCTAACGAGCAAACGCCAGGAACTTCGAAAACGGCTAAGAATATGACTTCTAAAGCCGTGGGGAATACAAAAGTGAACATAGGTGCTGCCAACCAAGTGAAGGTTGGAAATAAGGCCAAGGGTAAATCTATTGTAGTAGAAGAACCAAGGAGGCCTGCAATGGAGAGGATCTTTCCTCCACTGCCATCGTTGAGGAAGAAGTTTCGACTTCGACATGGATGAAGACGTCACTTCAGATTTTGAAGACTACGAAGCTAGTTTTGATGTCATTTGCAATGTGGTGTCTATTCTACCCGGTGAATATGGCGTCATCACGATCCCCAAATGATGTCAAAGAAAACTTCACCGAGGATATGGCTAACCACAAGCCGATTTGTTACACGTAATGAACAACGGTGTGTCGAAGAACAAATGGCCACTTTCGAGAGGCCGGACGAAGGCATGCAAAGCATCACTGAAGCCTCTCGTATGTCCAAGCCAAGGTTAACGGCGTGGGTGTCAATAAGATATTGGTAGATGGAGGCGTCTGCGGTGAATTTGATGCCTCAAACAATGCCGAAACCATAGGGATGTTCGACATCGACCTTAAGCCTCATAATATTGTGTTAACCAATTATGAGGGCAAATCCGCCTTGATCTTTGGGGCCGTCGAAGTTGAAGTAGTAGTAGGCCTTCGCCAAGAGAACTACCATGTTCTTTGTCATAGCCTCCAAAGCAAGCTATAACATGCTTCCTTGGCAGAGAGTGGATACATGGAGTAGGTGCTGTACCTTCAAGCCTACACCAAAAGTTGGTGATGTGGAAAGATGATGGTCTTGTGGAATATGTCGAAGCGGACAGAGCTACTTCCTTGCCGACGTAAACAATGTCACCAAGGAGAATTTTGAAAAACAGATGGCGAACATTGCGCCATGCACATCTTCTAGTCAGGCTTACATCTCATCTGACAATGTGCTTTCCTCTGTTTGATTGTACCCAACACATGGTTTTGTTTGGGAGAGAGGGAAGTGGTGGAAGATGGAAGTGTCTATCACGAGGTGTTCTACCCTACGGGATGGGATCTTCGACTCTTAGAAAGTTTTAGATGTCAAGACCCCACGCATGGGATAGAATTACGGCCTACATGGCGAGAGAAAAAGTAAAAGCGGCTTTGGAAGCGAAACAATTCAACAAACAATGGTCGCCGAAGCCATAGCCCGTCTGAAGAAAGTGGTGAAGTCATAGATGACAAACTTAATTGCATTTATGATGACGAACCATTAGGCTTTGAAAAGGATCCCAGGGATTCAACAAAGCGCATGCAAGGCGGTAGAAGTGACCATTGCACAGTATTCAAAAAATGTCTTTTCTTACCTTCATTTCCTATTCCGTCGAAAAAGCATTTTTGGGGGGCAATCTGTTACCTCAAAATTTCGACAGTACTTTAAATGTAGCTTTAAATGGAGTTGACTCCACATTTAATAATGTTTTAGGGGCCACAGGTCAACATTCAAGTCAATACTCCATCAATTCGACAGAAAAGATATGCAAGTGCAAGAAATGCAAGTGAACTTCGACAAGCTCGGTTTTCGAAGCTATGAAGCAAGCGAGGCAAGAAACCTTCGACAAGAGAGGGCTTAAACCTTCGACAAGAGAGGGCTCAAATCTTCGATAGAGATGGGTTCAACACTTCGCCAAGCGGTTGGCAAGGAGCTAGTCGAAACCTGCAGAGCAACAGTTAGTGGGCGGTTACTTCCCCTTATTTGTAGGAGGCCGTTATTGTTTTTCCCACGATTGCTCCTATGAGTATAAATACTCCTTTGTAATAGAAAATCGTGGTCACCACATTCTACAAGAACTCTGAGAAACTCAACTTCCAAGCCAAAGCGAAACACGAGTGAAACAGATACTTTGTACGTGTTGGTGAACCATTTTTCTTTCTTCATTTAATGCAAATTTTTACTTTCTTTTTACCTTCGTTGCATTTACTGCTTTTATTTTACTTTCAATCCGTTTCTCTCCACTATTTACTGTTCTTACGTACGTGAAAAACACAAAACTCAATGGCAATCGTCAAAGAGATTTTCTAGTTTGATCTCACAGTCTCGATATTGAAAACTAGTGATTGTTTGCTAAAAACACCAGCAAACACCATGGTAGTATGTTGGGGGGAGGTTTTTGAATGAGGTTTTGAAGCAATTGGAATTGGATTGTAATTACCCATAATTACAGAGAGGCTAATAGATATGCTCATGCTCTTGTCTTCATAAACTGTGGTCAAAATTTAAAGCTAGTCATTTATGAGACAGTTCATTCTCATTTGGAGCTTTGATTCTAGCTAGTATTAGGTTTAAGCTTTAGTCAATCCTCGGCTAAGCTCTAAGTTTGACAACAAGTTCTTTTTTCATGAGAAAAGTATAATAAAAAAAGAACTAAAATATATGACTTGAAAACCTGAATTCGATGGTGGTGTACCATCGATACATGATGACTATTTGAACTCCCTTTCAAGTTGAAAAGATCGACGCGTATCCAAAATGCCATTTAATATGTGTTGTTCCAAATGCTACAAGGTGGAAAAGAACGATGAATTATTAGAGAGTTGTTCTCCCATAGTGTAGGGTTATTTGTGATCGAACTAAATGATTTTCTCTCCATGTTCTTGTCAATGCATCATCACTTTCATTGACTAAATGATTTTCTCTCCATGTTCTATTGCAGGCCTTTATATCCCTTGATAAAAGCAAAATGACTAAACTAACCTCACAACAGAGGTAGTATTTAAAGCAAGTCCTAAAGTGATTGGAAATTATATATTTACAACATCCTCCCTTAATTTCACAATCAAAACAACAATTATGAACTATGGGTGAAATCAAGAACCAAACATAGTTTATCTCAGATATTCATGTTTTACGAATCAATCGACGTTGTAAGCCTTTTCAATACTTTCTAAGACTTTAAACCACGAAATCGATCGAACGCAGAACGCCTAGATCATTCCTCAGCTTTACAAACTGCTCCGCCTTTAACGCTTTGGTGAATATGTCTGCTACCTGCATTTGAGTGTTGCAGTAACAGACTTCAAGTACTTTCTTCTCAACCTGTTCACGCAGGAAGTGGAATTTGGTCTCTATGTGCTTGCTTCTCCCATGTGAAACTGGGGTTTTGGCAAGCATTATTGCCGATTTGTTATCAATCATGAGTTTGATTGGCTCCTTGCTCTCAAGCTTCAACTCTGTCATGATCGATTTGAGCCAAATAGCTTGGCATGCAAAGCAGAGAGCACTCGCTATGTATTCGCAGATGACAATGCGACCACTGGTTGCTTCCTCGAACACCATGAGATTGGTGCTCCAAAACACATGAAGATGTAACCCGTAGTGCTCCTTCTGTCGACCTTATCCCCACACCAATCGTAGCGGAATACCCAAGTAACTTGCAAACTATTACGATCTGGTTTAGCAGAAACAACAAACCATACTTCAAAGTTCCCTTCAAGTACCTTAGTATTCTAGTAGTTGCCGAGTAGTGTATCATCTTTGGCTTCTCCATAAACTTGCTAACAACACCGTGAGCATAGCATATATCCCAGGTCTACTATTACGGTACCTTAACGAACCAACCAATTGCTTGAACAAGGTCGGATCTACACATTCTCCATCAACATCGGTCGTCGAGTTACGATTTACCTACTGGTGTTAGAGCAGCTTTGCAATCAAACATTTCAAACCTCTTCAAAGACTTCTATTGCATATTTCTTCCGATGTAACACTATTCCTTTAGGAGTGTAAAGGAATTCCATTCGTGAAGTACACAACTCTCCCTAGGTCACTCATTTCAAACTCGGCCATCAACCTTTCCTTCACAGTCTTCACCTCGGTTTCACAAATCACTTAGGTTATCAAGATGTCATCTACGTAGAGGCAAACTAGGATCATTTTACCTCGACTAGATGTTTTCACATATATTCCATATTCGACACTACACTTCTTAAAGCCACACTTCCAAAGAAGGCATCTATTTTCTTATTCCAAGCTCTTGGAGCTGCTTAAGGCCATATAGAGCCTTGTTCAAGGCTTAAACACCATTTGCTCTTTCCCTTTTATCTCAAGCAGGGTGGTGTGTCACATACACCTCTTCCTCTAGTGCACCATTCAAAAATGCCGATTTAACATCTAGATGCAAAGATAGTCCATCCCCATCGCATGCTAGAGCTATCACTAATCTTATTGTCTCATGTCTAGCTCTGTGTGCAAACACCTCCTTGTGTAGTCTAGACCTTCCTTCTCGCAGAATCCACGAGCCAAGCGAGCCAGGTCTTGCCATCGATCCATCAAAGCTTGATTTCACTTTGAAGACCCACTTCACACTAATCGGTTTCTTACCCGGAGGTAGTACGCTTAACTCCTGTGTTTTGTTCCTTCAATTGCACTCAACTCTTCCATCATTGCGACCTTCCACACTTTATCTTTCACCGCCTCAAGATGACTAAGTGGCTCGAAGCTCGCCTACTAGTGCAAACTGCAGTAAATCACCATCATTGTCTATCAAATCGTCTGCAATTAGCTCATAATCAGTGAGCCGAGGTGGTAAATTCTCTCTGCTCTCGTGGCTCGCCCGTGGCCGAACTTCATCATCGCACCCGCAGTCGCTAATCATTCCTTGTTGTTCAACTTCGACCAAACCAGGTACCTCTCCCTGTACTGGTACTTCACTATGATCTTCTTCAAGTATTGCACTATCAATTTCAACTGATGTCACTCCATTTGAATTCCAATTCCACCTTTCTTGTTCTTTTATAATCACATCTCTACTAACTTCCACTTTATTGGTTGTCGGACAATACAATTTGTAACCACCTGTTGAATGATATCCCACAAATATCATTGGAGCACTCTTGTCATCTAACTTTCTTTCTCCTAGCATCAGGTATATGCTTGTAGCAGTAGGTGCCGAATACCTTCAAGTGACTTACATCGGGTTTCTCACCACTCCACATCTCCAAAGGCACCTTATTCTTCAACCTCCTTGTCGGACATCTATTCAAAGATGTATATCGCAGCTTGTTACACACCTCACCCCATAGAGTGTTTGGTAGTTGCATCCGCTAAGCATGCATCTTACCATATCAAGTATCATCCTATTCCTCCTCTCGCCTACTCCATTGTGTTGGGGTGTATAGGGTGGTAACCTCATGTTCTATGCCCCGCTCATCACAAAACCTTTTTGAACTCAAAGGAGCCGCACTCTCCACCACCATCACTCCTTAATACTTTCACCTTGCAGCCCACTGCTTTTTACGCATATGCCTTGAACCTTTAAACCGATCAAAGACTTCACTTTTACGTTTGATCAAATACACCTGCATCATTCTTGTAAACTCATCAATGAAGGGTCACAAAATATTTGTTTCCTCCCAAGCGAGGAACCAAAAAGTCCACACACATCGGAATGTACCACACCCAAGGCAAGTGTTGCTCTTGGAGGTAATTTCGATGCAAATGGTAACTGGATTGTTTACTCTTCATGCACACTTCACAAGCTACACTACTAGCGATTTACCTTTGGAATGCCGAGTACAAGTCCTTTGGATTGCAATTGACTCAAACTCGCATAATCGAGGTGACCATACCTCTTGTGCCACAATGCACTCTCATCCTCACCCTTTGTAACACTCAAGCATCGAGCTTCACCACTTCAATCTTCACTTTCAAGGTTCTCGTTCTTTCAAGTGGAGCCTTGAAGATCATTTTCTTATTTTTATCAAACAGGTCATCACATTGTCCTCCATATTCACCGAATACCCCTTTTCTAGCGGTTGGCCAACACTCATCAAGTTGTTTTTCACCCCGTACATACCACACATCCTCAATCAACACCTTTGAGCCATCACTCATTTGTACGAGAATGTCACCCATACCTTCCATTGCCAAGTACTCACCATCAAGACATCCGATCTTTGTTCTCTTATCGCCATCAAAATTGATTAACCACCTCTTATTTCCAAATAAATGATTTGAGCAAAATTTCGTGGTCGAGGTACCACATGTCCGTAATCACCCCTTCTTCATTTGTTGTCACCATCAAGATCACAAAGTTCCTCATCATCGAATCCTCTTGCGCTATGTTAGCTTCTTCCTTCTTTTTTCTTTATTCGATCAAAGACTCATCGGCAAGAAAGTGGCCGAATTTATCACAATTGAAACATCGAACCTTTCTTTTGTCGTAAATTTCCTTTCTTGTTTGGATTCTTAGAGTTCTTTCCAGTGGTCCTCCCTTATCACTATTATTATCGCTACTACCGCTTTCTTTCTTATTGTTCTTAGCAAGCCACTCTTGTTTCTTTTGTTTCCACTTATTATCCTTCCAATTCGATTTGTTTCACCACCTTTATTAAAGACTTGTGCTTTGCAATGCCTTTTGTTGATTTCAACTTGAACATCCCTATCAATTACAAGTGTTTCATGTGCTTCTAAACTACTTTGCAATTCATCTAATTTCATTACACTAGTGTTCTTGGATTCTTTGGATTGCTACCATGATAATATCAAATTTTGGAGTTAAGGAACGAAGTACCTTTTTCACGATCATTTCTTTCGCCATCGTTTCACCGCTCGCTTCATTTCGTTGGTAATCATAACCACACGCGTGATATAGTCCGCAATTCTTTCATCACTCTTCATGTTCTGATTTTCGTATTGTTTCGTAGTGATTGCAGTTTCACTTCTTTCACAAAGAGCATCTCCACCATAACTTCGAACAAGAGTATCCCCACGCGCTTTTCGTGGTTGCCTCCGAGATTTTTTCAAACACCTTGTGATCTACGACCGATGAATGTAGAACAAGGCCTTTCGATCTTTCTTCCTCGCTCTCCACTTGGCGCATTTCTTTGTGCCTCTGTTGCACCTTCACCTCACGGTGTGTAGCCTCTTCCACCGGTTCACACACATCTTGCGCGCCAAAAAGAACTTTCATTTGAATTGACCACCGATTCCAATTTTTCCCGTCGAACACGGGAAGCTTCGTGTTCAAGCCACCGTTACCGCCGTTCATCTCTCTCACTCTGATCACTCACTCTCTCGTGTTTCCCTTACCCCACGAAATCAAGAAAGAAAGATTTCGTTTGATCTTGATTTGCAATCCGATGTGAATTACAAGAACAAGATCGAATGCACACACCTCACCGAAGAATCACTTCACTCGTGTTTCCCCAAGATCCCTCTAAAACGCAGCTCTAGATACCATGTCAATGCATCATCACTTTCATTGATGCTTAACTGAGATGAGTAGACGACGAGGACTTAGTCGAAAATACGCTAGTCGAGAAAGCAAGAACAACGAAGCGCGCTGTAACCGTAACACAAAGTATTATTGAAAAATTTTGGTTAAAGCAGTTACACCAAAAGGGCCTTTTATATCCCTTGATAAAAGCAAAATGACTAAACTAACCTCACAACAGAGGTAGTATTTAAAGCAAGTCCTAAAGCTGATTGTGAAATTATATATTTACAACAGTTCTATTGCAGGTGTTTATGGCATGGGATGATTAGATGAATGAAATGAAGGGTGAGAGTTTATCTCATGTTTTATATCATGTTTAAGTTTTCAATACTTTCTAAATTAAACTAGCCCCACGACGCGTCCGATGGACGGGTTGGCTAGGTGTTGAACAAGTAAAACATCCAGATATAAAATCATCTAGTACTAACATTTGTTGAAGAATTTAAAGTTGATAGTTGTTAAAGACATGTAAGTCTAATACATATGGAATAAGTAGGATTAAGGTTTAATACTTAAAAACGACATAAAGATGCTTTAAAAGTACAGACAATTGTTAATCTTACTACAAAAGTTTTGATATTGAAAGAGCAAGCACTATTGTTTTTGTAGGAGAGTAGGAAATCCAATTACTAAACTCTACCAGATTTCCTAATGATGTCAACAAAAATATGGTGGCTGCCACGGCCCGTGGCAGAACAACAGTGGTCTTGTTTTGCTGAATTTCGTTCTGATTCTCATTCCGATTCGATTCCGTTCCTTTTCCAACTCAATTCAAACATCAAAACAGATATTATATCAACATATTTCAGTCCAAACATAACAATTCAACAATCAAATAATAATGGTTTCGTTCTAAGTTTTGAAAACACGTAATTTTCGTAAAATACCGTTTACGACTCAAAAATTCACGAAACTCAAGATTTCGAAAACCAATTTAAACCAGTCAAACAAACAACATACAAAATCCCTAATCGTGAGTAAAACTCACCGGTTGTGATGAAAATCACGTAAAATCCGAGACTTTCGGAAGCTCACAATTTTGAACTTCCCGAACTCGCTCCGAAACTTCACAAACTGTTCCCAAATCGAACTCGAACAATCCCTCAAGCATCTACACCCTATGAACAACAACCAATGCTAAATACAAACCCTTGAATGGTGGAGTAATCCCCACAATCAGAATACAAAATACCTATCTTCAAGTGTTAGCTCCAAAACCGAAATTCTACAAAACCGATTTCCATAGCTTCACAATTCTTTTAACTCCCACTCAACCTCTAGAACAGCACCCAAAACTTACTCTCAAATCGTTGAAATGCTAAATCTTTTTCCAATAACCCAATAATCAGCTCCTATCCTCAACCCATTAGCTCCCAAAACTGAATTTTAAGCAAATGAACTCATTTCCTCCAATTTGAAGCTCTCTCTAGAGCGAATATGGTGATAGGAGGGATGGGAATTAAATGGTGATAAGAAGGGGATGGGAATTAAATGGTGATAAGAAGGGGATGGTTAGAATGAGAAGGAAGTGTTGATTCTAATTGTTTTAAAACATCTCACATGCATCCAAGTGAGGTGATTTTCTCTCCTCCCCACCTCCCTCAACCTCACGCTCTCTCTCCCTTTCTTCTCTTTCTTTTCTTTCTTTTACTTCAGCCGAAGATGTGAGTGTGTGTGAGTTTGGAAATGTTTTATGGGAAAGGAGTAAAATGATGTGTGAAAGTAAACCGATGTGGAAATTATTGGTGGTGCTTGTTTACAAATTTTTGAAGGTAAAAAAAAAGAAAGTAAATGACGTGAGCAACACAATTGGAATTCAGAATAAAAAAATTGAAGTACATAACAAAAAATCTTTCCCACTTAAGATTGGAAAACTCATGTATTGCCGCATACATGAGTAAGATAAGATAGGAGGTTATCAACTTGCTAGTTTTGGTTGTCCAAGATTTGACCTTAACTACCCATTTTAAGTGTATAGGAGCATAAACAACATGCTAATCACACATATTATCAACTCATAACACAAACAACTTAAAGTTGTAAGATAAACAACAGTCTATAATAATGTTAGCTATATTCATCAAATGTAACAATAAAAACTTAACCCATAATACGGTCGTACCAGGTTTGAGGGATTAGTCTCTAGAGTTGCACGTAGTGGATACCCAGTTTATATAAAAAAAAATGTAAATATAAAAACTTAACTCATAATTAAAGAGAAAAGAAGACTACATAATTAGAAAGTGAAACACGGACGTAAGTATCATGTAGAGTTTGATTTAAAACTAAACACCAATTTAAGTATGCTTCTAATACTTGTTGATGCGAAATTATCTAAATAAAGAATAAAATACCAATTTGGACATGTAAATTATGTTTTAGATTCTAAAGTACCCCAAAACACACGACCTAGAATCACTGTCAACATCGCAATTTGGACATGAATTTTTTCCATCAAACAGATTATTAAGGAATGAACATTGCGTATTTGAACATCTAATTTTCTTTCTGGACCCTTAAGTTCCCCAAAATACACAGCCAATATCGCACTTTACGTATTTTGTCACGAACTTATTATTTTTACCAAACCGGTTATTTACGAAGAAACTTCTAGTATTCAAAGAGTTAAAAAAAATTCTGAATTCCAAAACACACTGCGTAACATTTCACGTTACACGTTCTACAAAATAATTTTATCCCCATCATGTACACCAAAACATAAAAGAAGAACATTGAGTGTGACAAAAACTCTGTTGGAAGGAGATAATCTCACAAGCCGGCAACCGAATACTCGTGGTCAGCCAACTTCCCCGATGTAGATTAGTCATTGGTAAAGCCGATAAAAACTTCAGACCACGGACGTTGTAACAAAAAAAGTAAAAAAAAAAAAGACAAACTAAAAAAATAAAAGGCCAAGTGAACAAAAAATTGGAAGTTGGAAAAAAAAATCTTTCCCTCCCAAATTGTGCGGCAATGCCAAGTAATATAAAAACTTAACCTATAATTAAAGAGAAAAGAAGACAACATAATTAGAAAGTGAAACACGTACGTAGGTATCATGCAGAGTTTGGTTTAAAACCAAACACCAATTTAAGTATGCTTCGAATACTTGTTGGTGCGAAATTATCTAAATAAAGAAGAATATACCAATTTGGGCATGTTATTTTTTTTCTAGATTCTAAAGTACTTTAAAACACACAACCTAGAATCACACTTTATGTATTTTGTCATGAATATTTTTTCCATCAAACAGATTATTGAGGAACGAACTTTGTGTATTTGAACATCTAAATTTTTTATGGACCTTAAGTTCCCCAAAATACACTGTCAACACGTATTTTGTCACAAACTTATTATTTTTTATCAAACCGGTTATTTACGAAGAAACGTCTATTATTTGAAGAGTTAAAAAAAATTTGGAATCCTAAAGTACCCTAAAACACAGTCTCTAACATTTCACGTTATGCGTTTTGCTACAAAATAATTTTGTCCCATTAAGTACACCAAAACACATTCTTTAGCATCTCACTTTATTTATTTTCTTACGAAATTATATCTTTTTTTAATCGAAATTGTCATATTTAAACATGTAAATTTTTTCGAGATGTAAAGTACCTCTTAAAATATAAAAAAGAAAAAATACAAAACCTTAAAATATAAAAGAAGAACCTTGGGTGTGACAAAAACTCTGTTAGGGGGAGATAACCACACAAACCGACAAAGTCAAGTACTCGTGGCCAGTCAGTTTCCCTGGTGTAGATTAGTCATCAATAAAGCTGATAAAATCTGTACACTAATAACACAGTAACAAAAAAAGTAAAAGAAACAAACAAAGAAAAACTGAAGAAAAAAAAAGGCAATTGAACAATAAAAAATTGGAAGTGGCACCAAAAAATTATTCGCGGACATTGGCATGCCTATGCCAAGACGCATAAGGTATTAGATGTTATCTGAAAGACATCTTCATATAATTACTTCATATAATTATTTTTTACATTTGTGTCTTTATTTTTTTATTGAAATCTTTAAACGTTATATGTATGATGAGTAACTCAAATAGAATCTCAAACTGCATTGCCCCCATACAAAATATCTTTTTGCACGTTAATTAGAACATAATTTATCGAAATGACCCCAGAAATTCTTCTAATAAGGGAAGTCTCCACCGTCTCGGTCATCTACATCGTCGTCCTAGTTCTCCTTGGCATATTGGTCCTGCTCGGGCGGCTATGACCCAGGTGGAGGTATTGGCATCCCTACATGATTAAATATATGTCAATCAGTCGCTGCTTTCGTGCAACACCAGTTTCCTCTCTCGCTCCCTGGTAGCAGTTATCTCCGTTGTCAATGTGTGGATGATCCTGAGCTACTCAGGGCTGGGGACATGCCCACGCTTGTCGAAGCCCAAAGTCAAACATACTACCACCTTTGCCTACACAATTGCCAGACATGCCCCATGTCCCGTACAGACGACCTTTATACTTCCCTCCAACGGTGTCATACCACAACTCCATCTTTAACTTCATCAGCACACAAAGTCGAAATCTAAAACAAGTTCACAACAACATCTATCATATATATAGTTTTTTATTATATACATTCAAATCAAACACTACACAAGTCAATTTAACTATTTCACAATCCAAGACATAACTAAATTCGGAGGAATGCTTATTCAAATGGCTATAAAACAGTCTAACAACCCCAATTCTTCGCTAATCAAAAAAAAATGAAACCCTAATCAACTATACCCCAATTCTTCTCTAATCAAAAAACTGAAAAATGAAACTCTAAAAATTCAGCATTGCATTCAGAGTTGACAAAAAAGTCAAACCCTATCAAAGAATCTCAATCCAAGAGTATATATACTCAAATTTTCTCCAAACTCAAAACCCTATAAAGAAATCAAGCAAAATACCTCAATAGTTCGTAGGTGCTCCAAGCTGGTAGAGAAGTGCTGCTACAGGCGCGGTGAAAGGATTCCTACAAGCACGACAGAGAGATCCTCGACGTGGTAGAGGGCGTCTAACACGCTGCGGAGAAAGGACATATGAGGTGGAGGAGAGATGAGTCAAAGGAGATATGGTGGTCGTGAGTGGGAACAAAGGTAGGGAGAATGGCGGCAAAGTGAGGGCGGAGGTAGGATGGACGTGGGTGGAGAGAGTGAGTGAGATGGGTCGTTTTGATGGGAAAAGAAAGAATGAGAGGGTTCGAAGAAGAAGAAAGAATTAATGGAACGACAAAATGGTACCGACAAACACTTTAAGTAATCGCGAGCAAAAGCGGTCAGTAATTATTGACGGAACCATTAATGATCGGAATAGAAAGCGAGAATCTTTATATGTTAGGGTGGTCAACGACACACTCTGAAAAAATATTTTTTGTTTCAACACTCGTATTAAAAAATAACATTTGTTATGGAGAAATCACACGCATACTATTTGCACCCCTCTCTGCTCAAAAGGCCAACTAATTGGGCCTTCAACAGCCAAGGCCCATAAACGTTCATCCAACAGCCTACCATGCACCTCCACAATCAATGGTTCAGATGATAACACCCAAGTGCTTCCCAAACCTATAAATACTGCATTTATTCCAAGGAGAGAGGTACACATTAATTATCACTTATTTGCATTAACTCCACTGCTACTGACTTCAGCATCGGAGTGTTTATGCAGGTACACCCCAGCTCAGCACGGAACAATCAACTCGGACATAACTCGGATATAACTCTATATTGATCAAAACCATATTACCTACCAACTATCTCGGATATACTATCTTTAGATACGGTACAGAACATTGGCGACCACAGTGGGAGCTTTTCCCGAACTCATTAAAAACTTTATCAATTTATCTTTGATCAATCATGGATCCCGAATTACAAACCGGTATACGGATAGCAAGTATCATCCGGTCTCAAGAAGAAGGAACCCCAGAGGGGATTGCAGTAACCCAATCTGTTACTGACCGAAATGTCAATAATAGAGAGTCATCCTCAAATCGAGTTCCTTCACCTCCTACAGTTATTCCCGTTCCAGTAAACACTTTACAACAACTTGTTCAAATTCTAAATCAGCATAATGAAGCATCTCAAGCTAGGAGCCTCCGTATCTCCGAATTAGAAGCCGAGGTTGCAGGTTATCAGGCCCGAGATATTGCAGATCGGGGTTCTCCGCAGCGATATGATCCCCGGATTAACCCGATGGAAGAGCCCGAACAACCCGGCAGAACAATTGAGCCCCGAAGACGACATCGTTCTCCCCCGAGACGACGTCATTATCATCGATCTCCACCTAGAAGACGAAGAAGAGAAGAGCCGAGGGCAACTCTTAGAGATATAGAGGACTCTGGCGAAGAAGATTCCTCTAATGCTTCATCCTCGCCACGCAGACAACGATCTAGGAGCAGAGAAAGTCCTCCAAGGCGCGGACATCACTACTATAAAGAGCCCGGAACGAAAACAACATCATTCCATTACCAACCTCGCAAAGCTCGAAAGTGAGAGAAGAAACAGGAGGTACAACCACCGAGAAGAGGGCCATTCACTTCGGAAATAGATTATTTCCCTATTCCCAGAGGTTTAGAGAAACCTCCTGAACACTTGAAAATTTATGACGGACTCGGAGACCCAGATGTTCATTTAGAATACTATGAAACCATGATGCAATATCGGAATGCTCCAGGTGAGATCATGTGTAGACTTTTTTCCTCACCCTTGAAAAATCGCAGTTTATGGTTGAGAGACATCCCGCAAATTCAATCTTTCCCGGGAACAACTTTCCAAGTTATTCTCGGCAAGCTTCGCACATTCGAAGGTAAGGCCGAAATCATGGATGGTGTTGCATGCAATCCACCAAGCCGATGATGAATCTATCCGGTCTTATATTGCAAGATTCAACACTGAGGCCGGAAAGGTGCATGGGTTGAATGAGGAATTTCATCTGTATTTCCTATCCTGTGGTTTACGCAGAGGCACTTTATTCCAAATTGACGTAAGCATCAACCAACCACTCAACTTTAGGGAGTTCCTCCGTCTTTCCGAGAAGTACATAGACCACGAGGAAGGCGATGAAGCTAGCAAGTTCTTTGTGAAAAGCGTAGCAAACCAAACCAAAGAGAGCCGAGACCTCGAGTCGAAAAGTCAAATCCAAATATTGAAATTCCTCGGAGATTCGGGACCGCGGGCCATCTAGGAATTCAAACCTCGACAAAGGCGACATCGAGACTACACCAGAACTCATATGTGGAAAGGAGAAGATCTTGCAAGAATGTCGAACAATGAATTTAAACACGTAAGGTATCTCGATCCTATTCCCAACGGGTAGGGAATGAGGAACAACAAATCATGTCGTTATCACCAAAGCGCCTGGGTCATGACACAAATCGGTGCAACGCCTTAAAAGACGACATTGAAGACCTTATCAAGAAAGGTAAGCTCGGGCAGTATGTCAAGAAGCCATTCCAACAAGAAAAAAGCATCAAACAGGAGAAAGAGGTTGACGAAGTAAGAGGGAAAGAAATCGTAGATTATAAGGAAGAGCCAGACACTCGAAGGAGTAGAGGCCGACTCGTGGTAATGGTAATCTCGGTGGTGAAGTCCAAGGAGCTACAAAGAAGAACAATCAAAAGAAAGTGGAAGGAAATTCAATGTGTAGCATCTACATCATCGGCTCAACCAAGAGCAACTCGTCCCCATTGTCATTTGGTGATGACGATCTTCTAGCGGGAAGGTAAACGAAGACATTCCATCGTTAATCTCAAAGAATAATGGCCGAGAAAGAGATAAGAAGAATTTTAATTGACCAAGGCAGCTCTTGTGACATCATGTTCTTCGATGTACTGGAGAAAATTGGAATTACACCAAGGGAACTTTTTCCCTATCACGGAACGGACCTCTCCGGATTCAATGGTTCCCGAACTAGACCGATGGGTTACATAGACTTAAGGGTCACTTTTGGAGAGGAACCTTTATCTCGGACAATTTTGGTTAAATTCATGGTACTACCTTGCTCATCAATCTATAATTGCATCATTGGAAGACCGACTTTGGGTAAACTCGGGGCGGTGACTTCTACTGTACATCTGAAAATGAAGTTTCACTCTCAAAGTAACGAAGTAGTAACTATCAATGCCGATCTTGAATCTTCCGAAAGATGCTATTACCTCCTTCTCAAAGCTGAAATTTCTGCAAGAGACAAAGCCGAACTTGCATCAAAGAATACGTCTGCGAAAGATAAGAAAGTGAAGTTTTCAGAGGTGAATGTAATGGATTTAGACGCACGCTTCGATCCTGAGAGCTCGGATGAAGAGAAAGGTAGCACTCAGCATCATCATTCAGAAAAAAGGCCAGAACGACCGAAACCGGACGGTGAATTCATCAGAGTGATGTTGGGAGATGATCCAACGAAAACGGTCAAGATCGCGCAGCACCTACTGCGGACGAAGTAAAAAAGAATTAACCCGATTGCTTAAGGGAACACGCCGATCTCTTTGCTTGGTCTACCAAGACATGCCCGTATACCACCAAGTCGCTTGCCATCATTTGTCAATATATCCCGACACAAAGTGGGTTGCCCAACAAAAAGCGGTTCGTAACATCGAGAAGACCGAAGCAACAGCCAAGGTAGTAGATGATTTAGTAAAAGCTAACTTTGTAACTGAGCTCAAATATACTACTTGGCTCTCAAACCCTGCACTTGTTAAAAAATCAAATGGAAAATGGCGCATGTGTATTGATTATACCGATCTCAATAGATCATGTCCTAAAGATGCTTTCCCGGTTCCGAATATTGATCGACTAGTCGATCATGCATCGGGATTTGGTTTATTATCATTCATGGATGCATATTCAGGATATAACCAAATCCCAATGTTTCCCCCCGATCAAGAGAAAACTGCTTTTATGACAGAAAGCGGAAATTTTTGTTACCGAGTTATGCCTTTCGGTCTAAAAAATGCAGGAGCAACGTATCAGAGAATGATGAACAGAGTGTTCAAAAACCAGATCGGGCGAAATGTAGAAGTATACTTAGATGATATGATTGCAAAGAGTGAGCAAGCAAATCGTCATGTTACTGATCTCAAAGAACTTTTTTCAGAGATAAGGAAAAACAGGATGAGGTTAAATCCGGAGAAATGCACTTTCGGGGTCAAAGCCGGAAAGTTTTTGGGATTCTATCTCACCGAGAGAGGAATTGAGGCAAACCCAGACAAATGCAAATCGGTGACTGAGATGAAAACCCCAAACACCAAGAAAGAAATTCAGAAACTTAACGGCATGATTGCGGCTCTATCTCGGTTCATCTCAAATGCCGCTTTTAAATCACTACCCCTTTTTAAACTTTTAAAAAAGGAATCTGAATTTATCTGGACCACAGAACGAGATTAGGCGCTCACCCAGTTAAAAAAGATATTATCAGAACCTCCGATATTAACCCGACCTGAGCCAGAGGAAGTATTATATTTGTATCTCTCAATATCTGAGGAAGCATTAGGGGCAGCACTGGTCCGAGAAACAAAAGAGGGACAGAGCCCGGTTTACTTTGTGAGCAAAGCTTTACAAGGGCCAGAACTCCGATATCAAAAGATAGAGAAAATAGCTTTGGCTTTAGTAATAGCTACTCGGCGACTCCGACATTATTTTGTTTCTCACCAAGTAGTCGTTCGAACAAACCATCCGACCAGACAAATCCTACATCGTCCAGACCTTTCGGGACGAATAATAAAGTGGGCAGTAGAGCTGTCCGAATACGGTATCAAATATGAATCAAGATCGGCAATGAAAGCTCAAGTGTTAGCCGACTTTGTAGCAGAAATGACTTCGGCAGAGACCGAGAATGAAGTATGGACAATCCATGTCGATGGCTCTTCCAATCCCAAAGGAAGTGGGGCCGGAATTATTCTTGAAAGTCCTTCTGGAGTGGTTATAGAATTGTCACTCACTTTCAAATTTACAACTTCAAATAATCAAGTGAATACTGGCATGCATTCATTGGCCTACGATTGGCGTCGGATCTCCGTATCACTCGGCTAAATCTCCATACTGATTCACTCCTCGTGGTCTCCCAGATCGGGGGGCAGTACGAAGCAAAAGAGCCAATCCTCCAAAAATATCTGAACCATGTCAAGAAACTCCTGATCGAATTTGATTTCGCCGAGGTTAAACATGTCCCAAGAACAAACAACGTTCGAGCCGATGTTCTTTCCAAATTAGCAAGCACCAAAACTACTGGAAATCACCGGTCAGTTATACAAGAGATCCTCAGCAAACCTAGTTTTGGGGATGATTTACACTCGATGTCATCAGTGTACGTAATAAATGAAGATCAAACATGGATTGCTCCTATCTTGAATTACATCATCACAAGCACAGAACCTTCCGATCCTACGATTAAGATCGTCCAAGAAAAGCGGCATCTTTGCGCTTTTCAATGAACGACTTTACAAGAAGGCACTCTCTTCACCATTATTGAAATGTCTAGAAACAGATTTTGAGGTCGACTATGTGTTAATGGAAATTCATGAAGGAATATGTGGCCAACATTTAGGTGGTAGATCCTTAGCCGGGAAGGTGTTAAGGGTGGGATACTTTTGGCCAACCATTGAAGGCGATGCAAGGAACTATGTGAAGAAATGTCCGAATTGCGATTCACGCAAACGTTCACATTGCACCTCCTACCGGTCTCACAACTCTCTCTCCTCCCCATGGCCTTTTGCATGGTGGGGATAGACCTTCTAGGACCTTTTCCAAAAGCCCCCGGAGGAATAAATTCTTAATTGTGGCGGTTGATTATTTTACTAAATGGATTGAGGCCAAACCACTATCTATTATTAAGGCAAAGAAGCGCATCTCTTTTTCCGAAAAGAGATAATTACTGAGTTCGGGTGCCCGAGGTGGTAATCACGGACAATGGAACTCGGTTCCATGATAAAGGATTCGGGAAGTTGATGTCCGATCTTAAAATCAAACATCGATTCACGCGGTGGAACATCCCCAAACAAACGGTCAAGGTATAAGCAAACAAACAAAGTACTTCTCAACGGATTGAAGAAAAGGTTAGACAATGCCAAAGGAAATTGGGTTGAAGAGCTCCCTTATGTCTTGTGGGCATATAGAACAACTCCCCAAAGCTCCACGGGAGAAACACCTTCCGATTATCATATTGGGAGCGAAGCTGTCATCCCAGTCGAAATCGGAGAATTATCTTGGAGAACCACAAATCCGAAATCACCAGAAGACAACGAACAAGCTTTACGAGAAGAGCTAGATCTTGTAGATGAAATACGGGATCACACATCCCTCAAGGAAGCCATCAACAAACAAAGGATAGCTACCCGTTATAATCAGAAAGTCGTCCCAAGGGAGTTTGACGTCGGCGACCTCGTCTTGAGAAGAGCCGATGTAGGGTTGAAAAATGCATCACAAGGCAAGCTAGCACCGAACTGGGAAGGTCCATATCGAGTCACGACAAAAACGGGAAATGGCGCTTTCGAGCTAGAAACCTTAGAAGGCAAGGCGATCCCAAGAACATGGAACGCCACCAAACTCAAGAAATATTATAGTTAGACTTGCTTTGCTAAGGCATTCTAGTTCCGATCTTGTTTTAATATAGACTTGCTTTGCTAAGGCATTCTATTTCCGATCTTGTTTTAATATAGACTTGCTTTGCTAAGGCATTCTATTTCCGATCTTGTTTTAATATAGACTTGCTTTGCTAAGGCATTCTATTTCCGATCTTGTTTTAATATAGACTTGCTTTGCTAAGGCATTCTAGTTCCGATCTTGTTTTAATATAGATTTGCTTTGCTAAGGCATTCTAGTTCCGATCTTGTTTTAATATAGACTTGCTTTGCTAAAGCATTCTAGTTCCGATCTTATTCGAACATAGACATACTTTGCTAAAGCATTTAATCGATACCGCTATTTTCAGATGTTAAACTTGTTTAAAAGCAGAAGGGAAGAGATATCCGAGATAAAAACGCGCGATCCACAAAGGAAGCCAAAAATATGACAAGTTAAATATGGAGATATCATTACAAAAATACCGTTACTACGGACCTCGCCTCAAAAAAACAGATGAAAATAAGCAAATTACACATCTCTCGGATAAACGATCCTTGACACTTCGTCGGATTCCGGGTCAAACTCAACAATATGACCATCATGAACCCCGTACTCCGGGTTAAAAATATCACGATCGGCAATAAAGTCAGGATTAACTACGGCGACTTGGTCAAGGGCGTTATTGAAAGCTTCGACAATGCCTCTTGACCCATCCGAATAGCCTTCTTCCGATCTTCCGAGCTTTAACATTTAGAGCCGTAAGTTTCTCAATCTGCTCTTGAAGCTCGGGAAAATTATTTGTCGAGGTCGAAGCCGTCAACTCCGCGATCTTAGCATCTTTTTCTTGAAGCTCGACGGCAGCCTTTTCAATTTTTTCATTTGACTGCTTCAGATCGGCCTCCAGTTGCTTCTTTTCGTTCTCAAGTTGTAGGCGCTTAGATTCCAAATCTTCAGCCATCTGCTTGTAGAGATCCACATCTTTTTGAGATTTATCGAGATCAGCCCGAAGTGGACTTACAGCTTTCCGAGCTGACTCGTACTTGGCTTCAAGATCTGTACAAATAGATAAATACATAAGTATAAAAGAAGTTGGAAGACCGGGTAGACAAGTTTTGAAAACCAGAAACCGTACCTTTAATTTTTAGAGCTGCAGCCGTTTTATCCTCCCTCACTAAGTCGACCATCCTTGAAAAAACCGAGAGTGAAACTCCGAAGGGGTCAGCTTGGAATTCCTCGGTCTTGAGGGTCATATATGCCCGTGGATCAAAAGGAGCAGCAGGCTTATGTTTTTTGTGCTTTTTTGAATGGTCGCTCAGTCAATCACATTTTTTCTCCGATCTTGGGGTTTGGACCTAGGAGGAAGTTGACCGGATGGTTGCTTCCTTTTAAAGTGTAAATGGCCGAGCTTCTCTTCCTCCTCTCCCCTGGATTAACCACAGTGATGGGCACAGCCGGAGTGACAATTGCGGGAGAGTTTCCCTCAGCTAGAACCCCGCTGCTACTTCCGACGTGCGGCATCACCGGGGTAATCTCTTCAAGAGCTAAGGCTTTCAAAGCCGCCATATTAAAATCTCGGGGCCATGCTATCCGCAGTTAAAATTGCAAAATTATGTAAAAATATTATGCAAGTCAAGATCGGCAGATATAAAAACAGCGAACATAGTAAAAATAAACTAAGAGAAACGTTTTAAAACCGACCTAAAGCTTTCTCGACATGTTCAAATTTAACGGATGCCACCAACAACTTAGTATCGAAACCCGGTGATTCGCCTATTTTCGCGTTGTTGGTGACGATCCGATCCGCAATAAACCGGAGCACTTTCAAGGTATTTCGATCCTCCTCGCTTAAATGATTCTTTTCAACGAATGCCTTTTCGATTCATCTCGTCGGGTCCAACCAAGAGGAAACTTGGTGGTGAGAACGATGTCATTCTCGGCATTAAAAGTCCCAACTCGGTCTACCACAATGGGCAACACCTGGCTCGACCGGAAAAACTTATTTTTCCATTCATACTTCAAACTTTTCGAATATGGCCGAAAAACCTTGATTCCGCCCTGGATCGGAGGGCATAATGCTCTAAGCGCCGCAGGTTTGCCGTTCTTCTCTGGCCCTTTTGTTTACTTGAAACATATGTAAGAAAAGTTGAAGAAAGGGGCCGACCTAAATGAATGCATACCGGCTCAAAAGCTCGCATTTAATGCCCAAGCATTGGGGTGAAGTTGAGATGGGGCTATTTCTAACCCGCCAAACCGATCGTTGGAAGGTAGTAAATGGAGGACGGATGCGCATGTGAGCTAAAGTCGCCCAAGAAACAATAAACTTGAGAGAATCGGGTAAGTGGCCACATGCTCGCCTGTCCCATTCCAAAGACACGCCGCTGGCCAGATCTTTTGCGTAAAGCCTCTTTGAATAATTGCTGATATCGATCTCCGGAGTCAATAGCGAGTCAGTATTACGAAGTTTTTCAGATACCCAGGAGTAATCATGGGGCGAACCCAAGGGGGGAACTACGGGGAGGTCGACGTTGTTAACCCCGGAATCTTCATACCCGTATAACAACTCAAAACTTCCGGTATCTTCCGGCTCTTTACCTCTTCTATCTTCACCAACATTTTCCTCTTCTGGGTCAACAGAAGGGTCGTCAACCTTTCTTCCATCTGATTCAGTATCGGATTCCGAACTCGAATCAAGATCGGAGTCGTCTGAAGAGCTCGGATCTAAATCCACATCCACTTGAGCCTCTGAGTTCGGATTGTTGGGGCGGAAGGGTGGGCGATTCTTCGTCGGAAGCTCTTCTCATCGTCACTTCCTCTAGGCCCTAAGACATTTCTTCTCGTATTTGAGTGAAGCCATGCTCTCCTATCTAATGGATTAGAATCAGTTCTAGATGCCATTAACTTTCCGATATCGTGGCCTCTAGACTTGCGAGCTTGCTCGGCTTGGTCTATAAGTCGGAGCGCTTTTGCCAGCGAGTTGTTCTGCTTTGTTTTCGCGATTTTACCTACAGGAATGGGGCAAGCTATCGAGGATAAAACCATAAGAAGATGTTGGGTTCACGAACAAGATCGAACCCGACCAAAACCCCATCCCGCAAAAAGATGGCAGCCGAGGCTAGATCTCACGGTGCAATGAAAAAACGGGCGCAACGAAGAAACAAATTATACAAAAAAACACAACAAAAAGTAAATTCAAATAGAAGCACTAACCTCAGAAGAAAGTCTTGAGAAAGAATGAAGAGATTTGATGTCAGAAATCGAAGGAGCGAGCTCGGAGAACTTAAAACCACGAAGTCGGTAGCTACGAGTGAAGCAGAAACTAAAAAGATAAATGAATTACCCTCGCTTGTATTTATAGGGTTCTGAGATATGACCGTTACTATTCATTCGAAGCGACGCACTCAATCAGAATCAAAACGACACAAGAATCGAGGAAGTCATCATTAAAAAGACGCCGAGTAATCGTGAACGGTCACATCGATCAACACGAGCATTTAATGCTCATTTAAAAAAGAAATAATATTAAAATGAAGCGCCACCAACACTCAACCATCTTCAAAGATCGTAGAAATACAGATTCGGCTTCAACCATCATTAAAGATCGTTGATGCAATTCGGTTTAAATCATCTACAAGATCGGTAAGAAAGTCCGAACACGCCTATTTTCTCCAATCTCACTTAAAACGATTTATTTTTATACATATTTCAAGTCTAGTTTGACCTAACATGCCAAACCGACTTGGGGGCAATCGTTATGGAGAAATCACACGCATACTATTTGCACTCCTCTCGCGCTCAAAAGGCCAACTAATTGGGCCTTCAACACCAAGGCCCATAAACGCTCATCCAACAAACCTACCATGCACCTCCATAATCAATGGTTCGGATGATAACACCCAAGTGCTTCCCAAACCTATAAATCCGCATTTATTCCAAGGAGAGAGGTACACATTAATTATCACTTATTTGCATTAACTCCATCGCATCGACTTCAAAGATCGGAGTGTATATTGTCAGTAGCTCCTTGGACTTCACCACCGAGATTACCATTACCACAGTCGGCCTCTACTCCTTCGAGTGTCCGCTCTTCCTTATAATCTACGATTTCTTTCCTCTTACTTCGCCAACCTCTTTCTCTGTTTGATGCTTTTTCTTGTTGGAATGGCTTCGACATACCGCCCGAGCTTACCTTTCTTGATAAGGTCTTCAATGTCGTCTTTTAAGGCGTTGTAACCGATTTGTGTCATGACCTGGCGCTTTGGTGATAACGACAAGATTTGTTGTTCCTCATTCCCTACCGTTGGGGAATAGGATCGAGGATACCTTACGTGTTTAAATTCATTGTTCGACATTCTTGCAAGATCTTCTCCTTTCCACATATGAGTTGGTGTAGTCTCGATGTCGCGCCTTGTCGAGGTTTGAATTCCTAGATGGCCCGCCGGCCCGGAATCTCCGAGGAATTTCAATATTTGGATTTGACTTTTCGACTCGAGGCTCGGCTCTCTTTGGTTTGGTTTGCTACGCTTTTCACAAAGAACTTGCTAGCTTCATCGCCTTCCTCGTGGTCTATGTACTTCTCGGAAAGACGGAGGAACTCCCTAAAGTTGAGGGTGGTTGATGCTTACGTCAATTTGGAATAAAGTGCCTGCGTAGAAACCCCGGGATAGGAAATACTGATTTAAATTCCTCATTCAACCCATGCACCTTTCCTACTCGGTGTTGAATCTTGCAATATAAGACCGGATAGATTCATCATCGGCTTGGTGGATTGCATGCAACACCATCCATGATTTCGCCTTACCTTCGAAATGTGCGAAGCTTGCCGAGAATAACTTGGAAAGTTGTTCCCGTGAAGAGATTGAATTTGCCGGGATGTCTCGAACCATAAACCCGCAGATTTTTCAAGGGTGAGGGAAAAAAGTCTACACATGATCTCACCTGGAGCATTCCGATATTGCATCATGGTTTCATAGTATTCTAAATGAACATCTGGGTCTCCGAGTCCGTCATAAATTTTCAAGTGTTCAGGAGGTTTCTCTAAACCTCTGGGAATAGGGAAATAATCTATTTCCGAAGTGAATGGCCCTCTTCTCGGTGGTTGTACCTCCTGTTTCTTCTCCTGGTTTCGAGCTTTGCGAGGTTGGTAATTGGAATGATGTTGTTTTCGTTCCGGGGCTCTCTCTTTATAGTAGTGATGTCCGCGCCTTGGAGGACTTTCTCTGCTCCTAGATCGTTGTCTGCGTGGCGAGGATGAAGCATTAGAGGAATCTTCTTCGCCAGAGTCCTCTATATCTCTAAGAACATTAGCATCAATATCCTATTAAAACATATTTTGCACACCTTGAAAATATTCGTTTGCACTATCTCATGAAGCTGACCTGGAGCATGAGGGTGGGCAATGATAGTTTTTGGTGTCGACTCATGAAACTGAAAAAGACACTTTCGTGATTTTTAACAGTGCTTCATGACTTTTAATACCACTTAGATCAATGGTATAAAAGAAAAAAAAAAAGAAAAAAGTGCTACTAAAAGTCATGAAATACAATTATTATTATTATTATTATTATTTTTGAGAGACTAAATCAAAAAATCCAAATTTTATAGGTATCAAAATCATAATCTTATACCAACAAGGGTTTGTTTGAGTAGTAACTAGGTTCGAATCCCATTCTATAGTCTAAAATTCAAATCTTTGTGTGACAAAAAAATTGTTGAGAAGGGAGAACTACACTAGTATAGTCGAGCATCTGCTTTGCTGGTGAAAACTGTGCACCATAAAAAAAAATCATTATCTTATTTAACCAAAATAGAAAATTAGCATTATACCGTGTTTTTTAAAGAGTAAAAAGTTAACTATTTATTATCCCTCATCTATAATACAATATCTACTTTAATATAGGATTTGGTGGGAAATTTTTTTTTCCACCATTTACCTATATACCCCTCATTTTGTACCCAACTGTTTACCAATATACCCCCACTCTATATTTTTGGACCAACATACCCCACGCTATATTTTGTACCCCACCATTTACCAATATACCCCTCATTTTGTACCTCACTGTTTACCAATATACCCCCACTCTATATTTTTGGACCGACATGCACCTGACAATTTTTTTTTGGTCCAACACTTTTTTTTATCCACTTTTGGTGGGAAAATTTTATTCCCACCATTTACCAATATACCCCTCATTTGTACCCCACTCTATATTTTTGGACCGACATACCCCCACTCTATATTTTGTACCCCACCATTTACCAATATACCCCTCATTTTGTACCCCACTATTTTCCAATATATCCCCACTATATATTTTTGGACCGACATACCCCTGACAATTTTTTTTTCTCCAACACTCTTTTTTTTATTATTATCTCTCTTAATTAATACACAATCGTTGACTTCCCCACTTTTGGTGGGAAAATTTTATTCCCACCATTTACCAATATACCCCTCATTTTGTACCCAACTCCAATATACCCCCACTCTATATTTTTGGACCGACATACCCTTGACATTTTTTTTTATCCAACACTCTTTTTTTTATCCACTTTTGGTGGGAAAATTTTATTCCCACCATTTACCAATATACCCCTCATTTGTACCCCGTTGTTTACCAATATACCCCCACTCTATATTTTTGACCGACATACCACACTCTATATTTTGTACCCCACCATTTACCAATATACTCCTCATTTTGTACCTCACTATTTACCAATATATCCCCACTCTATATTTTTGGACCGACATACCCTCGATAATTTTTTTTTTTTTTGTCCAACACTTTTTTTGTTATCAAAATGTACCCGCCATTTTGTACCCATTGTTTACCAATATACCCCCACTCTATTTTTTGACCGACATTGTTGCCTCATCCCACCGGGCGCTATTGTCGCTTCTTCGCCTTATATATATATGTGTTGCGTATTTTTATACCCCTTTATAAAATGTTGATGTTTTTTAAACTACATCTATAAAAACATTAATCACTAAAATCGCATCGCAAATAATCATCCCCTGTTCGAATAAAAGTTAATGGCTGAGATGCACAATTCTGTTGGCCGGTTAAAATATTGTTGATTGATTAAAAAAAGTTAAAGAAAGAAAGAAAAACGGAAAGGAGATAAGGATGGATGATAACGGTTGAGTTGGGTTGGGTTGGGTGATGATGAGTGCGTGGGTGGTGAGGTTCCTTGAGTTTGACTGAGGAAATCAGATTCAGAGGGAGGAGGACTATTCCTATTTACAGGCTGTATAGCATTTCGTATAGATTAGATTAGATTAGATAGGATAGGATAGGAGGATATTTGTTATTGTTAAAAAAAACAGATTGGTCGTTCATGGGAGGAAAAGAAGGAGCCCACCATTATGTTGATGTGGCAGAAAACGACAAGATTGGTCACCGAATCGGAGCGCGAATCATTACTGCTTTTCTGTCACTCCAGCCAGCTGTAGTACGATTTACCTGCCTCACCTCAACTTCCTCTTATCTTCCCCTACTCTCACTCCTCCTCACACACACTCATCCGTTTTCCGTCCCGTTTTATTTCCTTTACTATTTGTCAGTAGTAGTAGCAGTATAATGAATCATCGTTTGGGGGTTCGGGATGTATTACTATTTTTTATAATTATATACTCGGATGATTTATAAACAAGTAAGGTATTGGGAAAGGGCTACATTATAAGATATAAGTTGTCGGGTAGGAATAAAAGGAGTATAAATAGTATTCATGAGAGTAAGGTATAAAAGGCTGAGAAAGTAGGAATACCGTATTCACTTTTAAAAAAACTAGTAGAATACCTATCTAAGAAGTCCGGATACGAGATACAATACGGGATATGATACGACATGATACGTGGATACGGGAAAATTTAGAAAATCAGGATACGATACGGCAGGGATACTTTAATAAAAAATTAAATTAAAATTTAAAAATATAAAACATAAAGATATTTTTGATCAAAATAAGTAAGAATAGTACCAACAAGGATTGGTCCGAGTGGTAACTGGCGTCGGATCCCACCCAAGGTTACGGGTTCGAATATTGAGTGTGACAAAAACTCTATTGAGAGGAGAGAACCACACGAGTTTGCCGAGTACTTGTGGCTAGCCAAGTTCTCCGGCGTAGATTAATATCTCCAAGAAAGTTGGTGGAAAGCGTGCACCAATGACAAGAAAGAACCAAAAAAATAAGTAAAAGATAGTTAAATGTCTTTTCCCCACCCATTTTAAAATATATTTGTCCTCCTACGAACATGTCACAAAAGGATAAAAGAGTACTAACGAGGGGATTAGTCAATGCGTTCGGTAGTGAATATTCTGGTCTCGACCAAAACAATAAGGATAAAGAGTAAGTATTTGATTGTTTTTTGATTTAAAATAAATATAAATTCTAGGATACTCCCAGCCGGATACGTATCAGGTAAGTATCCAGTAAGTATCGGGTAAGTGTCTGGTCTTTTTTTATTTAAAAATAAACATAAATTCTAGGATACTCTCAGGATACGTATCCGGAAGTATCCGACACGTATCAGTATCAGATACGTATCGGATACGGGTACGTGACCTATTTTGGAGTATCGGGGTTTCATAGATACCTATGTATACGCACGACTGCTATTATGTTCTTTCTATGAATGACTTTAGAAAGTGGAGTATTAAATAGTCTGAATATTATTCCGTGAAAATAAATACAAATTTAAAATAGATAAAAAAAGAGTTTCAAATAAAAAAATAAATAAGTATTAAAATCTAGAAATCTAAAAGTATCATTTTAAAATAATTTTGCATTTATCCCGTGTTTTGAATATATTAGTATAGTATTATTTATATATCAGTGTTGTTATCCCGTATTTTTTTATATATATCAAACAAGAACTATCCCATGTTTTATATATATATATATATATATATATATATATATATATATATATATATATATATATATATATATATATATATCATTAGAGTTATCCTCGTATTTTTTATATATCAGTGCAGTTATCTCGTGTTTGTTTTTTATGTATTAGTGTAGTTATCTCATAGTTTCAATTGGTTATTTGAGTTGATTAGTAGATTATAGTAGATAGTAAAAGATAGATAGTAGATTATCAATAAGAAATATTGATTTCGTGTCTTTTATATATCAGTGATAATTATTTGTGCTTTTTAGGTATTAGTGACAAATATTTGTCACGTGTGTTTTAAATATTAATCGGTTTAAATAGTGATTAAGCCTTAAAAAATTATAATTATCAATGGCAAATATTAATCTCGTGGATTTTTATATATGAATGCAGTTATCCCGTGTTTTCTTATATATCAATGCAGTTATCCTGTGTTTTTTTTATGTATCAATGCAGTCATCTCATTGTTTCAGTTGATCATTTGAGTTGATTAGTATATAGTAGATAGTAAAAGATAGATAATAGATTATCCATAAGAAATATTTATTTCGTGTTTTTTTATATATTAGTGACAAGTCCTTTTTAGGTATTAGGGACAAATACTTGTGACGTGTGCTTTAAACATTAATCAGTTTAAATAATCATTAAGCCTTAAAAAAATTATGATTATCAATGGCAAATATTAATCTCGTGTTTTTTCATATATCACTGTAGTTACCCCGTGTTTTCTTATATATCAGTTCAGTTATCTCGTAGTTTCAAATGATTATTTTAGTTGATTAGTAGATAGTAAATTATCAATAAGAAATATTTGTTTTATATTAATAATTAGTAGTTTAAATAGCCATTAAGCCTTCTTGTTTTTTTACATAGTAGGTTTATAGTAGTCTTCAAAAATTATAACTTTCACTGCAGTTATCCCGTCTTTTTTTATATATCAGTGCAGTTAACTTGTAATTTCAATTGATTATTTTAGTTGATTAGTAGATTATAGTAAATAACAAAAGTTAGATAGTAAACTACCAATAAGAAACATTTGTTTTATATTAATTAGTAGTTTAGATTAGTCATTAAGCCTTCTTAATTATTTAGATAGTAGGTTTATTTATAGTAGTCTTCAAAAATTATAATTATCAATGACAAATATTGATTCGGTGTATTTTTATATATCACTATAGTTATCCCGTGTTTTTATATATCAGTGCAGTTATCTCGTAGTTTCAATTGATTATTTTAGTTAATTAGTGTATATTATAGTAGATAGTTGTTTGCTGGTGTTTTTAGCAAACAATCACTAGTTTTCAATATCGAGATTGTGAGATCAAACTAGAAATCTCTTTGACGATTGCCATTGAGTTTTGTGTCTTTCACGTGTAGAAAGAAACGGATTGAAAACAAAGTAAAAGCAGTAAATGCAACAAAAGTGAAAAGAAAGTAAAAAATTGCATTAATTGAAAGAAGAAATGGTTCACCAACACGTACAAAGTGTTTGTTTCACTCGTATTTCGCTTTGGCTTGGAAGTTGAGTTTCTCAGAGCTCTTGTAAAATGTGGTGACCCTGATTTTCTATTACAAAGGAGTATTTATACTCATGGGAACAATCGTGGGAGAAACGATAACTGCCTCCTAAAAATAAGGGAAAGTAACCGCCCACTCACTGCTGCTCTGCACGTTTCGACCAACTCATTGTCAACCGCTTGGCGAAGTGTTGAACCCAGCTCTGTCGAAGATTTAAGCCCTCTCTTGTCGAAGGTTTCTTGCCCTGCTTGCTTCATAGCTTTGAAAACCGGGCTTGTCGAAGTTCACTTGCATACCTTTTCTGTCGAATTGATGGAGTATTGACTTGAATGTTGACCTGTGGTCCTCACAACATCATTAAATGTGAAGTCAACCCTATTTAAGCTTCATTTAATGTACTGTCGAAATTTTGAGGTAACAGATTGCCCCCCAAAAAATGCTTTTTCGACGGAATAGGAAATGAAGGTAAGAAAGGGCATTTTTTGAATACTGAGTGCAAGGATCATTTTACCGCTTTTGCACTTCAATGCGGTGGTCGAAAAGATAGTCATCATGACTTGCACAGATAAAGTAAACTGTTTCATTGGCACACGTTCTATGGTAGGTGGGTCATCACGTCTCTCAAGCGTCGCAAACGTGTGGGCAATGGTGATCGTGCCAATAACTGTTGCTTCCAAACATATATAAACGGCTAGAACCCTTTCAAATCCCTTTTTACTCAGTTGAAACCTTGCGAACGGTCTCTTTGCATTCCTCATCTCTGTACTTTGCAAAAATCCCAAATTCACAAAAGTTTCAAACTTTCGCTCTTTTTCCTCAATCAAGACCCAAATTCCAACTTGCACTCCCTTTTCCTCACCTATGGCTTCATCATCTGCTGCTGCGACGCAACCTGAAAGTTCGAAGAAACACGACGAGCCCAGCAAAATCCAAACCCTTGGCCTCGTTGATGAACCTGACATCAATGACACACGATCTACCCAATGGCAAACTCAGGTATTGATTCCTTCTACTGAGATTTACACCCATGCTTATTTGGGTCCCTCTGCTCGATATTTTCTTTCGAAACCGATGAAGTTTCTGAGATTTTCCCTAGCCACGCTCGCCTTCAACCCAGAATCTTCGCTAAAACCCCTTTTCACTTAGAGTTTCTGACCAATTCTTCTAGGGTTTTTAGGTCTGCCCCTAGGCTCGACCAACAAATCTATATAAACTGGCTTGACAAAGTAGAAGCTAAGAAAGCCAAAATCTGGAAAAAACAGGGTATCTTCGACCTTATTCAACTGTCTAGGTATGGGCCCAAATATGATAGCACCCTAATTTTGGCTGCTATGCAGTTCTGGGATTGTGCTACTCATAGCCTCCATCTGAAATGTGGCATGCTATCCCCCACTTTACTGGATGTTGCTGCCATTACAGGTCTAAAACCCCTAGGTAAGACCTTTGACCCTACACTCCCTGAGTACGAGTACAAATTCACCTTCAATAATGCTACCTTTGCCCCTTACATTGGTGAGCACCATAGGCTTGACACTGAGGAGGTGTCCGCTATAGAACATGTAGCCTTCTTGACCCTCTGGTTATCTCTCTTTGTTTTCTGCACACGTTCCCTTCAGGTTTCCAAATCTTATATCCCCTTGGCAATCCAACTCCACGAACAAGAAGACATCAACCTTGCCAAGCTGATTCTAGGCTCTCTCCACCAACAACTTGACAATGCTGTTGTAGAGTTGAAAGAGGATGAACCCACAACCAAGTTTTTGGCTTCTGGTCCCTTATGGTTGTTGCAACTGTGGTTGCTAGCCACTTTGAATTTCGATCGAGCTTGTATATTCCAAAATCGGTTCGACCATCTCTCAAACGAGGAGGCGGAAGGAATTCGGCTAGCACAGATTGAAGCCCAAGCAAATAGGCCCTTCGCCGAAGAAGAATCCTTAGAGAGTACTTCGACATCTTTTTGAAATGCACTACCTTCACAGAATCTATGGCCCCATTCGTCCAAAGGCCTTATGGTCCCACATGGTTTAAACAACCATTTCCTTCCAACACATAGCTTAGAGCTCTGTACTTCACTTTTTTTTAGTGTTTCCTGTAGGATTTTGCAAATACTCTACAATGGGTTTACGCCAATCATCATCAGCCATATTGTCAATAGCAAAAATTCCTGCTAAGTCAATATCGTCAAAAATGTGGCGTTTTTCGACGCGCACTTCATTTGCATTTATTGCCCCCCCAATTTTTGGTGTTGACAATAACGTCGAAGGAGTATTATCATAAAGAGAGTCTTCTGAGATTAGTTTATCTTTTATCTCAATTAACTCTTCTAAGCTTTGCTTTGACACTTTGTAGCCTGAGGCAATTTGCGCCAACTCATTTGCCACATGATTTTCAATTCGTGGTAAATGTTCTAGGTGTACACATGTAAACCTTTTTAACAAAGTGTTGGCAACAACGAAATATTTAACAAGGTGTTCATTGATGCATTTATATTCTTTTGTCAACTGTTTGACAACCAATTGAGAATCACCTTTTACTTCGACATGACTTGCCCCCAATTCAAGTAGAATTTTAAGGCCCACTATTAAAGCCTCATACTCAGCTTCATTATTGGAGCAAGAGTCTCGAATTTTAAATTTATACTTCGTTGGAATGTTTTCTGGAGAAATAATTAAGATTCCAATACCCACTCCATTTTTATGGCTTCGAGCCATCAAGTATAGTTTCCAATGACGTATGTCTAACGAATGTATTTCATATTCGACAACAGAGTGGTCTACTATGAAATCAGCAACCACTTGTCCTTTGATTGATCTAAGAGGCTGATAGGTTAAGTTATACTCTAGCAAAGCTAAAGCCCATTTACCAATTCTCGCTATGTAACATTGGTTTTGATAACATATGCTTAATAACATCGAAATGGGAATAAACATAAACATCTCACGATTTTATATATTGCTTTAATTTCGCATAAGAGAAATACAAGCAAAGGCATAATTTTTCTATTGGACTATACCTCGTTTCAAAGATCAATCAAAACCCTACTAAGGTAATAAATGGGTCTTTCGACACCATTATCATCCTCTTGTGCTAACATGCTACCTATTGTGTTATCGTAAGTCGCTATATACAATTTCAAGCAATTTGTTTCTAATAACAGCAATAAAATTGGTGGTTTGACTAAATAAGACTTGATTGCATCAAAAGCTTCTTGATGAACATGCTCCCACTTGAATTCATCTTCTTTCTTCGATCTCAAGAATGGCAAAAAGCTTGTGTTTTGCCACTTAGATTTGAGATAAATCTTGAAGGAAATTGATTTTTCCAAAGAATGATGAAGTTCTTTCTTGGTCGAAGGAGCCTTCGTTTCCATAATTGCTTTAGTCTTATTTTGGTTGATCTCTATGCCTTTCTTGTGTACTACAAAACCCAAGAATTCACCGCACGCATACGTAAAACACATTTGGTTGGATTCATTTTCAATCCATATTTCCTCATTCGCTCAAACGAACGTCGAAGATGGTCTAAATGACCATTTTCGAGGATGACTTAACCACCACATCATCTATGTATATTTGCATAAAATCATCAATAAAATCATGAAACATAGAATTCATTGCCCTTTGATAAGTGGCACCAAAGCATTTTTAAACCAAAGGGCATTACTACCCATTCATAAACACCCAATGCCCCCGGACATCGAAAAAAGTGTTTTCGACATGTCCTCTTCAAAGAATAAAAATTTGATTATACCACGAGTAGCCATCTAGCATACCGAGATAATCAAATCCTCGCTGCCGAATCTATTAGCATTTTCTCGCTACGGTGCATAGAGTATTCATCTTTAGGTGTTGCATTATTTAGATCCCTAAAGTCTACGCAAACTCTAAGTTTTCCATTTTTCTTCATTACTGGGACAATATTAGCTAACCAATCGACATACCTGGCAGTTCTGATGAATTTGCTCTTGAACAGCCTTTCGATTTCTTCTTTGATCTTAGCCAATATTGGAGGAGCAAATTTTCTTGGCGTTTGCTTTACTGGTTTCTTCCCTGGTCGAATAGGTATTTGAAGTTCCACCACTTCTCGACTCAACCTGCATTTCGTTGTACTCCCAAGCAAAGCAATCTTTGAACTCCTGCAGAAGTGAAATAACTTGGGTTTTGAAGGCAAAGATCAAGGTGTGCACTAATATATGTTGGCCTTTTGATTAGGCCATCTCCCAAATCCACTTCTTCTCATTGGATCTTGAGCTTGCATGCGCTTTGTTGAATCCTCAGGATCCTCTTCAAAGCCTAATGGTTCGTCATCATAAATGCAATCAAGTTTGTCATCTATGACTTCACCACTTTCTTCAGATGAAGCTATGGCTTCGATGACCATTGTTTGTTGAATTATTTCGCTTCCAAAGCCGTTTTCACTTTTTATTTTCGGCCATATAGGCCGTAATTCTATCCCATGCGTTGGGTGCCGACATCTAAAACTTTCTAAGAGTCAAGATCCCATCCCGCTGGGGGTAGAAAACCCTTAGGATAGACACTTCCATCTTCCACCACTTCCCTCTCCCAAACAAAACCATGTGTTGGGTACAATCGAACAGAGGAAAGCACATTGTCGGATGAGATGTAAGCGACTAGAAGATGTGCATGGCGCAATGTTCGCCATCTGCTTTTTCAAAATTCTCCTTGGTGACATTGTTTACGCCGCCAAGGAAGTAGCTCTGGTCTGCTTCGACATATTCCACAAGACCATCATCTTTCCACATCACCAACTTTTGGTGTAGGCTTGAAGGTACAACACCTACTCCATGTATCCACTCTCTGCCAAGGAGCAGGTTATAGCTTGCTTTGGAGGCTATGACAAAGAACATGGTAGTTCTCTTGACAGTGCCTACTACTACTTCAACTTCGACGGCCCCAAAGACTGGCCAGATTTGCCCTCATAATTGGTTAACACAATATTATGAGGCTTAAGGTCAGTGTCGAACATCCCTATGGTTTCCAGCATTGCTTGAGGCATCAAATTCACCGCAGCGCCTCCATCTACCAATATCTTATTGACACCCACGCCGTTAACCTTGGCTTGGACATACAGAGGCTTCAAATGATGCTGCATGCCTTCGTCTGGCCTCTCGAAAGTGGCCATTTATTCTTCGACACAGCCGTTGTTCATTACGTAGTAACAATCTGGCTTGTGGTTAGCCATATCCTCGGTGAAGTTTTCTTTGACATCATTTGGGACTGTGATGACATCATATTCACTGGGTAGAATAGACACCACATTGCAAATGACATCAAAACTAGCTTCGAGTCTTCAAAATCTGAAGTGGCGTCTTCATCCATGTCGAAGTCGTAACTTTTCTTCCTCAACGATGGCGAGAGGAGGAAAGATTCTCTCCATTGCGAGCCTCCTTGGTTCTTCTATTACAATAGATTTACCCTTGGCCTTATTCCCAACCTTCACTTGGTTGGCGGCACCTATGTTCACTTTTGTATTCCCACGGCCGAAGTCATATTCTTTAGTTTTGAAGTTCCTGGCGTTTGCTCGTTAGAAGCAAGTATCGCTTTCTTCTTCGAGCGTTGAAAGCGACGCCATTGGGTCTTGGTCATAGGATTTTTCCCTTTGTAATTATTTTTGTAGTTATATTTCGCAGCCTCATTTGCCTTTGGCTTCACAACCTCAGCTTGTGGCACAACATTCCTATAGTGGTTACAACCAGCATGTATCCACTTTTCGTTTGGAAGGTTAGCCCTTGGAACAAACGATTTGGCAGAGGCTGATAACACAAATTCTTTCTTGGTTGTGTTCTTACCAGCAAACTGTGGCTTGCTCGTTGAAGGTCTGTTCGAACTCTTGACCTTATAAGGAAGGTCCCCCCTCTTGAAGCTAAAGTTTGGCTTTTTGTCCAACCATTTTCTTTTAAGAGGTTGTCGAACTCCGTATCCTTCGACACTTTTGGCGGCTTCCTTGTCGAACACAGCACTACATCTGGGGCATAACATTACCTCAGAGTTCTTTAGCTTGCACCTATTAAGGAAGTCTATTAATTCTTCTTCAGCTTTGGGGTACACGAACTGTACCTTCTCTTCATACTCCTCCTGAGTAAGCTTTTGCATAGCACCACCCCTTTGCACTACACTTTTAAGCTTGTCAGTAGAAGGTTTGACAGGTTTGGGAGAACCTACCACCTTTGCATCAACCATGCTTATATTCATTTCAACCAGGTTCAAAGATACATGGCTTCACACGATGAAGTGGATCGTCATCAATCTGCATTGGTGCTTTGTTCTTTTATCACCAAACTTAAGTCTCCCTTCTTCGATAGCCTTTTGAACTAAGTCCTGAAAAGTACACAACGGTCGGTTGTATGTCCCAAAAATTATGAAACTTACAAGAACCCTTTTTCTTCCTCTGCTCGAGAGAGGAGGTACTTTCGTGCCATTTGGCACTATTATTTGGCCATCGGGTTACTAACAAATCAAAGATCTCATCACATTTAGTAACATCAAAAGTGTATGTTTTAGGCACAAATCTATCATTTCTAGGCTCTACAGGTTATTCCCATTGCATGTGCCTTAATAATTTGCAAGCATAAGGAGGACCAGGCTTAAGTTCAGCCACATCGATTTCCTCAGATTCGACATTATCAAACGCGAAGTAGAATTCCTCATCGACATAGGCTATTTTCTCTTTTTTATGAAACCCCACTGAGTTTTCTTTTTTATTGAACTTATTCACTCTAGCCTTTTCCTCTTTAAGCCTTTCAACTTGTCGAACTCTATCGGCTAATTGGGCCATATCTCTCAAATGAGAAGTATCCAATTTCTTTCTAATTGAATAATCAAGGCCACATGCGGCCAGTTCGACAAGCTCATGTTCAGACACTTGTGTGAAACACCTAGCCTTTAGTAGCCTAAATCTATTCAAGTAGTCGTCAATAGCTTCAGGCACTTTACGTCGAACACTGGCCAATTCTTTAAGACTAATTTTCGACTGACCCATATAAAACTGCTCATGAAAAGCCTTTTCTAATTGCCCCCATGTGTACATGGAACCAAGGGGTAAAGTGGTAAACCACGTAAAGGCATTCTTAGTTAGAGAATTTGGAAAATATTTCATTTTCAAACTCTCATTTTGGGCTATATCCCCTGCCTCAGTCATGTAACGGGCAATGTGTTCGACGGTAGACTCGTTGGTATCACCCCCAAACTTAGTAAATTTAGGAATTTTCCAACCTCTTGGCAATTCTGCCTGCAATACATATTCACACAGTGGTGATATGAAATTAGGCCTATGTAAACCTACGTTAAGGCCATTCTGTGCCATTATGGATTCTACCAAAGTGGCTATGTTATCTTGAGCACAAGCGTTATTTCGTTGCACTTGTCGAACAACTTCATCAGCGTTTTGGTTTCGATTTACCATAACTACTTCAGGGACATGGTTTCCCATACCTTGTTGTTCGCCTACAACCGCTTGGGCTTCGACAGTAACTGATCTCTGTGGGGTATTAGGCGCATTATTCCCACAATTGGGTACCTGCCTATTGTTTCCCGTAGGAGCCCCAAAGAAATCTGCAATCCTACCCATTTGGTTTGCTAACATTTGGTAACTTGTATTGGTGTTCTGAATCAACGGATTGAAAACAGTACCAATTTGTTGGTCACCACATTTTACAAGAGCTCTGAGAAACTCAACTTCCAAGCCAAAGCGAAATACGAGTGAAACAGACACATTGTACGTGTTGGTGAACCATTTCTTCTTTCAATTAATGCAATTTTTTACTTTCTTTTCACTTTTGTTGCATTTACTGCTTTTACTTTGTTTTCAATCCGTTTCTTTCTACTATTTACTGTTCTTACGTACGTGAAAGACACAAAACTCAATGGCAATCGTCAAAGAGATTTTCTAGTTTGATCTCACAGTCTCGATATTGAAAACTAGTGATTGTTTGCTAAAAACACCAGCAAACAAATTGGCACGCCCGGTGGGACCTTTGCCATTAATTTTGTGTTGTTTCTATAAGTGTATGTATTTGTATGCACTTGAGGAGCGGCGAGAATACGTGCGTGCAGTTCTAACAATGCCTCTAGTTCTAACCCTGTGGTATCGCAAGGGCAAGGAACAACCATAGATTCTACAAGTGTCAGTGTTGCAGGGACAATGACCCCAGTAACATCAATAACCGTTCCCACGATGTCGATGACCAATGTTGGGTCGACACAATCTATGTCTTTGCCACAAAGTATAGGACTTCCTTCTAGTCCTTATATGGCAACAAGGAATAGTTTAGAGACACGTTTCCAGAATATGAGTCTACCACCATACCCTTTTGGTGTATATGGCATGCCTACTGGAATGCCACACGTTTCGACCTTTTCCCCTTCACATGTGTCTTCTGAAAGCACACTTTAGAATAGGTAGACTTGTAGCAGCAGACATGGGTTACATTACTATCTGTCATTTTAAATCAGATTTTTCTTTTTCTTCTTTTTTCTTTTATTACATTGCAACTTTCAACGTATTTATAATTTTATAACAAATACAGTATCACCCATACCAGTGTATTTTTTCCATCGTTGCAATTTGGTTAGGGTATTTTTGTAATTGCTGATTGAATTTTAAGGACAAAATTGGAAGAAAAATATGACACCAAAATGACAGTTTTTTTTTGGAATCCCATTTATATATTACTAGCGGGGAAAGACGGGCGCTCCGGGCCCGTCTTTCATGTGTTGGTGTATTCGTGTGTTAGTGGGTGATTATGTCTATTAGAAAATTTTACTTACACTAAGTGTATTTTGGTTAGAAAAATCTAACACCAAAAGTGACAGTTTTTTTTTTGGAATCCCGTTTATATATATAGGTATAGAAATATTTGCTTACCATCACAAGAGCATAAAGAGTGATGCTTGCATCTAATAAATAAAGAAGGATCACATTTGCCTGCCTTGAATCCAAATGTGATTAGATAGGCAACTATTCGTACCATGCTTTATGGGTATGTTTCATGCCATAGAGAGCTCGACTTAGACGACATAAACTTGTGTTTTGTCAGCTGATACGAAGCTTGGAGGCTATTGCATGTAGATTTCTTCAATGAGAGAGAGAGAGAGATGGTAAAATAGAATAGCACTTCATATAAAAAATGGAGCATCACACTAACAATAACGTGAGCGGTAGCATTAGGGATCTCAAATCTAAACTAAGAGGAATTGTTAGTTGGATGCTCCATCTACCAAATTGTCAATGCTAGGGAGGGGATAGGAATCTTTCGGGCAAACCTTGTTCAAGTTTGTGTAGTCTACGCCGATCCTCCATTTGCCGCTGAATTTAGTCACCATTGCGGGGTTTGATAGCAAAGTTGGGTACTTGACCTCCCTGATGAACTCGGCCTTCACCAGCTTGTCGGTTTCTTCTTTTATTGCACTGGTTTTCTCCTCCCCATGTTTTCTCTTTCTCTGTGCCACAGGTGTAACATCATTGATTAGTGATAAACAGTGACGCATAAAGTTAGGATCAATACATCGCGTGTCCTGTGGGGACCATGCGAACACGTCAATGTTATCAGACAGAAATTTGACCAGCTGTTCTTCCACATTTGCAACTAGTCTGGCTCCGATCTTGGTCTTCTGATGTTCAGCGGCGCCGAACGTAACTTCTTTTAGTTCATCGACTGGTTTCCGACACTTTCCCTCCTCCTCTGAGTCGTGTAACCTTGGGTCCAAATCTAAAAATCGCATCTGGAGTGGGGTTTTGAGTTTTTTCTTCCTTCCTTCTACACCGTTTTTACTCTTGCGCTTTCTGCATAGCCATTTTGGGCGACATCAGATATCCCTGACTACACCAATTATTCCATCTAGGAGGGGATACTTGAGGCATAGGTGAGGGTATGAAATTGCGCCATTAGGGCATTAATTAAGGGTCGATTGACCGATGATTACGTTGTATGAAGATTAGGCACTGATCACAATGAATTGGAGTACCACTGTTTTAGCGCATCCCTCCTCCCCAAAAGTGGTTCAGAGGTTAAGATAGTCACGCATTTCCAATTGTTTTCCCAAGAACCCTGTCCGAGTGCCTGAATAATTCTGCAGCACTTCAGTCGGCAACAATGGCGCCCAAGTTTGGACGAGATAATTGGTTCCCTTTGCGACCTCTCTTATCGCGCCTTTGGGGCGGGGGGAAGTCGAGATCGACGCTCTTTCAAACGGGCAGAAGGTTCCTCAAACCATTTGAGGGTTACTTCCGCTAGAGTTTCTGCAAATACCTTATTGGTAATGGCGTTGCTTCTATTGTTGGTCAAGACACATGGGTCCTGCAATCTTAGTGTCGTCTCTTCCCTCCAAATCTCCTTGAAAGTTCTTGTTGGTGTTTTTGTGGCTTCAAGTACCTAGGAAAATTCATGCATATCATTCAATTATTTCTGTAACAGCTTTTCTCTATCTTCTAAAGCGCGAGTTTGGAGGAGTTATTCCTCATTTATGCACTCTCGCTCTGCGTTTTGCGCTCGTGGAACTTAAAAAGTAATCTAGAGTTCTTTTATTCTTGAGTCATCCTCGTATCCAGCCATTGTCGGTAATATTTGTGGAAAGGGGATTGATTTGGGTGTGGACTGTGTAACATCCCAGACTGCTTTCAGAAGTATCGACTGCCCCCATGAACCAACACTAGTATTTTCAGCATGCTTTGTCCTCACTTGCATACTTTCCGGGAAACTTCCCAAAAGGTCACCCATCCCACTACTACTCCAAGCCAAACACACTTAATTATAGAGTTCTTATGGGATGGGCTCCCGAAAAGAAGATGCATCTTGTTGGCATAGGTCCAAATCAATTCTTTTAAGTCTTCCTTCAACTGTGCAGTCCCATACCTACACAACGTCAGGATCCCTCTCATTTCGTGCGAATTTGGTTCATTCATGTGCCCCTTCCCTATAAGCTGTTAGGAGCCGCTCTTTGTCTGTTCTCTACACCGACGATCACTCTCCGTCTTCGTCATCCATGGATGTCACAGACTGCAGAATTTTTTTTATTAAGTCCCACGGTGGGCGCCAATGTTCTGATCTATTTCTTTGAAGGAAGTACACCGAACACAAGATTGGAGAAATCGTATATGAAATTGAGTATGAAAATGGGAGAAAATGATTTTGGATCCCTTCGTTAACCTCTCTCAGTGAATCATATGGTACAATTGATAATAAATGGTGTTTATTACAAATTATGATCGTCGTGGTCGTTACATAAATAGGGGAGGAATATAGGGATCACAACATATGTCTGCCGACCGGAGGAATGAAGAAGTCCTCTTGAATGGCGTGAGCCGGCCAATCGATCTGAGGGATGAGTTCTTTCTCTTTCAGGTGAGTGATGTTTGGTCGAGTATTCGTATATATCGTTCTGTCCGATTGGGAATAAAGACTTTAGAAAAATAATAATAATTATATGTAGATATTTGTAAAGAGTAATTATATTTATGGATAAACAAGAGTACCAAAGGAGTATTATAATTAAAGATGGAGAGAGTTTTTTTTTCCTTCTAATTATACCCTTAATATTTATGGTTGTACTTAGGACTATATCACTCAAGCTAATATAGCTCATACCACTCATCAAATAAAAATTACCGCTACTATCTGTGATCCATAAGTACTCCCCATGTCCTATATGACATTTTAATACTAAATTTTTTTGTCTCACAATAGTTGACATTTTACAATACCAATGAAGCATTTTTTTTATTTTTCTATCATACCATTCATTATTTAACGACCGCTCTTCTTTCAAATCTAATAATTTATTTTTCTCATATCTTTAATGAATGATAATTTTGTAAAGTACAGTAACTCATAATTTCTCTTTTCCATAGAAAATTAACAATATTTCTTATTGTGTGTCAAATGGCCAAAACATCATATAATATGGAACAAATGGAGTATACGAAATAAACTCCTACATAGGGGCGGACCCAGGACCCTGGGTCAGGGGATGCAAAAAAATTCAAACACACACATCGCTAAAAATATAATGAAAATACTAGACCATCATTAATTTTTCAAACACATTGCTAAAAATATAATAAAATATGTGAGAGTCTGAGTGATTGTGTGAGCGTGATGCAAAACAAAGGTGCAAAACTAAAAACTAGGGTGCAAAATATATTTTTCTGGTGTGCAAAAACGTTTTTTCCTAAGGTATCCCTGAACAACATGTAGGTCCACCAATGCTCCTACATGACACAAACCAGATAATGCCATTGAAAACAATTATTCTAATTTAATAAGGCTAAAAGTTTACTCCATTTGTTTCTAATCTTTGATACTTTTTGCTTGTTACACACAAATTGAGGTACCATTAATTTGTGTTAGCTAAGCATTAAAATACTACTCCTTTTGTAGTTGTCTTGGGATATAATTGAAGTCAAAATAAAATAGTGTTGGAATAATTAATACATAAGTGTCTCAATAAATATAAATGGTATATTTTGAAAATTTTGGTGAATTGTATATTGGGTTTCTAAAAGTACTATTGTTTTGGAATAAAAATAAAAGACCAAAAATACCAAAGATCAAGAACGGATGGAGTAACTTCTATTCAAAATTGATTTTTTCATTAATTGATGATTTGCACTCCTAATTATTGGCATTACATTTAACATATCACTTAAATAAGGGAAAAATTGAGATTGATCATATTATACATTTTAAAAATAAAGTTTGTTTCTTATATTTTGAACCAACTAAAAACACAATTTATTTCTTATAGGCCAAAGATAGTATTATCCAAATTTTAATTAATTATTATAATATATTATTAAATAATATTTTCTTTGACCAAGATTAAGTTAATTTATATATATATATATATATATTTGGTTACTATGTTTTTGATGCGCAGTTTCTATCGACTTTGTAGGTAATCTACATCAGGGAACCTGACTGGCCGCGAGTACTAACTTTCCAACCCGTGTGAGTTCTCTCTTTCCAATAGAGTTTTTTCCATACCCAAAATTCAAACCTGAAACCTTGGAGTGGGTTCTAAGTCTGGTTAGTTTTTAGAGTATATATACTGTACTAATTACTGGCTTTTTTATTTTATTTTAGGTGCTGATAAGAATAAAAATCTCTTCAATTCATTCTTACGCTACGGTTGTCACGTGGGTGAAGGATTGACCACGTGATCGGATTCGGATATGACGCAACGCAGACACACGTGGAACTTGCTTCCCTTCAAGCGGCAACTAAACTGTACAATTGCTAAATTACAAAAGTATCCATGGTGGCGATGCGTTTTTATAAGACGAGCCCACGCTTAGCCATTGAATATTTGAGTCTTTATTCTTACGAAGTGCGATTCATTTTGTCTTGGTTTTAGTGGAAAACAAAACGTATAAAAAAGGACATTGAGGACGTACGGAAATCTCTCTTCTCTTGCGTCACGTGTGGCCAATGCTCGCTTAATAATTTCTTTATTTTTTGAGCAATTCTAAGGATCTTTTTTTTCTTTTGATAACTTTTTTTTTACAACAAATCTAAGAGGATTAAAGTTAAATACTAGGATCCTCTAATGTCTGAATGAATTTGTCTTAATTGTGATTGAATTGTGAAGACTCCGGACAAGGTTGCAGGTTGTGGTGGTTTAGTTAATGAAAAGTTCGGATAGTCAATGACTTTTAGATCTTTTTAAGTAGATGTGATCCTTTGATTCTCATAGATTTGCAACTTTGTTGTTTTAGAGGTTGAGGCAAAGTGATTGTCTAGATAGATGTCGAGGTTGTGTGTGATGTTATATATGGTGTAGAAATTGGTCGCATCTCGGGATGGAGTATTTGACGAGAAATTTGCAAGCTTCTCAAGCCTCTTTAGGGAATCTGGTTTGAGTGGATGAGTTGGCCAATATTGAGTAAGTGGAAGATCTGATTATTTATGACCAGTGTTCTAATTCTGTAGGAATCCATTTTCAGACTTGTTTCTCATTAGTTTCTATTTTGCTTTGTGGCTTTGCCCCGTTAAATACAAAAAAAAAATGTAATTTCTAAACTTTCTTTGGACTCAACTATAAATATTCAATTTGTTTTACTTAAATATAAGAAAACTCGAACTAAAAAATAAATGCATTTGTTAAGGTGGCTTATAGGGCGGAGGATCAACTAAGTCCCTCATCAGTGTACTACTAAAATTGACAGTAAGATATAATATTAAATGTAATCAATGGTTAAGATTTAATACTAGTTGATTCAATCTCGACCATTCGTAGTATTTTATACTATATCTTATGGCCAGTTTTAGCGGTGCACTTGTGAATGACTTAATTGATCCCACCTTAGAAGTCACCAATTGCTAAAGTGAATATTGAAAAAGAACAAGTCACTTTTCCTACAATAATGAGATGTGTCATTCCTACCTTTCTACACTGCCTACACCTGCTAAATCAACACTTTGCACCAAAAACGACCAATTTGATGCTTCAACACTTGATATGTGACGTCATGCCTGGTCATATGGAGCAGATCCACTTGCAGAATTCGGCGCCTACTATGAAAGACAAGTTGAGAAGCTTACTTACTCAATGACATGTGGCACTTCTTTATTGGACCACCCCATGTGAACTTCATGCAAAAGAACAACTTGCTTGATGGGAAGGCTACAAGTAACTATGGTTACTGATCTCAGTTACCAATTCGCGCCAAAGGAAACCCTCCAAGGGAGGAAAGCTCACTTGCCTATAAATAGAGACCATCTCTTCACTTGAAAATCATCCTTCATCCAAGTTCTTAAAGGATCACTTGTTTTTCTTTATTTGTAGTTTAGTTTCAGTTTTTATTTAAGTTTCTGAAGAGAAGGAAGGTAAGGAAGTGCTTGACAACCACTCCCTTCACTTCTACTTGGAGGAAACTCGTGTAAGGCATCATATTGTACTTCAACTTTGGAAGCTCATGCAAAAGATCTCCCCTTTGTGCAATCTCTATCCTTTTGAGCTCTTTTGTAATATTACTCATTTGATTATGTTCTTTCAGATTTTCTCTATTATATAATGAGTAATATGAGCTAAATACCTTTAGTTGAGATGTTGTAGCCTTGTAATGAACTTCTAAGTAAGTAAAAGTGGTTTGTGTAGTATGTGCATTTTAAATCTTGTGTAATACTTCTTTCAAAATTTATTCTAAATTTGATCACTTTAGAATAGGTAGACTTGTAGCAGCAGACATGAGTTATATTTAAGAAATCAAGAGTTAATAAGAATGAGTGTTTGTAACAACATCTTTGTTAAACTAGCTTTAATAAGGAATTGATTGTTAAAATCGTGTTAAGTCCTAGACATAGGATAACATAATTCTTAGGGTGATACAACAGATGCTTAAGAGACAGGAGTGAACCTATTTAGCATGCCTAGACATAGGAAGCTTGTAATGAAAGTTTGAAGAAAGTGACCGAAAGGCACATACTATTGCAGCTGCATCCAGTGTACCTAAACTGCATACACCACTATAACTCTTAGAAGTGATTTACTTGGTGAAAACATCTCAACTACTTTATCTCACTGATTCCTTACACACATTTATTATTTATATTGTTTTAATTCAACTTGTACACTCCAACAAACTGTGAATAGTGTAGACACACTAAGTGTACACTCTAAACTATACAAAGCTTTACATAATCAAATTGGAAAATCCGTGGGTTCGACGTAGTTCTTTTCTTATCATTATATTACTTGTGTGACTATGTATACTTGCATACTATTTTCCACACCAAGTTTTTTGCGCTTGTGAGCAACGTGGGACTAAAACAAGGTAGAGAAAGCAATTCCCTTTAAAACACAATTCCGCTTTTTCTCAAACTGTCACCGTAAAATTGCGATTCCGGATTCGTTAACCGCCGATCGTCTTTCTTTTTTGACAGTAGGTTCGTGAGTTGCTTCACTTGCTTTTTCAATTGGGGATTATAGTAATTTTTTTGTTTACATTGTTAATTTAGTGTTTTATTTTGCACAAGGTTCCTAGAGCCAATGACTCACCAAGAATACTTACCCCAACAATAGGCAAGCTATTAGAAGGATAGCATCCTCAAAAGGAATCAAACTCTAGGTGAGATTTTCGTGACCACCCAACGAGACGTATCGCCCCGCAGCCATCACTACACAATCTCGCTTTAACTTAGGTTTGCACTCAAGTCCGGTAGAGGACATTTTCTCACTGTGTGTGATGTGTAGAGGTGCAAGGTGTGTAGGAGCGCTTTAAAATAAACCCAAAAGTTGCAAACAAAACAAACATTCATACAAATATCGCTCTTCTATCCTATGGTTTATATATCACATAAAAATAAAACATGCAAAAATAAATAAATAAATAAATAAATAAATAAATAAATAAGGGAAGGGTAAAAATTAAATCCTACAACTAATTAGACTAGGTTTTGACTCTAAAACGTTAAGTCCCCAAAGAAGTCGCCTACCAGAGCGACCTAAAAATCCGGAAAGGATTCTTCAAGTTCGAAAGGAAGCCGCCACCAAATTTTAGTTTAAGGGCAAATTCGAAAATCCCTTTTAGTTTTAGGATAAGGCAAGTTTAAAGGTTCGAGAGTCGATATGCGTGGGGAAGGTATTAGCACCCTACGACATCCTTCGCCTAATTATTTATGGTTTATTAATATTTACCCTTTTTATTTATAGGAAAAAGACTTAATTAAATTTTTAATTTTTAGTGCTTGACAAGAGTGGACTCTTGCTCCTACGCACTCCGGATGCAAATGGAGGAATCAAAGCTACGTAGTTCTTCTTCTGAAAAAGGTTTGTTGGTTGGTGTTTTTAGTGTAGGGTCCTAGGACTCTTGAATCGCATGTACCATCGATTCCTAGACGCCCGACTAACCCGATTGTACAACCGACTTAGTCCCCTACTTTTTTTTGAAAGTATTTTTGAGGTTTTTTGAAAGAAGTTTGTTTGACCTTCGCAATGTAGTCGCAGATTTGGGTATTTCATCTTTTTGTTCTTATTTTGTAAGCTCTTATGCGCTTCAGCATTTAGATGCAAGAACAAACACCTAAGTGTTGATGCACAAGCTTATCTTTTAGCTTGAGTACATATGCACATACCCTTATAAAATAAAAAAATAAAAATAGACCACTGACAAAATTTGATTGTGATCCAGAAATTGAAAGAAGATTTAGAAGATTGCTAAGACAACAAAGAGAAAGGCAAAGCTGCAGAAATATGTCACATGATAGTGAGGAAGCCTCAGTTAGAGGAGGACCTAACTCACAACAACAACAACCTGAAGGTGAAGCAGATCACAGACAACAATTCATTCAAATGGGACCAATAGGTATGATTAATGATAGAGGTAGGCCTATGAGGGACTATGCCCAATATGATCAGGAACATATACAAACTAGCATTGCTAGACCTCGTATTGATGCTGTCCATTTTGAATTTAAACCTATGATGTTTCAAATGTTGCAAACAATTGGTCAATTTGGTGGATCTCCACATGAGGATCCCCATGAGCATTGAAAGCAATTCATAGAAGTTTGTAGTAACTTTATCATTCATGGTGTTAGTGAGGATGCGTTTAGACTTATAAGTTATTTCCATACTATTTGAAAGATAGGGCTAAATCATGGTTAAACTCTTTGGAGCCCAATTCTATTCATACATGGAATGAAATGGCTGAAAAATTCTTAGGTAAATATTTTCCTCCAATTAAAAATGCTAGGATGAGACATGATATTACATCTTTTAGGCAAAAAGAATTTGAATCATTGTTTGAAGCATGGGAAAGGTGGAAAGAGCTTTTAAGAAAATGTCCACATCATGGTTTACCTGTCATTATACAGATGTAAACTTTTTATAATGGTCTAGAACCCCAAACTAGAGTGATGCTTGATGCATCAGCTGGTGGTGTTCTTTTGAATATGTCTTATAATGAAGCATGTGATCTCATTGATAAAACTGCTACAAATAGTTCTAGTTGGCCTACTGAGAGGGTGAGTGCCCAAAAGAAAACCTCTGGGGTACATGAGATTAATGACATATCAGCCCTATCTGCTCAAGTACCCACTTTAACTAACATGTTCAAAATTTTCACTTCAACTAGTGCACCTAGTGCAGCTACACCTAAGGAGAACACTGCAGCAGCCATTAAACAAGCCTCTCCAGGAATTACAAGTTGTGTCTATTGTGGGGGAGGCAACCTGTATGAAGAGTGTCCTAGCAACTCTGTCTCTGTCAATTATGTTGGTTACAATAGGAATAACAACCCTTACTCTAATAACTATAATCCAAGATGGAAGAACCACCCAAATTTTAGGTGGAACAATTCTAATGCACCTGCACCAGCTACACCTCCTGGATTCCAATCTCAAAATCAACAAAGACCAAACCCACCTGCCAATGATAATTCTCTAGAAGGATTGCTTAGATCATTCATTAGTGAAACTAGAACTGCTAGGCAAGCCTAAGATGCATCAATTAAGAACTTAGAGAACCAAGTGGGGCAATTAGCAACAACTTTGTATCAAAGACCTATAGGTACATTGCCATCAAACACAGAAGCTTCAACCTCACAAAGGCAAGGTAAGGAACAAGTCAAAGCCATTCCTTTAAGAAGTGGCAAGGATTTAACAGAACCATATGAGATTGAATGTACAGATAAGGGAGAAAAAAATAAAAATGAAAAAATTCTCAAGATGCAGCAGCAGCACCTGATGCATCTGCATCTCATGAAGTTTCAACTCCAAGGTTAGTTCCTGAATATCCTACTCCTCCTTTTCCTCAAAGATTGAAAAAAACACATGAGGAGAAACAATTCAGTAAGTTTTTAGATGTTTTAAAACAATTGCATATCAATGTTCCCTTAATTGAAGCACTTCAACAAATGCCTAATTATGCTAAATTCATAAAAGATGTGCTTTCTAAAAGAAAAGACTAGGGGAATTCGTAAGTCACGCTCACTGTTTTGAGTCTTATCTTTTTGATTCAAAGATCGCAAACACCATTTTTGACTGGTATGTCCCATGAACTTATGTCTCGAACGACGTATGGTTATGGGTTGCTAAACCATTCTAGGAGCTATGATATCTATCTAGTTGTATTTGATGTTATAAGACCCTTATGAGAGCAAACGAGACATCTCTGTGATATGTATATGTATGAGCGGGGGCAGACCTACATATACTTTAGGGTGTGCAGCTGCATACCCTTAAATTTAAAAATTTGCATCAATACTCCTATAAAAATATATTTTGATATTCCTAATTTTATTTTTTGCACATCCTACTATTACTTTTCTCTTTCCATTCCTAACTATTCTTTCCTAATGCAATTCTAGGAGCAGTTGGTAGTGTAACTATGAGGTAATTTTGGTTATCAAAAAATAATATATGTATTTGGATAATAAGGTATATATTAAATTTAACTACCCCAAAAATGTTACTTAGCTACTTCAACTAACTTTATTTGTCTAATGAGATGAAAGAACAATAGCAAATCCATTAGTTTAATTAGTATAATTTGAAAAAAAAAAGTCTAATATTATAAATAAAAAACAAGTCCATTAGTTTAATTAGTCTCATTTTAGTCTTTTTATTTTCCTTCGACAAATTTGGTCCCCATTTTTCTAAATTTCACAATTTGTTTCCTCAAAATCATATATTATATGCAATTTTGGTCCTCAAAAGTCTTGAATTTTAAAAAAATAAAGAAAAAAATTGCACAATCCATGATTTTTAGCAACCAAAAGTGCAATGAAAAATCACAAAGAGCAAAATTACCAAATTAGAAGAGAAAATTATGTTTAATTGGTATACATCATCGCTGTAAATTTTTTTTAAGGTAGGTGAGAAAAAGTCAAACATTTTTTATGACGTGTTGTTTCGTGATTGACTGAAATTGTAAACAAATTTCTACACGGCAATATATACTAATTGTTAATTTAAATCATTTGATCATCCTGGACCAGAGTCCTAGATACGCCACTGTGTATGAGGATGTTGTAGGTGTTGTATGTTATTTGATAAAAATTGGAGAAAACTTAGTATAGTTTTAAATGTGTGGTTAGTGCTTTCTTCGAACTACAGTTTGACACATGTGCTAATTATTATTATTATTAGTAGAGTGAATACCATTTTAGTCCTTGACAATTTCTCAATAGGACAAATTGGTCCCTGACAATTTTTTGAGACAAATAAGTCCCTTACATTTTCAAAACGGGGACAAATTAGTCCCCAGGGACTAATTTGTTCCCGCTTTGAAAATGTCAGGGATTTAATTGTTCCAAAAAATTGTCAAGGACCAGTTTGTCCTTTCAAAAAATTGTCAGGGACTAAAGTAGGTCTTTAGTCTTATCTTATTATTATTATTAAAAAATTTTAGTTATTTTTTTAAGAAACTAGTCAATGTATCATGTTGTATTAATGGAAAAAAATACTTATGGAACCACGCCTACGTTTCTGGCATAAAAATATTGTAATTACTAAAACCAATTTTTTGCAAATTCGATCGAACATTAAACTGGTGAGACATCTAGGTCACAATTCAATTGCTTTAAAACACAATGAAAACATATTTGAACTGCTCAAATAGCCAAAACGTAGATAGTGTCGATTCACGGTTTAACCGATTAAACTGTTTGGTTGGTTTGATTTATAAAACACAAACTAAAAGTGGTACAATCACTTAGAATTTTGTTCACATACACAACTTTCATTTTTAATTAATTTGGTTAGTGGTGGAGGTGGGGGAATGTTAGTTTCTAAGGTTTGAATTTCAGACATTTTTCTTACAACTCCTTTATATTCTTTAACTCGCTAGCTGAACTACCTTCTTGAGATTGACCATTTGTCGAATAACTGCCCCTAGTCACCACCACCTGTATGTAACTTGCTAACAAAGCTGTTTGTTCGTATGTTTAGAAGAAGCTTGGTTTTCTCATTTTGTGGGGAGACAAGACAACTGTTGGTATTTGTCATTGGTCAATATTAAACTCATAAGTGACGGGTGAGGCCGTTTCATGGGCCACACTTGCCAGCTATAGCGCATTATATTATATATATTTACTAGTAATTTTAGTACTTACTCTTTTTTTAGATAAATGTCATCCTCATACTTTCTGTGCATTATTATTTTAGATAATTCAAGCACATATATGTTATCAAATTTACTTATGTCACACTTATATGATTAAGTGTGATTCCTTTGAATTTTAATTAATTTATAAGAGAATGTGTATTACAATAAGTGTTGTTAAGACTCTTCTTTTCGATTACCAACTCCATTTTGGGTCTGCTTTACTTTATTTTTAATTTTATATTTTCTATTTAATAAGATGCACATATAAGCATATAAATAAATAGTGTTGGTCAAAAAAAGTATATAAATAGTCACAAAGATGATATATATATATATATATATATATATATATATATATATATATATATATATATATATATATAAAGTCTCGTAAAAAAAAAAGATGACATATAAAGTAAGATGAGAGGAGTAACATAATTGAAATGATGAAAATACTACAGATTTTTTTCATTATTTTCAAATATTTTCATTATTTTCAGATTTATTTGAAAATTGGATCGAATTCGGTGAATAATTGAGCAAAAATGGTTTTGGAGTCTTCTAACTAGGCGTACTGATATCTTTTTTTTTGACCAAACGGCGTATAGAAATATGAAATGAAAAAGAAAATTTGAATACAAACACGCCCTTGTATTTTTTTTTTCCTTTTTGCAATATTTATAATTTTAACTACTTTTTTTAGATGGAATAATCTTTAACTACCCATCCTTTAGGAATTGAAGAAATATATATTAATTAATTGTTTTCTTAATCAAATAATAATGAAAAATTTCAATTAATTAATTCATTACTGCTAACCACTCAAAATAAATATTTTAGTCTAAGAATTTTATCACGAAAATTAAAAGAAGTTTATAACCTAGAAGAACAAATAAAATGAGATGAGTCTACTCCTCCTTTCACATTATTTGTTTTTAATGGTTCTAATATGCACTTAGGAAAAATAATTAATAATCTATTTGTCAAAAAAATTAATTAATAATCTAAATATTTTAATTTTTTTACATAGTACTATTGTTTTATTCTTTATCTTGCAATTTAAATAAAATTTTAGAAATTATATTAAATGTAACAAATTCTCCTAACAAGAAGAGTATAAGTTACATATTTACCAAAAAAACAAGAGTACAAGTTACAATGTGTCAAAAAAAAAGTGTATAAGATAAAAAAAAAAACAATACTTTAATAAAAGTATAAATGATAATTAAATTGAAATAATGAAGATTTTTTTTTGAAATAATGAAGATTGATTAGGCAAAAAAATCATCAACTTTCGTTGACTTGTTTTTGCATACATTTAGCAACCGCGTAATACATTTTTTGCATTGCGATTTGCGAAATAAGTGATGATAATCATATTTTGAAAATCGAACTGGATATCAAATCGGCAATACCTCCAAGTCATTATTCAACAGCTTTAAAACCTCTAAAATCTTGATAAAATTGCGGCCGATCTTCTCAAATAACTGAATCACAAGAGTATGAATCATGGTTTAATTAGTTAAAACCAACTATGATATGATGATAAAACAGTAGACACTGACTGATTCATCCATATCCAAATTCAAATCAAAATCCCATGATTCTCGCTGCCTTCCGCACGGCACCGTTTAGTGTGGTCTCCACTCTTTGATTGCTTTTCCTTCTGATATTTACGACGTCGCTTTTCTACTTTTCTCCTCCTTAAGGACTAAGACTATCTATCTATCCCTTTTTGTTTTTCCATTTCCTTTCTCTTTTATTTTATTTCTCCAACTAATAATTCCTCAGTTTGATTGACAAAAGTGATTGTGCCTTGAACTGCAGTTACTTACTTGCCCAACTTTCTTACTAAAAAGCACTTGCACAAGATCGATCGCGCTTTAGGAACAAGAACAACTTTTTTTAAACTAAGTTGAAACATCGCTAGATAAAATTTCATCAGAAAAAACTATATTAAAAGAATAGCTTCCCCCCATAAGAATAAAATATTGGTTAAAATTTAAAGCATATATTGACTTTATTCCCTAGATTATATTAGATTAGATTATTGTAATAATAATTGATGTTTTTGAGCAAGTTAGGTGAGAGTGAGATGTGACAGTGGTTTAGTTTAACACCAATGATTCATAATTTATGGAAAAGTAACAGAAACAAACTAAACAGATTATTTAATTGTCAAATTGTTAAACGTGGAAAAGGAACGGTGGTTTGATGAGTGTCGTGTCCTAATTTGAAACTGCAATCTATCTACCAATGCCACACAAATTTAGGGCATTAGAATCCTTAAGATTGATATAAGACACGAAGGATATATAGGTAGTTTGATTTTGTCTACCCACTCAATCTTTTTTCTCTTCTCCTATCTCTATCTTTATCACTTTTTTTTCCATCTTTTCTTTTGTTTTTTTTGATGTCCCCTTTAATTGTACTCCTCGCACCTCATTTTTTGTTTGTTTATTTCCCCTCAACTAGAACTACTCATAATTGTCACAATCTTTTAGAATTTGAGTTGGGTTTAATTCAATTATACAAAAGATTTGTAGCGTGAGAGATACGCCCCACTTACAAACTCTTTTCAAGGCCATGGCACATTCGATGTGAGACTCTTAACACACCCCCTCACGTCCAAGACTGGACAATTAGAGTGTGACCCGAGTAGTCTGATAGCAAGTGACCCGATGGGTTAATAGTGCTTAGAATTTGTGTTGAGCCTAACACAACTCTACAAAACTGAGTTGTAGAGTGAATAATGCCTCCCACTTATAAGCTCTTTTTTAAGGCATATCACCTCTGATGTGAGACTCTTAACACACCTTCTCACGTCTAGGACTGGACAACTAAAGTGTGACCTGCACGGTATGACAGTGGGTGGCTCAATGGATTTTGAGTTGGCTTTGATATCATTTTAGAATTTATGTGGAGCCTAACTCAATCATACAAAACTAGTTTGTAAAGTGAATGATGATTTCCACTTATAAACTCTTTTTAAAGCAATATACCCCCGATGTAATACTCTTAACACACCTCCTCACTTGTAGAACTGGACAACTAGAGCGTAATCCGAGTGGTCCAATGAATCTTGAATTGACTTTGATACCATCTAATAATTTAGGTTGAATCTAACTCAACCTTACAAAGTCGACTTGTAGAGCGAGTGATGCATCCCACTTCTAAACTATTTTTTTAGATCATATCACATTTGATGTGAGACTCTTTTTTTAGTATATACCGAATATCCACTACGCACAACTGCAGAGACTAATCTCTCGAGTCTGGTAGGACCACAATGGGCGGCAAAACTCTCCCTCAAGAGATTTAACACTGCTGCATGCCCAATGTAACACCCCATTCTATATTGGCTAATTAACTTAAATAAAGATCAGAGTTTTCAATAAAATTTTCCACGCACCTCAACGGGAGTGCTACATTTAATAAAAACATCATGGAAGAGTATTAAAAATCCAAACGCATCTAGTGCGTGAAATACATTACATAGCCACATGGGTTGAAATCCTCAAAAACCTGTTTAGTGTTTACAATAATCCAGAGAAACGATTCACAAAGACAATGGAAATAAAACTGAGTTCAACATACTCAATACATAGTCTAAATCAGTTTAATACATAACATAAAATAATGATACTAAAACCCCATCCCCGGGTGTCACTAATCAGAGCTGACTCGAAGACTCAAGAAGGCATGACACCTTCACTCAGAATCACCTGTTTGTCGCCACGAGAGCAGGCAACATAAAAAATGCTAGGGTGAGTCTCTTTACATAAATAATAACAAATAAGATAAGCATTATATTAGGGAAACATCTAGCAACAACAATCCATAGTAATCAAGGCATTTACCATTCAATTAGAATACCAACAAGCAACAATAATGAATTAATTAAGCATTAACAAGAATTCTACGAATGTATGAGTATATGCATGTATGCAATATGCATGTGGATCCATAACCACCTCAATAACCCCGTCGGGCACCCACCGCTTTGGCCGAAGCCACATCACCGCTTTTGGCCGAAGCCACATCACCGCTTTTATATGCATATGATTTATGTGACACCATGACAATGCATCACCACACAATAAATTTATTACATCAATTATCAACTCACCTCTTTGGCCGAAGCCCCCACCGCTTTAGGCCGAAGCCCACATCATTCATAAATTCATCACATCAAGTATTACTCACCACTTTGTTATCACCCCACCAACACAACTTATTTATTAAATTAAATCCCACCCATGGACTAAATCCCACCTAAGGACCATTTTAACACACCAAAGACTAATTTAGTACTTAAGGATTATTTGACACTTTATGAATTAATTTGGTACTTTGGAACTTATATTGACATATTGGGATTAATTAGACACTAAGGGATTATTTTGTCACGCCAAGGATTAATTTAATTCTTAGGGACTATTTTGTCACACCAAGGATTAAATTAATTCTTGGGACTAAACCATCACTTAGACACATTTTGGGCACCAGCGCGCCGAGGGCACCATTTTGGCGCCCCACCTAGACACACCACCAAGCACGGGCGCACAACCAGCGCTGGGCAGCCATTTTGGCGCCCATACCAGGTTATTAACAAAGAAAGACACACGCACCACAAGGCACACACCTAGGCGCAAAGTGGCGCCCAGTTCACTGTTTGGGAGGTGTGCAGAGTGTAGGGCGCCAAGTGCTAGGCATTTAGGCGCTGTTCTGCCGAGTTGTGGGGCGCCATCTGCTAAAACCTGGCGCCAGTGTTCACCTGACTCGATCTCATCACGTAGCGCCGAGTTAAAATTCGAAAGAGATCCCTACCATTTCATCCGAGTGATATCTGCTTTGATGTGAGACTGATAACAATACTAATAGTACATCGTTTTGCAAACAATGAGCACTGATACTTTTTTGTTTTTTTGTTTGTGAAGAATCTGGCCAGGAATTATGGAAAATATCCTCCTAACTAATTAGATATATTGTGGCTTATAATTATTAGCACAAGTTCATTATGCATGCTTAGGCAATGACTTCAAGTGACTAAAGCCAAATACAGTTGCAGGTGAAGACAATTGTGGTTCAATTTGTGGGACACGTTTGCTTCCTTTAAATGGAAAAAAAATTATGCAATTAATTGGAAATTGGCTCAACCGATTTGATTTATTTGCTAACATGTTTGATATCTGAAATATAGTACTGCATCACAATCTGTTTCTTTGTAATAAAAGCTAATAGAAGAGCCCCTAGTTTGTAAGTGCAAATTGCACCTTGTTTTGTTACTTCTGAAACATTATGCAATGCGTTACATTTTGAATGAATTGAATAAAAAGTTAAAATTGCATGCTTTGTGTTATGGAGAAATTATGCACCTTCTATTTACACCCCCTCCACTTAAAAAGGCCATTGATTGGGCCTTCAACAGTTCAAGCCCACATTCACTCATTAAAGGACCCATAATCCACCTCCACAACGAATGGACCAGATCAACACACCTATATGCCTCTTTTACCTATAAATACAACATTGATTAGAAGGATTGAAGTACGCATTAATTACTCACATATTTGCATTAACTCTACTACTAATCGACTTTGGCGTCGAATTAATACATGCGCAGTACACCCAACCTCATTTCGGAACATCAAGCTCGGACGTTACCAATATTGATCAAGAACACTTCATAACCGACCTACCAACTATCTCAGACATAAACATATCCTTAGATACGGTACAGAACATTGGCGACCACAGTGGGAGCTTTCCCGAACTCATAAAATCTTTTCCCATTTCTTATTGATCAAAACATGGACCCCGAGTTTAGAACCGGTGCGAGGATAGCAAGTGTCATCCGATCTCAGCAGGAGGGAACCCCGGAGGGAGTTGCAGTAACCCAATCTGTTTTAGATCGAAATATGAATAATAGAGGATCGGCTTCAGCCCGACCTCCTTCACCTCCTACGGTTATCCCCGTTCCAGTGGACACTTTACAACAGCTAGTCCAAATTCTAAACCAACACAATGAGGCATCTCGGGCTAGAGTCTCTCGTATCTCGGAAGCGAAGGCGAGATTGCAGGATACCAAGCTCGAAACATTGAAGACCGGAATTCCCCACAGCGATATACACCATGGGCTATCCCGGAAGAAGAGCTCGAGCAGCTCGGCAGAATAACTGAACCTCGAAGGCGACATCGTTCTCCTCCAAGACGACGTCATTATCATCGTTCTCCCAGAGAAGCGAGGAAGAGAAGAGCCAAGGGCACCCATAGAGATGAAGGCGCCTCGGGGAGGGAGACTCATCTTACGATTCATCCTCGCCACCAAGCGACGGCCTGAAGCGGCAGAAACTCCTCCAAAACGAGAGCATCATCATCACCACTGTAGGCGAGCCCCAGAATTCAAAAAACACCGTTCTAAACATCAACCTCGTCAAGTTCAAAACCGAGACAAAGCACAGGAAGTTCCACCACCCAGAAGGGGGCCCTTCACTTCTGAGATAGATTATTTCCCATCCCCAAGGTTTAGAGAACCTCACGAGCATTTAAAAATTTTATAGCGGACTCGGCGATCCTAACGTTCACCTAGAGTATTATGAAACCATGATGCAATATCGGAATGCCCCAGGTGAGATCATGTGTAGACTTTTTTCTCTCACTCTTGATAAATCTGCAGGTTTATGGTTTCGAGACATCCCGGAAAATTCAATCTCGTCCTGGGAACAACTCTCCAAGTTATTCTCAAGAAGCTTCGCACATTTCAAAGTAAGACCGAAGTCTTGGATGGTTTTGCATGCAATACACCAAACCGATGACGAATCTATCCGATCTTATATTGCAAGATTCAATAGTGAGTAGGGAAGGTCCATGGTTTGAATGAAGACTTTCGCCTATATTTCCTATCCCGTGGTTTACGCTGAGGCACTTTATTTCAAATTGATGTAAGCATAAATCAACCTTCAACCTTAGGGAGTTCCTCAGACTTTCGAGAAAAATACATTGACCACGAAGAAGGTGATGAAGCTAGCAAATTCTTTGTGAAAAGCGTAGCCAACCAAACCAAAGAGAATAGACCTCGAGTGAAAAAACAAATCCAAACACGAAAATTCAAGAAGATTTCAACCTGGCCCATCTAGGAATTCAAACCGGCAAGGAAGACATCGGGACTACGCCGAACTCATCGTGGCGGAGAAAAGATCCTACAAGAATGCCAAAACAATGAATTCAAGCAAGTGAGATATCCTGATCCTATAGCCCCAAGACCGGGATTGAGAAACAACAAATATTGTCGTTATCATCAAAGTGCCGGCCACGACACAAATCGGTGCAATGCATTAAAAGACGATATTGAAGACCTCATTAAAAAAGGAAAGCTCGGGCAATATGTCAGAAAGCCATTCCAGCAGGAGAAAAACGTGAAACAGGAGAAAGACATCGATGAAGGGAAAGGTAAAGACGTCGTGGAATACAAAGAAGAGTCGGACGCCAGGAGAAGTAGGGGACGACCGGTGGTAATGGTTATCTCGGGTGGTGAGGTCGAAGGAGCAACGGCAAGAACGATTAAAAGAAAATGGAAAGAAATTCAATGTGTAGCATCCACCTCATCATCAAAAATGCAGGAGCGACGTATCAGAGGATGATGAACGGAGTTTTCAAAAACCAGATCGGACGAAATGTAGAAGTATACTTAGATGATATGATTGCAAAAAGTGAGCGAGCAGATTGTCATGTTACCGATCTCAGAGAAATTTTTGCAGAGATAAAGAAAAACAGAATGAGATTAAACCCGGAGAAATGCACATTTGAGTCAAAATGGGAAAGTTCTTGGGATTTTATCTCACTGAAAGAGGAATTGAGGCAAACCCGGACAAATGCAAGTCGGTGACTGAGATGAAAACCCCAAGCACCAAGAAGGAAATTCAGAAACTTAATGGCATGATTGCGGCTCTATCTCGGTTTATCTCAAATGCCGCGTTTAAATCACTACCCCTTTTTAAACTCTTAAAAAAGGAATCTGACTTTATTTGGACCATAGAACGGGATGAGGCGCCACCGACTAAAAAGATATTATCGTAACCTCCGATACTAACCCGACTGAACTCGGGAAGTATTATATTTATATCTCTCAATATCTGAGGAAGCATTAGGAGCAGCATTGGTCCGAGAAACAAAAGAAGGGCAAAGCCCAGTTTACTTTGTAAGCAAAGCTCTACAAGGGCCAGAACTTCGATATCAAAAAATAGAGAAAATTGCTTTGGCTTTAATAATAGCTAGTCGGCGTCTCCGACATTATTTTGTATCTCACCAAGTAGTGGTTCGAACAAACCACCCAATCCGACAAATCCTACATCGCCAGACCTTTCAGGAAGAATAATAAAATGGGCGATAGAATTTGTCGAATTCGGCATCAAATATGAATCAAGATCGCAATGAAAGCTCAAGTGTTAGCGACTTTGTCGCAGAAATGACTTCGGCAGAGACCGAGGATGAAGTATGGACGATCCATGTTGATGGCTCTTCCAATCCCAAAGGAAGTGGAGCTGGAATTATTCTTGAAAGTCCTTCAGGAGTGGTTATAGAACTATCACTCACTTTCAAATTTACAACATCAAATAATCAAGCTGAATATGAAGCATGCATTGCGGGTCTCCGTTTGGCTTTAGACCTCCGAGTCACTCGGTTAAATCTCCATACCGATTCACTCCTCGTGGTCTCCCAGATCGGGGGGGCGATGCGAAAGCAAAAGAGCCAATCCTCCAAAAATATCTGAATCATGTGAAGAAACTACTCACCGAATTTGATTTTGCCGAGATTAAACATGTCCCAAGAACAAACAACATTCGGGCCGATGTTCTTTCCAAATTAGCAAGCACCAAAACTGTGGGAAATCACCTGGTCGGTTATACAAGAGGTCATCAAGAAACCTAGTTTTGGAGATGACTTACACTCGATTTCATCGATTACGCGTAATAAGTGAAGACCGAACATGGATTGCTCCTATCTTGAATTACATCATGTCGGGCGTAGAACCTTCCGATCCCGAGGAAGCCAAGATCATCCGAAGAAAAGCAAAGCATCTTTGCAGTTGTTCAATGAACGACTTTACAAAAAGCACTCTCTTCACCGTTGTTGAAATGTCTAGAACGAAAGCGGAGGCCGACTATGTGTTAATGGAAATTCATGAAGGAATATGTGGCCAACATTTAGGTGGTAGATCCTTAGCCGGGGAAGGTGTTAAGAGCGGGATACTTTTGGCCAACCATTGAGGTGATGCAAGGAACTATGTGAAGAAAAGTCCGAATTGCGGATCCACGCAAGCGTTCACATTGCACCTCCTACCAGGTCTCACAACTCTCCTCCCCATGGCCTTTTGCATGGTGGGGGGATAGACCTTCTAGGACCTTTTCCAAAAGCCCGGGGAGGATTAAATTCTTAATTGTGGCGATGAGATTATTTTACCAAATGGATTGAAGCCAAACCACTATCTGTTATTAAGGCAAAGAAGCGCATCTCTTTTTCCCGAAAGAAATAATTACGATTCGGGGTTCCCGAGGTGGTGATCACGGACAATGGAACTCAATTACGATAAAGGATTCGGGAAGTTGATGTCCGATCTTAAAATCAAACATCGATTCACTTGGTGGAACATCCCCAAACAATGGTCAAGCGTATAAAGAAACAAGGTACTTCTCAAGCGGGTTAAAGAAAAGATTAGACGACGCTTAAAGGAAATTGGGTGAAGAACTCCCTTATGTCTTATGGGCATATAGAACGACCCCAAAGCTCCACAGAGAAACGCGCTTCCTAGGTTATCATATGGGAGCGGCGATCATCGATCGAAATCGGGAACCGCTGGAGAACCATAAATCCGAAATCACTAGAAGACAATGGACAAGCTTTACGAGAAGAGCTGGATCTTGTAGAAGAAGTCCGAGATCACACATCCCTCAAAGAAGCCATCAACAAACAGAGGGTAGCCACCCGTTATAATCAGAAAGTCGTCTCAAGAGATTTTGATGTCGGTGATCTCGTCTTGAGAAGAGCCGATGTTGGATTAAAAAATGCATCACAAGGCAAGCTAGCACCAAACTGGGAAGGTCCATATCGAGTCATTTTGAGAACTGGAAATGGAGCTTTCGAGCTAGAAACCCTAGAAGGCAAGGCGATCTCAAGAACTTGGAACGCCACCAAACTCAAGAGATATTACAGTTAGACTTGCTTTGTTAAGGCAGTCTATTTCCAATCTTATTAATATAGACTTGCTTTGTTAAGACATTCTGTTTCCAATCTTATAAATATAGACTTGCTTTGTTAAGGCATTCTGTTTCCGATCTTATTTATATAGACTTGCTTTGTTAAGGCATTCTGTTTCCGATCTTATTTATATAGACTTGCTTTGTTAAGGCATTCTGTTTCCGATCTTATTTATATAGACTTGCTTTGTTAAGGCATTCTATTTCCGATCTTATTAATATAGACTTGCTTTGTGAAGGCAGTCTATTTCCGATCTTGTTAATATAGACTTCGCTTTTGATAAAGCGTTCTATTCCGATCTTATTTCTATATGATTCAAAACCTTGATCGATATCACAAAGTTCTATCTCAGAGATATCCGAGATAAGAACACGTTCACAAAGGAAGCAAAAATATAATAAATATTAATACGACGATGTCATTACAAAAATACCGGTTATGGCCGGATCCTCAGTTTCAAAAATAAACAAATAAAAATAAACGGTTATGCATCTTTGGGATAGACGACCCTGGACACTTCATTAGTTTCCGGGTCGAACTTAACAATGTGCCCATCATGAACCGCGTACTCCGGGTTAAAAACATCACGATCAGCAACAAAGTCGGGATTGACCACAGCAACTTGGTCAAGTGCGTTATTAAAGGCCTCTACTATGCCCTCTTGCCCCATTTGAATGGCTTTCATCCGATCTTCAAGAGCTTTAGCGTTCTGGGCGGTAAGTTTCTTAATCTGCTCCTGAAACTTGGGAAAATTCTGGGCCGAGGTTGTAGCTTCCATCTCGGCGATCTTATCATCTTTTTCTTTAAACTCAACAGCAGCCTTTTCAAACTTTTCATTTGTGACTTGATTCGGCCGTCGATTGTTTGATTCGGCCTCGAGTTGTAGGCGCTTAGCTTCCGAATCTTCGGCCATCTTTTATGAAGATCCACATCTTTCGGGATTTCTCAAGATCGGCCGAAGTGGACTTACGACTTTTCCGAGCGGACTCATACTTAGCCTCAAGATCTACACAAGTAGATGAAAAACATAAGTATAAAAGAAAATTGGAAGACCAGGATGGGACGAACTTAGAAAACCGAAGCCATACCTTTAATTTGCAGAGCGATAGTGTTTTATCCTCTCTCACTAGATCGGCCATCCTCGACAAAGACAGAGATTGAAACTCCAAAGGGATCACTTGGAACTCCTCGGTTTTTAGAGTCATATATGCTTTCGGATCAAAAGGAGCGGCGGACTTATGTTTTTTGCTTTTCTTTGGTGATCGCTTTCAGATTGATCACATTTTTTCCTCGATCTTGAGGATTTGACCTAGGAGGAGTTGACCGGATCTGTTCTTTCTCTTTCTTTGGAGTGGCGATCTTCTTCTTCGCCCGCCGCCTGCAATTGACCACGATAATAGGATCGGCGGGGAGTAATAAGTCTTTGCAGAGGTCCCTTCAGTGCGACCCGCTACCGGATTCGAGCATTTGGTACCGCCGGTACGATTTGTTCAAGTGCCAGGGCTTTCAAAGCCGCCATGTTTCTTTTTGGGGCCATACTATCTGCAAAAGAAAAGATTCAGTTAGAAAAAGAAAAAATTATAAAAGCAAGATCGGAAATAGAATGCCGAAAAATGAGTTAGAACCGACCTAAAACTTTCTCGACATGCGCAAACTTAACAGTTGCTACCAATAACTTAGTATCGAAACCCCATTGATTCGCTCTATATTCATTATTGGTAACAATCCGATCTGCAATAAACGTCAGCATCTTCAAGGTTTTCCGATCTTCAGTATTTAAATTTTTCTTGTCGACAGAATGTTTTATAGATTCATCTCGACGGGTCCAGCCAAGAGGAAATTTGGTGGTAAGAACGATATCGTTCTCAGCATTAAAAGTACCGACCCGATCTACTACTGCTGGCAACACCGGCTCTACCCAGAAAAACGTGTTCTTCCACTCATATTTTAAACTCTCTGAATACGGCGAAATACCACGATACACCGCCTAGATCGGAGGGTATAATGCTCTAAACGAGCGGCCTACGCATTGTTCTTTTCGATCCGTTTGTTCACCAAAACATGTGTAGGAAAAAGCGAAGGGAGAGGGGCCGATCTAAGTGAATACATCTGAGCTCAAAAGCACGTCTGAAGGCCCAACCATTGGGATGAAGTTGAGAAGGGCTACCTCTAATCTCGCCAATACCGAAATTCTTTGGAAGGCCGTGAATGGAGGTCGATGCGCATATGAGCTAAAGTCGTCCAATAAATGATAAACTTAAGAGAATCGGGATAAGTAGCCACGTGTTCGCCCTTTTCATTCCATAAACACGCCCGGCGCTTCGGGATCTTTGCGTAGAGCCTTTTTGAAAAATTGTTGATATCGGACTCGAAGTCGATGAGCGAGTCTACCTGGCGGAGTGCTTCGGACACCCAAGTATAATCTCGAGGCGTACCCAAAGGAGGAATTACGGGAAGATCGGCGTTGTTACTCCCGGAATCTTCGTACCCATATAGTAACTCAAAACTTCGGGTGTCTTACGGTTCTTTCGCCCCTTTTCTCTCCATCGATATTTTCTTCTTACGGATCGACAGACGGATCGTCACCTTTTCTTCCATCCGATTAGTCTCGGATTTGAATCCGTCTCGGATTCGAGAATCATTTGAAGAGCTCGGATCCAAATCAACATCTACTTGAGCTCCGGTGTCGGGATATTATGCGCGAGGAAGAGTGGGCGATTCTTCATCGGAAGCTCTTTTACTATCACTTCCTCTCGGCCGGAAGGCATTTCTTCTTGTATCTCGGGGCAGCCACTCTTTCCTGTCAAGAGGGTTAGAATCGGTCCTTGATCTAGATGCCATTAGCTTTCCAATATCGGGACCTCGGGACTTGCGAGCTTGCTTGGCTTGCTCTATAAGTCGGGCGTTTGGCACGAGTTGTTTGTTTAGTTTTCGCCGCCACCTACGAGGAATGGGGCAAGCCATCGGGATAAATCAAAAAAATGTTGGGTTCACAATCAAGATCGAAACCGGCGACAACCCCATCCTGGCAAAAGATTGCAGATCCGAGGCTAGATCTCGGCCGAAAAATTGAAATACCAAACGCAAAGAAAAGAGGAATTTCTACTAAGCGAGCAAAAAGTAAATTCAAAAGAAAGTGCTAACCTTAGAAGAGAGCTTGACGAAAAAGCGAGAAAGAATTGAGTAGGAAATCAAAGGAGCGAGGTCGGAGAACTCAGATTCGCCAAGTCGGTAGCTCAGGATACGCGAGGAACTAAAAAAATGAATGAATTACCTCACTTGTATTTATAGGGATCAAGAAAAGACCAATTCATTGTTCATTCAAGCGACGCACTCAATCAAATCAAGACAACACGAAAATCGAGGAGTCATCATTAAAAAGGCGCCTCGAGTCCTCGCGACGGTCACTTATCAACGCGAGCATTAAATGCTCTGTCGAAAAAAATAATAAATATTAAAACGAAGCATCACCAACACGTTACATCTTCAAGATTGATAGGGGAGTTCAACTTCGACCATCTTCAAGATCGGTAAGTTCAAACTTCGTCTATCTTCAAGATTGGCAAGAAAGTTCAACTTCGACTATCTTCAAGATTGATAGGGGAGTTCAACTTCGACCATCTTCAAGATCGGTAAGTTCAAATTTCGTCTATCTTCAAGATTGGCAAGAAAGTTCAAACTTCGACTATCTTCAAGATTGATAGGGGAGTTCAACTTCGACCATCTTCAAGATCGGTAAGTTCAAACTTCGACTATCTTCAAGATCGGTAAGAGAGTTCAACTTCGATTGTTTATTTTTTATCTAGGTTAAACAATTTTTGTCACGCATATCTCAAGTCTAGTTTAACACAAACATGTCAAACCGACTTGGGGGGCAACTGTTATGGAGAAATTATGCACCTTCTATTTACACCCCCCTCCACTTAAAAAGGCCACTGATTGGGCCTTCAACAGTTCAAGCCCACATTCACTCATCAAAGGGCCCATAATCCACCTCCACAACGAATGGACCAGATCAACACACCTATATGCCTCTTTTACCTATAAATACAGCATTGATTAGAAGGATTGAGGTACGCATTAATTACTCACATATTTGCATTAACTCTACTGCTACTGACTTTAGCATCGGAGTGTCTATGCAGGTACACCCAACCTCAGCTCAGAACATGAAGCTCGGACGTTACCAATATTGATCAAGAACACTTCATAACCGACCTACCAACTATCTCGGACATAAACATATCCTTAGATACGGTACAGAACACTTTGTATAAATGAAAAGAACTTTGCAACTCTGAAGGGTTTAGTTAAATAAAAAATGTGATGCAAGGTAAGGTCCAATATTATTGTAAAAGCGTGACCGAGATTTAGGGATGAGAATGAAACTCGAACTCGTGTCTATTGTCTACTCTGGCTAGAGTTTGACGAAAAATCTATTTTGACCAAGAACGAGGCAGGTTTGGGGATGACGATATCTGCTCGGCCCCTGCCCTGAACCCGCTCGATTAAAATAAATTATTATTATTTTTTAAGTTTTTTTAATTTATTTTATACACGTCATTTGTTTTGTTTCATATATTTTGTTGGTAAATATGTTTTTGGTCCTTAAAAAATTTGAGTTTTTGTTTTTAGTCCCTCAAATTTTTTAACATACTTTTGGTCCCCAAGTTTTATTTTTTCATCAATTTTACTCCCTCGTGACTTTTAAAAGCACTTCATGATGTTTAATAGCGCTTATAAAACACCAAAAAAACACTATTAAAAATCATGAAACATTACTAAAAGTCACGAGGGACTAATATCGATAAAAAAATGTAAGGATCAAAAGTAGGTGTTATTTTTTTGAGGGACTTAAAAAAAAAAATCGGAATTTTGTAGAACCACAACATATTTAACCCTATTTTGTTTATGTTTAATTTTGATCTTTTTCAAAGAAAAATCAATATTAATAATTTTAACTTTATTTTATCATTGTATAATAATTATGATTTTATGCTATTAATTATCATAAATATACTTATATAATTTTTCAATCAATAGTGGCAGAATTGGAGACCCGCGATAAAACCTGACTCTATTTGGGGAGAGGATAGGAAGGGTAAAACCTGACTCTGTTAGAGATGGATGCAGGGACGGGGGTTGCAAAAACACCCCAACCACCCTATTGCCATGTTGTTTGCTGGTGTTTTTAGCAAACAATCACTAGTTTTCAATATCGAGACTGTGAGATCAAACTAGAAAATCTCTTTGACAATTGCCATTGAGTTATGTGTTTTTCACGCACGTAAGAACAAATAAATAGTAGAGAAAGCGGATTGAAAGTAAAACAAAAGCAGTAAATGCACTGAAGACAAAAGGAAAGTAAAAACTTGCATTAAACGAAGAAAGAAAAAATGGTTCACCAACACGTACAAAGGATCTGTTTCACTCGTGTTTCGCTTTGACTTGGAAGTTGAGTTTCTCAGAGTTCTTGTAGAATGTGGTGACCTTGATTTCCTATTACAAGGGGTATTTATACTCCTAGGACGATCGTGGGGAAAGGGTAAGCGCCTCCTAAAACTACGGAGAGTGTAGCCTTTACTTGTCGCTCGGCACTTTCGACTAACCCGTTGTCAACCGCTTGACGAAGTGTTGAGCCCAACTCTGTCGAAGTGTTGCGTCCTCTCTTGTCGAAGACTCCTTGCATTACTTGCTTCATAGCTTTGAGAACTAAGCTTGTCGAAGCTCACTTGCACTCCTTGCCCTTATGTCGCGCTTTCTGTCGAAATCATGGTGTGCGACTTGAATAATATTGACCTATGGCCCACAGAACAATATTAAATGTGAAGTCGACCCCATTTAAAGCTTCATTTAATGTACTGTCGAAATTTTGAGGTAACAGATTGCCCCCCAAAAAATGCTTTTTCGACGGAATAAGGAAAGGAGTTAAGAAAAGGAATTTTTTGAATACTGTGCAATGGTCACTTTTGCCGCCTTTTGCACTTCAACAGTGGTCGAAAAGACAGTCATCATCACTTGCGCAGGTAAAACGAACCGTTTTATTGGTACACGTCGCATAGTTGGTGGGCCATCACGTCCCCCAAACGTCGCAAACGTGCGAGTTATGGCGAACGTGCCAATAACTGTTTACTTCCAAACATATATAAACGGCTACAACCCTTGAAATTCCTCTTTACTCAGTCTGAAACCTTGTGAAGTCTTTCTGCATTCTTCATCCCTGCGTTTTGCAAAAAACCTTAAATTCACCAAAGTTTCAAACTTTCGTACTTTTCTTTTAATCTACCCCCAGATTTCAACTCGCATTCACTTTCTCTTACTCATGGTGTAGCGACCGAAAAATCCGGGAAAGGATTCTTCGAAGGTTCAAAGGAAGCCGCCACCAAATTTTAGTTTAAGGGCAAATTCGGAAAATCCCTTTAAGTTTTAGGACGAGGCATTGTTAGGGTTCGGGAGTCGTTATGTGTGGGGAAGGTATTAGCACCCCACGACATCCTATTGTCTAATTAATTTAAGATTTATTTAATAATTACCCCTTTTATTTGTAGAAAAAAAGACTTATTTAGGTTTTTGGTTTTTAGTGCTTGACAAGAGTTGAGTCTTGCTCCTACGTACCTCCAGATGCAATGGAGGAATCAAAGCTACGTAGTTCTTCCTGAAAAAGGTTTGTTGGTTGGTGTTTTTTAGTGTAAGGGTCCTAGGATTCCTTTGGTATGCATGTACCTTCGATTCTAGGACGCTGACTAACCCGATTGTACAACCGACTTAGTCCCTACTTTTTGAAAGTAATTTTGAAAGAAATTGGTTCGGTGTGAGGTGGGTCCGTTTTAGAATAGGTATTCTAGAACTCCCGAAGCTGCATCTGACTCATTAGTTCTAGAAACGACTAACTTGGTTGTACAACCAACTTAGTCCCTTATTTTTTTAGGAAAAAATAGTTTATTCGTATTTATTAAATTTTCGTGGTTCTTGAATCATGCATACTCATTGGCCCTAAAATAATGACTAACCCGGTTGTACAACCAACTTAGCCGCTTATTTTTGGAAGAATGATTTATTTATATTTTATAAAGTTTTTGTAGGATTACTGAACTGCATGCAAATGACTCATTTGGTCTAGGATGATGACTAACCCGGTTGTACAACCGACTTAGTCTTTATTTGATTTTGAAGAACTAAACTAATTTGTGCATAAAAAAAAGACGAAACTGATAATTAAATAAAGACTAGGCTAAAAAAATAAATAAATAAATAAATAACTATATACATAAATAAATATGAATAGATATATACATAAACAATAAATAAATAAATAAATAGATTATATAAAAATAAACAAAATAAATACAAAACTAACCTGGACTCGACGAGTGCCGAACCGGACTAAACAAACCGGACCCCTATCTGGTCCATTTTGACTCAAGATCCGCAAGAACCGCTTTGAGAATCGGAAAGCCGACTCAAAACGCCCAAATGATCAAAAGACGGACTTTTAGTGAAATGGGCCGCTATCGCTTTGACCAAAAAGATCACTTAACCCGCCAATGATCTCTCCCCTAATCTTCACCTCTCAACCCCTTTTATATCCAATTGCTAGGAGCTCTTGTTTCTTGTGAGCAATGTGGGACTAAAACAAGGTAGAGAAAGCAATTCCCCTTTAAAACACAATTTTCGTTTTTCTCAAACTTGTCACCGTAAATTTGCGATTCGGATTCGTTAACCGTTGGATCGTCTTTCTTTTTGACAGCAGGTTCATGACACATATATCTCCGCTTTCACCGTTCGGATCGTCGAAACGAGGTCTGAGGAGAGAGAAATTGCCTTCGCAATAACTGCAGATTTTTGTCCGTTTTTCTCAAACCTCTCATCGTAAAAGTGCGATTCGGAATCGTTAACCGTCGGATCGTCTTCATTTTTACAGCGGGTTCGTGGGAAATATGTCTTCACTTTCACCGTTCAGATCGTAAAAACGAGGTCCAAGAGAGAGAAATTTCCTTGAATAGTAGCTAAAAACTAACACCCGAAAATACGCAAAAAACTACTATTTTTGTAATTTTCAAAAAGTCCAAAATAAAATGATTGAAAAAGTCCAAAATAAAATGGTTGAAAAAGTCCAAATTAAAAACTATTAAAAAGAACTAGGACAAAATTGGGGTATAACATTTGCCTCTCTTTATTTATATTTTACTAGAAAAGGTGAAGTGTATTCAAATTTTCGTAGTGAAAATAGAAATAAAGATAGAATAAACGTCAATTTTGTCCATTTAAGAGGAAGCGAAGGGTTTGAGAGATAAGAGGAGTGGTTAATACTTGGCGCATTAGCGAGAGTTGAATGAAGGGTCAACAAGGACACGAAGGAGCACTAGGCTACGAAGGACCACTCGAGTGGTGCGGAAGGCCGCCTAGGCCTTAATTGAAGGACCATCGTGTAGTGCGAAGGAGCGCAACTGACGCTACGGTACTAGTTAAGCGATGCGAGGGGCCTTTATATTCGGCGGCCATGATGGGTCAAGATCGGTCTAGAAGCGATATGTTGACCATGAAGGACGCCCATCGTGCCTTAGGGCCGACACAACTAGTAGTCCGAAGGACCACTACTCGGGGTGCGCGAAGGTCCGCGGGCTCGACTCGACGTTGCGACTGGGCCACTTAGGCGCGAAGGGCGCGTAGTGCTCTGAAGGACCACTCGAGTCCGAGGATCAACTTGGTGATCTCGTGCTATGATATGAGATTAACGCGGCAAAGCGATATTAGAGGAACAAAACGTAGGGAATGACAATTATCGTGTTTATCCGAGCATACCTAACAATGCATCTTCCCGAGGAGGGGAAAGCTTTCTTCATTTGGCAATGCAATTAATGGTGCACGCGTACGTGCGATGATTGGTATCTGGTGGAATGATTTTTTCCTTTTTGTTTTTGCTTTTTGCTTATTACGTACTAAATGCATGAAATGCAAATGTGAATATGATGCAAATGAAATGATTGAATGCAAATGCTATGGTTCATGGTGCGATGATATGAAATGATTGATTGGGTGTAGAAATATTTTTTTGTGATGATGAGATGTGAGGCTTTGGATACAATAGGCGGAGATGAATATTGATCATTCTTTGGAAAAGTTAGTTTTGATTCAAACCGGCAATCTCAAGGTCGTTATCTATCTCTGAGACATCGACACGAAAAGGTACTTGATTGTATTTGCAAGCTCGTTCATTTTTCTCTTCCATTATGATGACCGAAGTTTATGTCCACAAAGTTACCTAAGTGGATCTTTAGCATCATATGATCAACTTGTGTTTTCTCTCTCGAAGCATTGTTTTGTGAAGATGTATAGTAGTGCGAATATAGATGAATGAGTCGATTAACTTGGGGTTCTAAAGACCTAGGGTGTGGACATTTGTGGCACATGAAGGGTGAATGACCTGACTGGTCTTTGTCAAGGTCATGAAAGGTAGGTTTTCCCAAGCCAAGAAATGCAGGATCGCCTAATTTAGATTTGCCCCCTGTCTAGTGGTGACAAGCTAGGGGTGTAGAAGATCTTTGAATTGGGAATGCATTGGCTTTGGAATGAGGCGGAAAGCAAGAGATTTTATCTCGACCCATAGAGGATGGTGTTGCCCCATTTATGGTAAGGACAAAATTGACCCAACCAGAGTAGCATTGCGAAAGGGTATATTTGGGATCTTTGGGTTGAGAAATTGCCCCGATATGGTTTTGCGGGCGTGAATATAAGCAGAGAGATGAGATGGGTGTAGGTGAATTTCCCCAATTGTAGGTGGAGTGAAGAATGACGGGATTGCCCACTTGGAATGGTGTTTGAATGGTTGCCTTTAGTGAGATTGGGAAAGGTGATGAGTTAGGGTTATGGGTTTTGGAGTTTATCAGCGGTATGGCTATAATTTGGGTGTGGTATGGGATGAACACTGCACAAATTTCCCAAGTTCAAATGGAATAGATGGTGAAAGTGGATGCCCCACTTTAGGATCTAGGTGATGATCCTAGTATAAACTTTTGGTTATCTTTAGAATGACTCTCAGACTACAATAGTCTTGAGTTTGCTATGATGAAAACTACACTTGGTGATCACTAGACCTTGTCTTAGTATAACTGTAACTTGAATGAATCTTGTGGTACAAGCCTTTTGATTTTTCTTTTGTTTTTTTTTTGAGATATATTTTTTTGAGCAAACATATTATAAATAAATAAACTTACTTATCCTAAAATTAAAACTTTGAGAAAACAAAAGCAATCAGTCAATGATCAGAACGAACTCAAGAGGGTTGTAATGTGGCCGGTGGTTAATGATTTATGAAGGAAGGGATAATTGGGCTCAAAGAGGTGTTTGATGATGATGGGACAAATGATTTGGTGATGTAACTTGGCTAATGGGTGATGATTTATGAAGGAAATGGTTTTTAGGCTCAAAGGAGTGTTTGAGATTTTATTGAGTAATTGATGTGCCTCATGGTTGGATGAACTTGTTTAGAATTGTAATGTAGCCAAGGGTTTATGGAGGATAGGATGTTGAGGCCAAAGGAATGGTTTGAGGATTGATGAGACAAATGATTTTATTCAGCAATGTAGTTTGGCTAATGGTTAATGGCTTATGAAAGAAGGGTTTATTAGGCTCAAAGGAGTGTTTGAGGGTCTATTGAGACAATAATCTCCTACATGTCTCGTGGTAGAATGGATCCGTTTAGATGGATTGGGAAGTGTTTGAGGGTTTATTTCAGACAAGGATCTCTTATGCGTTTAATTGTACGAAATATCAGCTCACGATTCTTACTAATTTTACTTTTTTTTTTCCAGAATTTTTCTTTTCAATCCTCTCTTTTTTTTCACTTTTTTTTGTGAATTTTCTTTCTCTTTCTTTTGAGCTGAGTGAGCTGATAAAAGTGATGCACCATTTTTTGATGCGGAATCGATCCTTGTCTAGGGTTTGGGATTTTTGGCTTAAGGTGGGTAGCGAAGGATTTTTGAGGATATGGAATGATGGTCCAAACTTCATTTCAAATCGTGATTGCTCGGTTTCTCAAAAATTAACTCAAGGACAATAATTTACTTATTTTTATATATTTGCTCTTTTTTTTTCTTTATTATTTTTTTATGCCCTAATTTTTGCTTAGGCTGCTCTTACGAGTTTTCAACCTAACGGGCCTTTTTGATTTTTTTTTTTTTGTAAAGGACTTGCACCAAAGGAATACAACGTTGACAAGGTATTTTAGAGATCACAAATTTGCCCCTGTATGGAAGGCCTAAAGCGTTATTTCATTCGTGAGAACAAATCAAAAAGTCGACTAGGTAGGGGAGTATGTACTTTAGGGTGGTCAGGGTGGGATTAGACTTGGACGGGGGATGATGATTAACTGACTCAAACAAGAATGAAGACACACGTCACACACAAGTTACTACGCGAATGCTTCGTAAAGAGTTAACAACAGTTTTAACATGAATGAAATTTTGATGGACTATTTTGGTCATTCATCATGGGGTGGATGAGATGCAACACTTTGTTGAAAAAATGTGAACAGCCGCTAATTTGAAAAATTGAGTGCCTTGAAAAACGCCTTGAGCTTGCAACTAAGTATGGCTAAACTTTTTCAAAAAGAATGATTTACCTCACAAGAATGTCTCACCTCTCATCACAATCTTTCTCTAAAATTATGTTTTTTTTGTTTTGTTTTTATAATGCATGATGTAAGTATGCAAATGAATGAATGCGCATGAAATGAGAATGCGAACGAATGAATGAATGTATGTGAAATGCGAATGTAATGTATGTGTATGAAATGATAATGTATGATTTTATTTGTCGCGTATTGGGAATTATAAGTTTACATTTGGAGAGTAAAGTACAAAGTTTAACTTTGACTTTAGCATGCATGACTTCTCTCCAAAATAAAGCTTTTAATTCTCAAAGTGGTCATAAAATGTACGCAACATAAGATGTTTATCTTGTTGTTTTTTTGTTATGCAAAGAAAAGAAAAATGCATGTGGTATATTTTCTAAAAATGTAGTAAATAATGATTTTGATTTTTGAATTTTTGATTTTTTTAATTTTTTTGGATAAAAGACGGTATGCATTAATGTTCGTTTGAATGCAAGGGTATAAAGCTCATTTGTGAGGACTAGAAGGGTACCCTATGGAGTGAGTATAAGGTTTCTTTTATAGTGAGCCTCACATGAGGTAGTTTTAAAGAATCCTACACTTGGTCCCTAGAGCCAAGGACCCCAGTCAAGAATACTGACCCCAACAATAGGCAAGCTATTAGAAGGGATAGCATCCTTAAAAGGAATCAAACTCTAGGTGAGATTTTCATGACCACCCAACGAGACGTACGTCCGCAGGCCATCACTACGCAATCTCGTTCTAACTTAGGTTTCCACTCGAGTCGGGTAGAGGACTTTTCTCACATGTGTGTGATGTGTAGAGGTGTAGTGTGTGTAGGAACAGTTTAAAATAACCCAAAGCTGCAAACAAAACAAACATGCATACAAATATCGTCTTCTACCCTAGGGTTTATATATCACATAAAAGTATAACATGCAAAAATAAATAAATAAATAAGGGAAGGGTAAAAATTAAATTAATCCTAAATAATTAGACTAGGTTTTGACTCTCTAAAGAAAATTAAGTCCCCAGTGAAGTCGCTTTGTAAATGACAGAAAAATCGGAAAGGATTCTTGAAGGTTCAAAGGAAGCCGCCACCAAATTTTAGTTTAAGGGCAAATTCGGAAAATCCCTTTAAGTTTTAGGACGAGGCATTGTTAGGGTTCGGGAGTCGTTATGTGTGGGGAAGGTATTAGCACCCCACGACATCCTATTGTCTAATTAATTTAAGATTTATTTAATAATTACCCCTTTTATTTGTAGAAAAAAAGACTTATTTAGGTTTTTGGTTTTTAGTGCTTGACAAGAGTTGAGTCTTGCTCCTACGTACCTCCAGATGCAATGGAGGAATCAAAGCTACGTAGTTCTTCCCGAAAAAGGTTTGTTGGTTGGTGTTTTTAGTGTAAGGGTCCTAGGATTCCTTGGAATGCATGTACCATCGATTCCTAGGACGACTAACCCGATTTGTACAACCGACTTAGTCCCCTACTTTTTGAAAGTAATTTTGAAAGAAATTGGTTCGGTGTGAGGTGGGTCCGTTTTAGAATAGGTATTCTAGAACTCCTGAACTGTACAGCTCATTAGTTCTAGAACGCTGACTAACCCGGTTGTACAACCGACTTAGTCCCTTATTTTTTAGGAAAAATAGTTTATTCGTATTTATTAAATTTTCGTGGTTCTTGGAATCAGATACTCATTGGCCTAAAATAATGACTAACCCGGTTGTACAACCAACTTAGCGCTTATTTTTGGAAGAATGATTTATTTATATTTTATAAAGTTTTTGTAGGATTACCGAATCAGCATGTACTCATTGGTCTAGGATGATGACTAACCTTGGTTGTACAACCGACTTAGTCTTTTATTTGATTTTTGAAGAACTAAACTAATTTGTGCATAAAAAAAGAATTAAACCGATAATTAAATAAAGACTAGGCTAAAAATAAATAAATAAATAAATAACTATATACATAAATAAATATGAATAGATATATACATAAACAATAAATAAATAAATAAATAGATTATATAAAAATAAACAAAATAAATACAAAACTAACCTCGACTCGACGAGTGCCGAATCAGGACTAAGCAAACCGGACCCTCTATCCGGTCCATTTTGACTCCAAGATCGCAAGAACCGCTTTGAGAATCGGAAAGCCGACTCAAAACGCCCAAATGATCAAAGACGGATTTTTTAGTTAAATGGCCGCTATCGCTTTGACCCAAAAAGATCACTTAACCCGCCAATGATCTCTCCCCCTAATCTTCACCTCTCAACCCCTTTTATATCCAATTGCTAGGGAGCTCTTGTTTCTTGTGAGCAATGTGGGACTAAAACAAGGTAGAGAAAGCAATTCCCCTTTAAAACACAATTTTCGTTTTTCTCAAACTTGTCACCGTAAATTTGCGATTCGGATTCGTTAACCGTTGGATCGTCTTTCTTTTTTGACAGCAGGTTCGTGACACATATATCCGCTTTCACCGCTCGGATCGTCGAAACGAGGTCCGAGGAGAGAGAAATTGCCTTCGCAATAACTGCAGTTTTTTGTCCGTTTTTCTCAAACCTCTCATCGTAAAAGTGCGATTCCGGAATCGTTAACCGTCGGATCGTCTTCATTTTTTTACAGCGGGTTCGTGGGAAATATGTCTTCACTTTCACCGCTCAGATCAGAAAAGCGAGGTCCAAGGAGAGAAATTTCCTTCGAATAGTAGCTAAAAACTAACACCCGAAAATACGCAAAAAACTACTATTTTTTGTAATTTTCAAAAAAAGTCCAAAATAAAATGATTGAAAAAAGTCCAAAATAAAATGGTTGAAAAAGTCCAAATTAAAAACTATTAAAAAGAACTCGGACAAAATTGGGGTTTAACACATGGCTTCATCATCTGCTTTGTAGTGACGCGACACGAGAGTTCAAAGAGGAATGACGAACCCGTAAAGCGCTCAAACCCTAGATGGCTTCGTTGATGAACCCGACATCAACGATTTAACGATCTACCCACCGGCGCACTCAGGTACTAATCCCTTCTACTGAGGTTTATACCCATGCTTACTTGGGTCCTCTACCCGATATCTTGCTGGAAACTACTGAAGTTTCTGAGATTTTCCCTAGCCATGTTCGCCTTCAACCTAGAATCTTTCTTTGAAACCCCTTTTCACTTAGAGTTTCGACTAACCCTTCTAGGTTTTTAGGTCCGCTCTAGGCTCGACCAACAAAACTACATAGACCGGCTTGACAAAGTAGAAGCTAAAAAGCCAAAACTGGAAAAAACAGTGGCATTTTCGACCTCATCCAAGCTGTGTCAGGTATGGGCCCAAATATGATAGCACCCTACTTTTGGCTGCTATGCAATTCTGGGACTGTGCTACTCATAGCCTCCACTTGAAATGTGGCATGCTTTCCCCCACTCTGCTAGATGTGGCTGCCATTACAGGTCTGAAACCCTTAGGAGAGACCTTCGATCCCACACGTCCTGACTATACATACGGTTTCAAATTCAACAATGCCACCTTCGCCCACACATTGCCGAGCACCACAGCTTGACATCGAGGAAGTGTCTGCTATAGAACATGTAGCCTTTTTAACTCTGTGGTTATCTATTTTCGTTTTCTGCACACGCTCCCTCCAAGTTTCCAAAACTTACATCCCCCTGGCATGTCAACTCCATGAACAAGAAGACATCAACCTTGCCAAGTTGATCTTAAGCTCTCTCTACCAGCAACTTGATAATGCTAATATATAGTTGAAAGAGAATGAACCGGCCACCAAGTTTTTGGCCTCTGGCCCACTATGGCTGTTGCAATTGTGGCTGTTGGCTACTTTTGAGTCTCGACTAAACTTTTATATCCCCAAGTCCGCTCGACTAATCGTGGAGACTAGCAAAGACTGAAGCGGATTCGATTCATGCGCAGATTTAGGCCTAAACAAGCAACCCTTTCTCGCCAAGAATCCTTTCTAGCCTATTTGAAATCTTCTTGAAATGTGCCACTTTTACGATTCTATGGCTCCCTTTGTCCGAGGTCTTGTGGTCCAAAGATGGTTTAAACAACCATTTCCTTCTTCCTCTGTCGAGCCCTGCCGAGGACGTTAACCGAATTTGGCAAGCTTACCTCTCTCCTCTACATCCTCTCCACTAGGCTTACCCCGCAAAACAAAAATAGTTTGGGAATTACTAGATATTTCCCAAGTTATTTTGCTAAAAGCGGTTTGCCTTTGTCAAATTCGCCGCACTGCAGTGTGCTTTCACAAAGTAGAGTTTATAAGTCCAGAATCGAGGTGGCTTATAAACAAGCCTTCAAGAGATTTCATTACAAAGCCTTGAACTTTGAACCTCTCAAATTCAATCCAAGGTTTTCATGTCTTGAAAAATTTCATGAATGGTGGACGGTTATTACACCAACGCCTCTTTGGGAAGCCATTGATACTTTTAGCGACAACATTGTGAAGAAATTGGTAGCGACCTTCCTTCGAACAACACTGGTAAACACTTTTCGACACTCAAAGCCTTCTAGGTCTTAACCACTTATAACTTGGCTTCATTTCCATTTGCTTACCAATGTTTTCGACATTTTTAGAAAAACCTGCAACAAAGTTGAAGGTCAAGGTAGGCAAAGCTACCACATCAAAACCTCCTCCCCAAGTCGTGAAGAAAGTGGCAGCAAATCCCATTCCAGACAACACTCCAAAAAAGGTATGGCACTTTCCACTTATCTTAAGTTGTCTGTTGACTATGGCTTTTACTCATGTCGGAAATTTCCTCCAGGTGACAACCCAAACAGCTAAAACTCTTCAAAAGCCTAAAGCCAAAAAGAAATTGGTTATTCCCTCCAGCTCTGAGGTACTGTATACACCTTACTACATGTCGAAATTTCTCTTCGATTTTATCATTCACTTTCTTGTGGCATCACCTGTACCATAACTTGATCTCTTTTGCGGGATTAATCGAAAGTGATGACAACATTCCTCTCACTCGGAGAGGTCGAAGAAAAGGGCCTTACCTCGAATCTCAAAGGCGCGCTCAAGGCATCACCATCACCGAGCCTTACGAATCACCTTCTTCTCCTCCAATCAAGAGGCTTAAGGTACATGAGGTAACTTTCCTTTCGACGTCATTTCGCACTCTCTTTGATCTTCACCTTCCGGTTCTAACTTAAATAGTATCACTCATCGTGAAAGCGGTAGGTGGGTTACTTGTCGACAATCCCGCCGCCGAATCTTTGTTCGAGGTTCTTTGGCGGGAATTGTCAGCCCCAATGCTTCCTTTTCCTTCGTCACCTCAAGGTGTAACTGCTGAAGAAGTTTTTCAAGCACTTGCTGACCCTGGGATTCCAACTTTCGAAGAGCTTGTTCCGAATGCTGACAATATGGAACCAGAGGCTGTTGTCGAAGAGAATGTTCAAGTTCCAGAACCCAACATCCCAGAAATCGAAAGGCCAGAAGTGGTGGCTACCTCTGTTGAGATTCCTGCAGAGAATAGGGTTAATCAAGAACAAGAGGAGCCCAGAATGGCGGAGTCTACAAATCAAGGCGCTTCTGCCAAAGAGTCATCCAACAGCGCTATTAGCGATCGCGAGTTGGCTGAGCTGAAGAAGACAGATCCGTTGGCAGCTTTGAAAATCATGCTGAGTCTTAAAAGCTCATCGAGTCGCTTGATTTGCAGCTCTTCGAACAACTCTCTCAGTTCCATTAATCAGGAAACAATCGAAAGCCTACTTCGCGGTGTGAAGACGCAGTTTTAGAAGGGGATTTGGTGGCGAATATTGAGAGGTGATCCATCTGTGTACCTTGAGGTGAAATCCCTCATTCATAGAATCACTAAGTTGGATCCTCCCCAAGACCTCCTCACCTTTTTCATGGAGTTCGGTCCACTCTTCGAACAACTCCCCCTCTTGATCAAACAACGGACGAACGTTCTCAAGCAAAAGGCTCAAGAAAATCAACTCTGCGAAGCGGCGCTTGCCTCCCTCAAAGCTGATCAAGATGACATAGAAGCTCTCGAAGCCCAAGCAGCCCATGATGAACAAGCAATTGCTGAATGGGATGCAGAGATTACGCGTATTGACGAAGAGATCAAAGCACTCCAAACTAAGTTGTCAAACGCCAAGTATCAGAAGGGCTTGATTGTCGAAAGAATGAAGGCTGCTTCTTCGTCAATCAAAACAACAAAAGCAATGACGGCCATAGAACATCTGGAGAAAGCTGATCAGCATCAAGCCAATCTTGCTGAACTTGACCAAAATTTGCGCCTTCTAGACACTTCTATCTCTTTGAGCGCCAGCATTCTGGAGAGGCATAAGTCAACGTTGTCGAACTTATAAGGTCTTGCAATAGTTTAGAACCTTTGAAATGGCTATGTAATTTTGACATTTATGAACAATTTTCGTTTGTTTATGTTTGCTCAATTTTTATTTCGGTCAACGTTGGCCTGTATTGTTTTAAATACTTGCCATTTATTCTAAAGATTCTATTCTCGTCACCTAGCTCTTCGACTTCATAAGCGCCATTCGAAAAGCATTGCAACACGCGAAATGGGCCTTCCCACCCTGGTGACCATTTGCCTAAAACTCTATCTTTTTTATCCATAGGTAATAGGACTTTCCACACTAACTCTCCTTCCTCAAAGGTTTTTAACTTAACCTTTTTGTTGTAAGCTTTAGCTACTCTCTCTTTCTGTCGAATAAGCATCTCTAAAGCTAACAACCTTTCTTCGTCTAAATCAACTAATTCATCAATCATCATATCCCAATAATGATCAAAGGGAATTTCGCATTGTTTCTGAATCCTTGTTGATTGTAAACAAATTTCAACAGGTAACACCGCATCATGTCCAAATGTCAACCTGTAAGGAGTAGTGTTTATAGACTCTTTAGGCGAAGTTCGACAAGCCCATAACACTTGGTCAAGAGAATCGTACAACTTTTAGGCTTACGCCCAACGTGCTTTTTGATCAAGTTAATAATGATTTTATTTGCAGCCTCTACTTGACCGTTGGCTTGCATGATAGTATGGTGTCGAGGTCAACAACTTGAAACCAATTTCAGCAAACAAAATCTACCATTTTTCGACCGGAAAAAGCGATTTCTTGCAGTGCGTAGTAATGGTTTATGGTATTCCATATCTGTAAATAATATGGTTTTGAATAAACCTTATCACTGCTTCTTGATCAACGTTGGCTAAAGGTATTGCCTCTACCCACTTAGTAAAGTAATCAATTCCTACCAAGATGTACCTGTGGCCTTTCGACGACGTTGGTTTTATTTCTCCAATTACATCTAGAGCCCAACCTCTAAATGGCCAAGGTTTCACTATAGAATGCAATTCATTTGCGGGTACATCTTTGGATTCCAAGATGTCTTTGGCATTCTTAGCGACCTTTAGCAAACTCTATGCAATCTTTTAAAATGGTTGGCCAGTACATTCCTTGTCGAAATAACAACCATTTCATTTTATGGCCTACTTGATGTGAGCCACATGCTCCACCATGTGTATCAGAAACCGCTAAGTATGCCTCGTTTTCACTAAGGCATTTTAACAAGTGCTTCTTCAGGAGTTTGTTTGAACAACTCATTTCGACTAACACGTAGCTTAGAGCTCAGACTTCACCTTTTTATTAGTGTTTCCTGTAGGATTTTGCAAATACTCTACAATGGGTTTGCGCCAATCATCATCAGCCATATTGTCAATAGCAAAAATTTCTGCTAAGTCAATATCGTCAAAAATGTGGCGTTTTTCGACGCGTATTTCATTTGCATTTATTGCCCCCCCAATTTTTGGTGTTGACAATAGCGTCGAAGGAGTAGTATTATAAAGAGAGTCTTCTGAGATTAGTTTATCTTTTATCTCAATTAACTCTTCTAGGCTTTGCTTTGATACCTTGTAGCCTGACGCAATTTGTGCCAACTCATTCGCCACGTGGTTTTCTATTCGTGGTAAATGTTCTAGGTGTACATATGCAAACCTTTTTAACAGAGTGTTGGCAACGACGAAATATTTAACAAGGTGTTCATTGATGCATTTATATTTCTTTGTCCAACTGTTTGACAACCAATTGAGAATCACCTTTTACTTCGACATTTGTCGCCCCAATTCGAAAGCGAATTTTGAGGCCTACTATTAAAGCCTCATACTCAGCTTCATTATTGGAGCAAGAGTCTCGAATTTTAAATTTATACTTTGTTGGAATGTTTTCTGGGGAAATAATTAATATTCCAATGCCTACTCCATTTTTATGGCTTGAGCCGTCGAAGTATAGTTTCCAAGGACGTATGTCTAACGAATGTATTTCATGTTCGACAACAGAGTGGTCCACTATGAAATCAGCAACCACTTGTCCTTTGATTGATTTAAGGGGCTGATACGTTAGGTTGTATTCTAACAAGGCCAAAGCCCATTTTCCAATTCGACTATGTAACATTGGTTTTGACAACATATGTTTAATGACATCAAAGTGCGAATAAACATAAACATCTCACGACTTTATATATTGCTTCAATTTCGCATAAGAGAAATACAAGCAAAGGCATAACTTTTCTATTGGACTATACATTGTTTCAAAGATCAATCAAAACCCTACTAAGGTAATAAATGGGTCTTTCGACACCACTATCATCCTCTTGTGCTAACATGCTACCTATTGTGTTATCGAAAGTCGCTATATACGATTTTAGCAATTTGTTTCTAATAACAGCAGTGATAAAATTGGTGGATTGACTAAATAAGACTTGATTGCTTGAAAGCATCTTGATGAACATGCTCCCACTTGAATGCATCTTCTTTCTTGCCTCAAAGAATGGCGAAAAAGCTTGTGTTTTGCCACTTAGATTTGAAATAAATCTGCGAAGGAAATTGATTTTTCCCAAAGATGATCAAGTTCTTTCTTGGTCGAAGGAGCCTTCGTTTCCATAATTGCTTTAGTCTTATTTTGGTTGATCTCTATGCCTTTCTTGTGCACTACAAAACCCAAGAATTCACCGCACGCATACGTAGCGCATTTGGTTGGATTCATTTTCAATCCATATTTCCTCATTCGCTCAAACGAACGCCGAAGATGGTCTAAATGACCAATTTACGAGGATGACTTAACCACCACATCATCTATGTATATTTGCATAAAATCGTCAATAAAATCATGAAACATAGAATTCATTGCCCTACGGTAAGTAGCAAAGCATTCTTTAAACCAAAGGGCATTACTACCCATTCATAAACACCCAATGCCCCCGAAATCGAAAAGTCATTTTGACATCGTCCTCTTCAAAGAATAAAAATTTGATTATACCCCGAGTAGCCATCTAGCATGCTGAGATAATCAAATCCTGCTGCTGAATCTATTATCATTTCTGCTACAGGCATTGCGTATTCATCCTTAGGTGTTGCATTATTTAGATCCCTAAAGTCCACGCAAACTCTAAGTTTTCCGTTTTTCTTCATTACTGGGACAATATTAGCTAGCCAATCAACATACCTGGCAGTTCTGATGAATTTGCTTTTGAACAGCCTCTCTATTTCTTCTTTGATCTTAGCCAATATTGGAGGAGCAAATCTTCTTGGTGTTTGCTTTACTGGTTTTTTCCCTGGTCAAATAGGTATTTGAAGTTCCACCACTTCTCGACTCAAACCAGGCATTTCGTTGTACTCCCAAGCAAAGCAATCTTTGAACTCCTGCAGAAGTGAAATAACTTGGGTTTTGAAGGCAACATCAAGGTGTGCACTAATATATGTTGGCCTTTTGACTAGGCCATCTCCCAAATCCACTTCTTCTACTGGATCTTGAGCTTGCATGCGCTTTGTCGAATCTTTAGGGTCTTTTTCAAAACCTAATGGTTCGTCATCATAAATGCAATCAAGCTTGTCATCTATGACTTCACCATTTTCTTCAGATGAAGGCATGGCCGGATGACCATTGTTTGTTGATTTATTTCGCCTCCAAAGCCGCGTTTTATTTTAGTTTCGCCATATAGGCCGTAATTTATCCCAAGCATTGGGCATCGACATCTAAAACCTTTTAAGAATCAGTGTCCCATCCTGTTGGAGGTAACACACCCTCAGGATAGACATTTGCACCTTCTATCACCTCTCTTTCCCACACAAAACCATGTGTTGGGTATAAGCTTAACAGAGGAAAGCACATTATCTGAAGAGATATATGCTTGACTAGAAGATGAACATGGCGCAATATTCGCCATTTGTTTTTCGAAATTTTCCTTGGTGACATTATTTACGTCAGCAAGGAAGTAGCTTTGGTCTGCTTCAACATACTCCACAAGACCATCATCCTTCCACATTACCGAACACGGTGTAGGCTTGAAGGGACAGCTCCTACTACATGTATCCACTCTCTCCCAAGGAGCAGATTATAACTTGCTTTTAAGCGATGACAAAGAACATGGTAGTCCTTCTGACAGTTCCTACCACCACTTCCACTTCGACGGCCCCCAAAGACCGGCCAGATTTACCCTCATAATTAGTCAACACAATATTATGGGGCCTAAGGTCTGTATCATACATCCCTATTGTCTGCAGCATTGCTTGAGGCATCAAATTAACAGCAGCACCTCCATCGACCAATATTTTATTGACACCCACACCATTAACTTTGGCTTGGACGTACAAAGGCTTCAGATGGTGTTGCATGCCTCCGTCTGGCCTTTCGAAAGTGGCCATCTGCTCTTCGACGCAGCCGTTGTTCATTACGTAATAGCACATTGGCTTGTGATTAGCCATATCTCCAATGAAGTCTTCTTCGACATCGTTTGCATCAGAATGCGGCGTCATACTCACTCAGGCGAGAATGGACACCACGTTGCGGATGACGCCTTAAACCGCTTCGCGAGTCTTCAAAATCTGAAGTAACGTCTTCATCCATGTCGAACGAAGCGCTTTTCTTCTTCAATGATGTTAATGGAGGAAAAATTCTCTCCATTGCAGGCCTCCTTGGTTCCTCTATCACAATAGATTTACCCTTAGCCTTATTCCCAACCTTTACCTGATTGGCAACACCTATGTTTACTTTCGTCGTTCCCACGGCTCTAGAGGTCATATTCTTAGCCGTTTTTGAACCTTCGGCGTTTTCTCGTAAAAAAAGAACAAATCTTTCTTCTTCTTGCTACCGATAACGACGCCATTGGGTCTTAGTCATGGGATTCTTCCCTTTATAATTATTCTTATAATTATATTTTGCGGCTTCACCTGTATGTGGCTTGACCGTTTCAAAGATTCTCGAGCAAAGATTCCTATAGTGTCTACACCCAGCATGTATCCACTTTTCGTTGGAGAGATCTGCTCTTGGAATAAATGGCTTGGCAGAGGCAGATAACACAAATTCCTTCTTGACTGCGCTCTTACCAGCAAACTGTGATTTGCTTGTCGAAGCCTTGTTCGAACTTTTGACCTTATAAGGAAGGTCCCCTCTTTTAAAGCTAAAGTTTGGCCTCTTGTGCGCCATTTCCTTTTTAGAGGTTGTCGAACCTCACAGCATTCGACACTTTTAGCTGCCTCCTTATCGAACACAGCACTACATCTTGGGCACAACATGACCTCAGAGTTTCTCAGTTTACACCTGTTTAGGAAGTCTATCAATTCTTCCTCAGCTTTGGGGTACACAGATTGTACCTTCTCATCATATTCTTCCTGAGTGACATGTTGTACAGCAACACCCTTTTGCACAACACTTTTGAGTTTGTCAACAGAAGGTTTGATAGGCTTTGGAGAATCCACCATTTTTGCATCCACCATATTGATATTCATCTCAACCGGTTCTGCATACATAGCCTCCACTTGATGAAGTGGGTCAGCGTCGATTTGCATTGGTGTTTTATTCTTCTTGTCCCCAAATTTGAGCCTTCCTTCTTCGATTGCTTTCTGAACCATGTCCCTGAAAAGTACACAACGGTCAGTTGTATGTCCCAAAAAATTATGAAACTTACAATAACCCTTTTTCTTCCTCTGTTCGAGAGGAGGAACTTTCAGGCCATTTGGCACTATGATTTGGCCATCAGTTACTAATAAATCAAAGATTTCATCACATTTAGTAACATCAAAAGTGTATGTTTTAGGCACAAATCTATCGTTTTTTGGCTCTACAGGATTATTCCCATTTGCAGGCCTTAATAATTTACAGCATGCATAGGAGGACCAAGCTTAAGTTCAGCCACATCTATTTCCTCGGACTCGACATCACTAAATGGGAAGTCGAATTCCTCATCGACATAGGCTATTTTCTCTTTCTTATGAAACCCAACTGAGTTTTCTTTTCTATTGAACTTATTCACTCTAGCCTTTTCCTCTTTAAGCCTTTCGACTTGTCGAACTCTATCGGCTAATTGGGCCATGTCCCTCAAATGAGAGGTGTCCAACTTCTTTCTAATCGAATAATCAAGGCCACTGCGCACCATTTCGACAAGCTCATGCTCGAGCACTTGTGTGAAACACCGGCCTTTAATAGTCTAAACCTATTCGGGTAGTCGTCGATAGCTTCGTGCACTTTACGTCGAACACCGCCAATTCTTTAAGACTAATCTTCGATTGCCCATATAAAAACGCTCATGAAAAGCCTTTTCTAACTGCCCCCATGTGTACATGGAACCTGGGGGTAGAGTGGTGAACCACGTAAAGGCATTCTTAGTTAGAGAATTTGGAAAATATTTCATTTTCAAATTCTCATTTTGGGCTATATCCCCTGCCTCAGTCATGTAGCGAGCAATGTGTTCGACAGTAGATTCATTGGTGTCACCCCCAAATTTAGTAAATTTAGGAATTTTCCAACCTCTTGGCAATTCTGCCTGCAATACATATTCACACAGTGGTGATATGAAATTAGGCCTATGTAAACCTACGTTAAGGTCATTCTGTGCCATTATGGTTTCCACCAAATTGGCTATGTTGTCTTGAGCGCAAACGTTATTTCGTTGCACTTGTCGAACAACCTCATCAGCGTTCTGGTTTCGATGCACCATAACTACTTCAGGGACATGGTTTCCCATCCCTTGTTGTTCACCCACAACCGCCTGGGCTTCGACAGTAACTGATCTCTGCGGGGTATTAGGCGCATTATTCCCACCATTGGGTAATTGCCTATTATTCCCTGTAGGAGCCCCAAAGAAATCTGCTATCCTACCCATTTGGTTCGCTAACATCTGGTAACTTGTATTGGTATTCTGAATCAACGAATTGAAAACAGTACCAATTTGTTGGGTGAGCATATTAACCATATCGTGATTGCTCTTGTCCACTTGCTTTCTTAATGCCAACAAGGACGCATTGGTTAATGCGGTAGGATTTCGACCCAGTGTGCTTTCAGAAGACACATGAGAGGGGGAAAAGGTCGAAACGTGTGGCATTCCAGTAGGCATGCCATATACACCAAAAGGATATGGTGGTAGGCTCATGTTCTGGAAACGTGTCTCTAGACTATTCCCTGTTGCCATATAAGGACTAGAAGGAAGTCCTATACTTTGTGGCAGAGTGTTACCTCAAAATTCCGACAAGGGCATTAAATTAAGCTTTAAATGGTATTGACTGCACATTTAATAGTATTCTGTGAGCTGCAGGTCAATGTTCAAGTCAATGTACCATAAATTCGACAGTAAAGTTGTACAAGTGCTGACAACGCAAGCAAACTTCGACAGACTTGGTTCTTCAAGCTACGAAACAATGTCAGAAACCTTCGACAGGAGAGGGCCCAATTGCTCGACAAAGTTGGGTCCAATACTTCGCCAAATCCTTCGACAACAAGCTGGTCGAGGCGCAAGAAGCATCAGTTAGTGGGCGGTTATTTCCCTGGTTTTTAGGAAGTAGTTATCGTGCTTGCCCACGATTGTATCCGAGAGTATAAATACTCCCTTGTAATAGGAAAACGGGGTCACCACATCTTTACAAAAAACTCTGTGAAACTCAACTTCCAAGTCAAAGCGAAACAAGAGTGAATCAGATCATATTGTACGTGTCGGTGGACCACCTTCTTCTTTCTATCATTTTAATGCAATTTTTACTTGTTTTTACGTTTGTTGCACTTCTTGCTTTTATTCTGCTTTCAAACTATCTCTTTCTACTATTTTCTTGTTCTTACGCACGCTAAAAGACACAAAACTTAAAGGCAATTGTCAAAGAGATTTTCTAGTTTGATCTCACAGTCTTAATATTGAAAACTAGTGATTGTTTGCTAAAAACACACGGCGAACAAATTGCGCACGCCAAATGGGACCTTTGCGCTTATTTTGTGTCGTTTACGTTAAGTGTATAAACTCGTATGCACTTGAGGAGTGGTAGGATGGTACGCACCAATTCTAACAACGCCTCTAGTTCCCACTCGTGATATCACAAGTGCAAGGAACAACGGTAGATTCTCGCCAATGTCGGTGGGAATGTTGCGGGGACTACGGCCCAAGTGACATCAATAACCGCTCCCACGATGTCAATGACCAATGTTGGTTCGACATCGTCTATGGCCTTGCCACAAAGCGTAGGACTTCCTTCAGTCCTTATGTGGCAACAGGAATAGTTTGGAAACACGTTTCCAAAACATGAGTCTACCACCATACCCTTTTGGGGTATATGGCATGCTCTTTGGAATGCCACATGTCTCGACCTTTCCCCTTCACACGTATCTTCCGAGGTATACTTGGTCGAAATCCCATCAGATTAACCAATGCGTCCTTGTTGGCGTTAAGACAACAAGTGGGCAGAGCAATCACGATATGGTTAATATCTTCGACTCAACAAATTGGTACCGTGTTCAATCCTTTGATTGAACACAAATACCGATTATCGATGTTAGCGGACCAAATGGGTAGGATTGCGATTTCTTTGGGGCTCCTACGGAAACAATAGGCGATTACCAAATTGCGGGAACAACATGCCTAACACCCCACAAAGATCGATGGATCGCCGAAGCCAAAGCGGTTATGGGCGAACAACAAATGGGAAATCACATCCACGAGGTAGTTATGGTGAATCGAAACCAAAACGCGATGAAGTTGTTCGACAAGTGCAACGAAATAACGTTTGTGCTCAAGACAACATAGCCACTTTGGTAACCATAATGGCGCAAAATGGCCTTAACATAGGTTTGCATAGGCCTAATTTCATATCACCACTTTGTGTGAATACGTGTTGCGAGATGTAATTGCCAAGAGGTGGAAAATCCCTAAATTCACTAAGTTTGGGGTGATACCAATGAGTCCTTTATCGAACACATTGCCCGTTACATGACTGAGGCAGGGGACATAGCCCAAAATGAGAATTTGAAGATGAAATATTTTCCAAATTCTCTAACTAAGAATGCCTTTACGTGGTTTACCACACTACCCCCTGGTTCCATGTACACATGGGGGCAATTAGAAAAGGCTTTTCATGAGCAATTCTACATGGGCCAGTCGAAGATTAGCCTTAAAGAACTGGCTAGTGTTCGACGTAAAGTACCTGAGGCTATTGATGATTATTTGAATAGATTCAGGTTACTGAAGGCAAGGTGTTTTACGCAAGTGCCTGAACATGAGCTTGTCGAAATGGCTGCAGGTGGCCTTGACTATTCAATTCGAAAGAAATTGGATACGTCTCATTTGAGAGACATGGCCCAACTAGCCGATAGAGTTCGACAAGTCGAAAGGCTTAGAGAGGAAAAGGCTAGAGTGAATAAGTACAATAAAAAAGAAAACTCAGTGGGTTTTCACAAAAAAGAAAAGATAGCCTATGTAGATGAACAATTCGACTTTGCATTTAGCGATGTCGAATCGGAGGAAATAGACGTGGCTGAACTTAAGCCTGGTCCTCCCTATGCTTGTAAATTATTAAGGCCTGCAAATGGGAACAATCCTGTAGAGCCTAAGAATGATAGATTTGTGCCTAAAACGTACACCTTTGATGTTACTAAATGTGACGAGATCTTTGATTTGCTAGTGACTGATGGCCAAATAATAGTGCCAAATGGCCTGAAAGTTCCTCCTCTCGAGCAGAGGAAGAAAAAGGGTTATTGTAAGTTTCATAATTTTTTGGGACATACAATCGACTGTTGTGTACTTTTTCGGGGACATGGTTGTAAAGCGATCGAAGAAGGAAGGCTCAAATTTGGAGATAAAAAGAATAAAGCACCGATGCAAATTGATGTCGACCTCTCCATCAAGTGGAAGCGATGTATATGCAGAACCAATTGAGATGAGTATCAATATGGTAGACGCAAAAATGGTGGATTCTCCAAAATCTACCAAACCTCCTGCTGAAAAAATCAAAAGTGTTGTGCAAAAGAGTAATGCTGTGCAACACGTTACTCAGGAAGAGTATGAGGAGAAAGTGCGATCTGGTACCCCAAGGCCGAGGAAGATTTGATAGACTTCCGAAGGGTGCAAATTGAGCTCGAGGTCATGTTATGTCCAAGGTACAAATCTTTGTGTTTGATAAAGAAGCGGCTAAAAGTGTCGAATGCTGTGAAGTTCGACAACCCCTAAAGAGGAAATGGCCAGATAAGAGGCCAAATTTCAGCTTCAAGAGAGGGAACCTTCCTTACAAGGTAAAGAATTCGAGCAAGGCTTCGACGAGCAAGCCGCAGATTTCTTTGGTAAGGGGTGTAGCCAAGGAGTTTGCGCTATCTCGCCTCGCCAAACCATTTTTTCCAAGAGCAGATCCATCCAATGAGAAGTGGATACATGCTGGATGTAGACACTACAAGAATGCTGCTCAACAAGTTGGAACGGCCAAGCCAATCACAGGTGAGGCCTCAAAATACAATTATAAAAACAATTATAAAGGGAAGAAGCCCATGACGAAGACCCAATGGCGTCGTTACGGTAGCGCTAAAAAGAAAGGCAACATCGGTTGCTAACGAGCAACGCCAAAAGCGGTTAAGGGTGTGACTCCTAAAACCGTGGGGAACACAAAGATAAGTATAGGTGCCGCCAATCAAGTGAGGTTGGAAATAAGGCTAAAGGAAATCTATTGTGATAGAGGAACCAAGAAGGCTCGCTATGGAGAGGATTTTTCCTCCATTAACATCTATAAAAAGAAAAGTGCTTCATTCGACATGGATGAAGATGTTACTTCGATTTCGACGACTCACGAGGCTAGCTTCGACGTCATCTGCAACGTGGTGTCCATTCTGCCGAGTGAGTACGATGCTGTTACAGTCCCAAACGACGTCGAAGAAGACTTCATTGGGGATATGGCTAACCACAAGCCAGTATGCTACTATGTCATGAACAATGGCTGCGTGGAAGAACAGATGGCCACTTTCGAGAGGCCAGACGAGGGCATGCAACACCATCTGAAGCCGTTGTACGTCCAAGCAAAAGTTAATGGCGTAGGTATTAATAAGATACTGGTCGATGGAGGGGCTGCTGTTAACTTAATGCCTCAGGCCATGCTGAAGACAATAGGGCTGTTTGATACAGACCTTAGACCCCATAACATTATGTTAACCAATTATGAGGGGAAATCTGGCCGGTCGTTGGGGGCTGTCGAAGTGGAAGTGGTGGTAGGAACTGTCAGAAGAACCACCACGTTCTTTGTCATAGCATCAAAAGCAAGCTACAATCTACTCCTTGGGAGAGAGTGGATACATGGTGTAGGAGCTGTTCCCTCAAGCCTACACCAGAAATTGGTAATGTGGAGGGATGATGGTCTGGTGGAGTACGTCGAAGCAGACCAAAGTTATTTCCTTGCTGACGTAAATAATGTCACCAGGGAGAATTTTGAGAAGCAAATGGCGAATATTGCGCCATGTTCATCTTCTAGCCAAGCATATATCTCTTCAGATAATGTGCTTTCCTCCATTCACTTATACCCAACACATGGTTTTGTGTGGGAAAGAGAGGAAATAGAAGGTGCAAATGTCTATCCTGATGGTGTGCTACCTCCAACAGGATGGGACACTGACTCTTAGAAGGTTTAGATGTCAGTACTGATCAGTGCATTTTGATGCACGTTCTTCCATGTTTTTACTTAAGCATTTTTATGTTTTGCTTTGTTTATTTTTATGTTTTATAATGTTTTTCTAATTTAGTTTATTTTTGGCTTAATTTGATTTTCGTGTTTTATTTTCAGCTTTAGCAGCTTTCACGGAAAAATTCATAACTGGAGCTGCGAGTATCGGATCGACGCGTTCTAATATGCGTTGAAAAGCCAAGAGAAAGAGCTACAACTTTCATGTTTCAGCAAAAAGCTAATTCGGAGCGCAAGAGTCTCAAATAATTCGTTGAAGTTCCAGACTTAATAAATATTTAGTTTTGGGCGGGTTTTTTTATGTTTGTTGACCCGTTGGGTTAGAACCCGAATCCTTGTTTTTTCCTTTATACCTAGCAGCCGCGGTACTGTTCACTGTCACTTTTTGCACTGTTCACGAAAATACTTTGAGAAGTTTTGGATACGAATTCTCATGGAGAACTAGAGGATCCAAACAATTTGCTGTATTCAGGTTCCAACACCTTGAGATTTTAGTAATTATAATCCAGGTTTTCTATTCCTTTCAATATAAATCTATGTCTCTTGTTTGCTTAATTCGATTTACATAGGTTATATTGGTTTAATTCGATTGATTGTATGATCCTAACCATAGACATGTTATCGTTTGCTTAATTCGCTATCATGTTTGTTTAATTCATGTTTGCTTAATTCATGAAACTTGATCCCGTTTGCTTAATTCGGATAATAGGAACATACAACTTATACTGTCAATTGCGCTTGTCAATGATATTATAATCGAATAGGAATAGACAATTTGCGGTTGGAATTACGATAATCGATGATAGGCAGGAACCGAATCAGCAAATTGGTTTTTAACGTATTTGATAATCACTTAATTGTTCTATTTGTTAATTCAGATTTTAAACCAAACTCCCCCTAATTCGACTTCAGTCGGTTAATAATTATACAAGAATCCTTGAGAGACGATACTCGAGTTGTCGCTACAGTATACTATATTTTCAAAATACTCGTTTTTGATCCGTGCGCGACAATGATCAAATTGGCGCCGTTGTCGGGATTCTTGTTGTTAATAAGCGATCTTAGAGTCACAGTCTAGTGCTCTTGCGTTTAGACCCTACTTCCTCCTTGTTTTGGCAATTTCGCGCATTTCGGTGTCAAAAATCCGGTTTTCGGAAAATTGTGTCCGTTTCAAAATCTGTTTCTTGCAACCTGAGCAGAAAAATCGTGCGATCATTAGTCCCTTACTCATGGAATGAGTTACGGGACTACAGCCTCAAATCGCCAAATTCCTCTTCCTTCTATTTTTTATGATTTTTTTACTGTTTTCATAGTTTTGAAAAATTCCAAAAAATTCTCATAATTCTTATTTCACTTAATTAGATTAAATTTGGTGTTTTTGTATTTTTCTGAATTTGTTTTAGTCTTATCCCTTTGTTTATTTTGTTTACGCCTACTAGGGACATTGTTGGCATTTTCGAATTTGTTCTTTGCATTCTTTGCATTAGTTTCGCTACTAGGTCCGCTTTGTTTCGACTTGTTTTCTTTGGATCCTGAAGTTGAGAGAACCTTACACACACGCCGCAGAGCAAATCACACTAGCACTAGTTCACCACCCGTTATCGATTACGATTTCGAACTTGTTTTTGATAACATGGTGAACAAAGAACATTAAAGCGACTTCACGCCTCGATGTGAACTATAATGGTTTATGTATTGATTACCCTCAGTCGATACACCATTTGAATTGAAATCGTTTAATACACTTGTTGCCAAAGTTTCATGGTCTTGCGGTGAGGATCCGCATAAGCATTTGAAGGAATTTCGAGGTTGTGTGTTCTACACCATTGAGGCTGAAGGAATCATGAAGATCACATCAAACTCGAGCCTTTCCATTCTCATTGCAAGGTGCAGCAAAGGATTGGATATATTACCTTGAACCAAATTCTATCACAAGTTGGAATGCTCTAAAAAGAGTGTTCTTAGAAAAATATTTTCCGCCTCCAGAGTCGCATCAATCGAAAAGCAGATATGTGGAATTAGACAGGATGGTGAGTCATTAGTCGAGTCTTGGGAGAGATTCAAGCGGTTAGTGTCCGATTGTCCCCAACACCGGATCACCGAAAGCATTTATATCAAGACTTCTATGAAGGTGCATTACCAATGGATAGGAACATTCTTGATCTTTGCTAGCGGTGGAGCACTTGTTGATAAAACTCCAGTTGCTGTTGCTAAAGCCTTGATTGAGAACATGTCTCTCAACTCCCAACAGTTCACCACTAGAAACAGTACTATCCAAACCAAGGGTGTGAACGAGATCCAGGGTTCTTCCAACAAAGCTTTAGAAACAAGAATTGACGAGCTTACTTCTTTAGTGAAACGGTTGGCAACAGGTAAGACCCAAGCAGCAAACTTGTGTGGTATTTGTACTTCGTCTGAGCACCCGACCGATACTTGTCCTATTTTGAAAGATGAGTCAATCACCGAGTTGCCTCAAGCTTATGCAGCAAACCTTTACAATCAAGGAAACAATCAGAAAGGGGTTCCTGATCTGTCAACTAACAAATACCATCCCAATTGGAGGAACCATCCAAACCTTCGATATGGAAACCAACAGTCCAGCCAACAACAAAACCCTCCCCAAGTGACCACCCCTGCACCTTCCGGACCTTCACTAGAGGACCTTGTCAAGCAAATGGCTGTCAACAATCTCCAGTTCCAGCAAAGAACTGATTCTAGCATTCAGACCTTGCAGACACAAATTGGACAGCTTGCTACTTCAATGAATGCCATGCAGCAAGCCCAAGGATCGAACCAACTTCCCGCCGCAAACGATTTGTGAATCCAAGAGGCGCTAATGTGAGTGCAATTTCCTTGAGATCCGAAAAAGTTGTAGACCCAATTTGACCCGAGAAAAAAATAAAAGAACTAATGAGGTAACACCTTCTTCACCGAACCTCTTCATTTGTGGTGGAAAGTGGAAAAGATAAAGCAGAAAGAGTATGCACCACGGTCCCTTTCCCACATAGAGTGCTGAAAAATAAAGGGATTGATGAGGGAGACAAAGAGAGGGAGATCTTGGATGTTTTCAGAAAAGTTGCGGTCAACATTCCGCTTCTTGATGTAATTAAACAGGTTCCAAAGTACGCCAAGTTTCTAAAAGATTTGTGTACCAACAAGAGGAAGATGAAAGGAAGTGAAAGAGTCAACTTGGGAAGAAATATCTCTGCCTTTATTCAGCCCAAGCCTTCATCTGAAAAGGCTACAGGCGAGCACAATGTTTCAGCCATCACTCAGGTCTTGCCACAAAAGCAGAAGGATCCAGGAACTTTTGCTATTCCTTGTACCATCGGGGATAGTAAATTTGAGAATTGCATGCTTGATTTAGGAGCGGGCATTAATGTTATGCCTACTTCCATTCACAATAACCTTAATCTTGGTCCTTTGCAGCATACAGGTTTGATCGTCCAGCTGGCGAACAGGAGCAACGCCCGCCCCACCGGGGTAGTGGAAGATGTCCTTGTTCAAGTTAACGATTTAATTTTTCCTGCAGATTTTTATATCCTGGACATGGAAGGAGAAACTAAGTCGAGCAGGGCTCCCATCATTTTAGGCAAACCGTTTATGAAAACGGCGAAAACAAAAATTGATGTTGATGATGGAACCATGTCCATGGAATTTGGCGACATTGTCGCAAAGTTTAACATCTTTGATGCTATGAAATATCCCTTGGAAGAGCACTCTGTTTTTCATATTGAATTGATCTCTGAGTTGGTTGAGGACACTTGTTCTGAATTGTTCTCACTGGATTTTCCATCCTTATCTGGGTTTGATGATATTTATTCATGTGTTGATTGTACTGACACTAACCTTTGTGTTGTATGTGCTTGAGATTGATCCTGCCTTGCAGGTGACATGTTTCCTACCGGTGAAGGTGTTGTCAATGAAGTTGTTTATGCCATTGATGCTCTCGACATCCCAAGCTGCCCCAAACACGCCATCCATCGAGCAGCCCCCATCCTTAGAGCTGAAACAACTCCCGGATAATCGAAATACGCTTATTTGGGAAAGTGATGAAAAACTCCCTGTTATTATCTCTTCTAACCTTGATTTCGATCAGGAAAATAAACTTTTTGGAGTTTTGAAGAAGCACAAGAAGGCAATTGGTTGGACATTAGCTGACATCCCAGGTATTAGTCCTTCCTTGTGTATGCACAGGATTTTACTTGAGGATGGTGCGAAAACAGTAAGGCAGCCCCAAAGGCGGCTTAATCCATTGATCCTCGATGTCGTGAAGAAAGAGGTAACCAAACTCTTGCAAGCAGGTATTATTTACCCTATCTCTAACAGTAAATGGGTAAGCCCAGTACAGGTTGTACCTAAGAAATCTGGACTCACAGTGGTAAAAAATGAAAAGAATGAACTTGTCCCTACTAGAGTTCAGAATAGCTGGAGGGTTTGTATTGATTACAGGAGATTGAACCAGGCTACTAGGAAGGATCACTTCCCTTTACCGTTCATTGACCAAATGCTTGAACGGCTTGCTGGTAAATCACATTATTGTTTTCTTGATGGTTTTTCAGGTTACTTTCAAATTCATATTGCACCTGAAGATCAAGAAAAGACCACTTTTACATGCCCATTCGGTACATTTGCTTACAGGAGGATGCCTTTTGGTCTTTGCAATGCTCCTGGCACTTTCCAGCGATGCATGATTAGCATTTTTGCTGATTTTATTGAAAATTGCATGGAAGTGTTTATGGATGATTTCACTGTTTATGGTTCTTCATTTGATGCATGTTTGAGCAGTTTAAATATGGTTTTGGAGAGATGCATCGAAACTAACCTTGTTTTAAATTATGAAAAATGCCATTTTATGGTTGAACAGGGAATTGTTTTGGGTCACATAATTTCTGAAAAAGGAATTTCTGTAGACCCTGCTAAGATTGATGTGATTTCTACACTGCCTTATCCATCTTGCATTCGCGAGATTCGTTCTTTTCTTGGTCATGCAGGGTTTTTCCAGCGCTTCATTAAGGATTTCAAGAAGATAGCTCTTCCATTTGTCCAACTTGTGAAGAATGACGTTACTTTCAACCGATGACAAATGCAAAAGCGGCGTTTGACGTCTTGAAGAAAGCATTGACCTCTGCTCCCGTCATCCAGCCCCCTGACTGGACCCTCCCTTTTGAGATCATGTGTGATGCTTCTAACTATGCTGTTGGGGCTGTCCTTGCACAAAGAGTTGACAAGGCTGCCCATGTTATTTATTATGCTTCTAGGACTTTAGATTCTCGCATGCGGTCTAATTACACCACCACCGAAAAGGAACTTACGGCTATTGTTTTTGCTCTTGATAAATTCGAGATCATATTTGCTAGGTTCCAAGGTTGTTGTTTTTATCGACCATGCAGACTTTAAAATATTTGTTGAAGAAGCGAGCTTAAACCGAGATTGATTCGGTGGATGTTGTTACTTCAAGAGTTTAATGTGGAGATTAAAGATAAAAGTGGAGAGTGAGAACTTGGTGGTCGATCACTGAGCGAATAGAAAAGGATGAAGATCCTTATCCCATTCCGGATGACTTTCCGATGAGCGGCTTTTACTTATACATGGAGTTACTCCTTGGTATCGCGATATTGTTAATTATCTTGTTCTTTGGTGTTTTTCCTACAGTGCATCCAGACACAAATTCACAAACTCAAAAGTGACGCCAAATATTATGTGTGGGATGACCCGTATCTTTGGAGGTTTGGCGTTGATCAAGTAATTAGGAGATGTGTTCCCGACTATGAGATTGAATCAATTTTGCATTTTTCTCATGCATCTCAAGTCGGGGACACTTTGGTCCTCAAAAGGACTGCAAGAAAAGTCCTAGACTCGTGGTTCTATTGGCCCACCTGTTTTTAAGGATGCTTATGAGACTTACCGCACTTGTAAGAGAGTGTCGGATAGCAGTAATCGCCATCACTCGCAAGAGTGAAATGCCTCAAAGAACCCATGCTTTTTCGTGAGGTATTTGATGTATGGGTAATCGACTTCATGGGTCCCTTTCCTATATCATTTGGTTTTCTCTACATTCTACTTGTCGTTGATTATGTTTCAAAGTGGGTAGGCTATCCCCACTAGGACTAATGATTCTAGAGTTGTTTGCAGATTTTGTCGAGTCTAATATTTTTGCAGTTTGGAATACCGCGAGCTATCATAAGTGACCAAGGCACTCATTTTCAGAATCGCACCATTGAAGCTTTGCTCGCAAGTATGGAGTTGTGCACAAAATCTCCACCGCATATCACCCACAAACTAATGGGCGTTTCGAGATCTCAAGCAGAGAGATCAAACAGGTTTTAGAAAATGGTGCAACCAAACAGGAAGGACTGGAGTCGCCGTCTAAAAGACGCACTTTGGGCTCAAAGGACAGCTTTCAAGACACCCATAGGGATGTCCCCTTATCGACTTGTTTTCGGTAAGGCATGTCATCTTCCTGTAGAGATAGAACACCGTGCTTATTGGGCGGTGAAAAGTTGTAATTTGGAGATGCAACAAGCAGGTATTGAAAGAAAACTCCAATTACAACAGCTTGAAGAGCTTAGGCTAGAGGCTTACGAAAGCTCTAGGATTTATAAAGAGAAAACTAAGCACTTCCATGATAAGATGATTTCTAGGAAGGAATTCTCTGTGGGCCAACAGGTTTTACTGTTTAATTCCCGCCTTAAGCTTATGGCTGGGAAACTTCGATCCAAATGGATTGGCCCTTTTGTTGTTACTAATGTTTTCCCTTATGGTGCAGTAGAGATTAAAAGTGCAGGTACTGACAAAGTTTTCAAGGTCAATGGGCAGCGCCTAAAGCTATTCCATGAAAGTTCAGCGCCTGAAGATGCAAACATAGAGGAGCTTTCTTTGGAAGCGCCCAACTACACTGCAACTTGATCAGGGAGTTCTCTTTCCTTCTCTCTACTTTACTAGTTATGTCCTTTCATTGAGGACAATGCTTGTTTCAAGTGTGGGGGAGGGAATCATTTGTTTTCTTTGCTTTTATTCGTGTTTTTGTTTTGTTTTCAGTTATAAAAAAAAAATGCATCTTTTTGAAAGTTTTGGGCTATAGATTAATCTGAGTTCTAGGTTGTGGAGATTTGGGAAAAGTTCACAAGATCGGTATCGTCTTAACACCGTGAGTCTCCTGCTTATGGAAATTAATTTGAATCCTTATTATGACATAGCCTTGAACTCTCACCCGATGTGACTCTTGAGTAGTTTATCTTTGCGACAAGACCATCTCACACATGCTCTATGTAAGGAAGCCGATGAAAATAAGTGAGTGATCCAAAAAAAAAAAAAAAAAAAATAGGGAATGCTCCTTCTAAGTTTGGTGACCCTCACCCGGTCACTTAACCCAACGGTCGTAGAACCCACTCAAAAAAAAAAAAAAAAAAAAAAAAAGAGATTCCCATTGTTAGTTGGTTGGAGGCTTCAGTCTTTGAACTTGGTAGGGTGGATTACGGTCCCATCCCCGCAACTACAATTGGGTAAACAAGGGGTATGCCATTTAATTCCAGAACCCCATGCAAAAAGGATCAGAGTCACTAACCGGCGATAGCCTTGCTATAGGTGTGTGGAGATAACGGGCTTAATGTGATTGCACCAGAATGATAAAGAGGAAAAATGAGGATGGGTAAGTTAGACTTAGGCATAATGACATGATTCAGATTGGGTTGTGTATGCAGGAGGCTTATGATTGCACAATTGTGGATTAGTGTTCCTACGATGCCCTTAGTGTGCAAGATTAGTACCTATCAACACAATCCTAGCCGAAGAAAAGTCTGTGGCCCGGAATGAGTAACTCATGGTGCTTGTGTGTTTGCTGAGTTTTTATTTTCATTTTTATTTTGCTCGGAGTGCAAAAGTTCAAGTGTGGGGGAATTTGATCAGTGCATTTTGATGCACGTTCTTCCATGTTTTTACTTAAGCATTTTTATGTTTTGCTTTGTTTATTTTTATGTTTTATAATGTTTTTCTAATTTAGTTTATTTTTGGCTTAATTTGATTTTCGTGTTTTATTTTCAGCTTTAGCAGCTTTCACGGAAAAATTCATAACTGGAGCTGCGAGTATCGGATCGACGCGTTCTAATATGCGTTGAAAAGCCAAGAGAAAGAGCTACAACTTTCATGTTTCAGCAAAAAGCTAATTCGGAGCGCAAGAGTCTCAAATAATTCGTTGAAGTTCCAGACTTAATAAATATTTAGTTTTGGGCGGGTTTTTATGTTTTTTGACCCGTTGGGTTAGAACCCGAATCCTTGTTTTTTCCTTTATACCTAGCAGCCGCGGTACTGTTCACTGTCACTTTTTGCACTGTTCACGAAAATACTTTGAGAAGTTTTGATCACGAATTCTCATGGAGAACTAGAGGATCCAAACAATTTGCTGTATTCAGGTTCCAACACCTTGAGATTTTAGTAATTATAATCCAGGTTTTCTATTCCTTTCAATATAAATCTATGTCTCTTGTTTGCTTAATTCGATTTACATAGGTTATATTGGTTTAATTCGATTGATTGTATGATCCTAACCATAGACATGTTATCGTTTGCTTAATTCGCTATCATGTTTGTTTAATTCATGTTTGCTTAATTCATGAAACTTGATCCCGTTTGCTTAATTCGGATAATAGGAACATACAACTTATCATCATCAATTGCGCTTGTCAATGATATTATAATCGAATAGGAATAGACAATTTGCGGTTGGAATTACGATAATCGATGATAGGCGAGGAAGAATCAAAGAAATTGGTTTTTAACGTATTTGATAATCACTTAATTGTTCTATTTGTTAATTCAGATTTTAAACCAAACTCCCCCTAATTCGACTTCAGTCGGTTAATAATTATACAAGAATCCTTGAGAGACGATACTCGAGTTGTCGCTACAGTATACTATATTTTCAAAATACTCGTTTTTGATCCGTGCGCGACAGCGGATCAAATTGGCGCCGTTGCCGGGGATTCTTGTTGTTAATAACTGATCTTAGAGTCACAGGTCTAGTGCTCTTGCGTTTAGACCCTACTTCCTCACTGTTTTGGCAATTTCGCAGCTCAGTGTCAAAAATCCGGTTTTCGGGAAAATTGTGTCCGTTTCAAAATCTGTTTCTTGCAACCTGAGCAGAAAAATCGTGCGATCATTAGTCCCTTACTCATGGAATGAGTTACGGGACTACAGCCTCAAATCGCCAAATTCCTCTTCCTTCTATTTTTTATGATTTTTTTACTGTTTTCATAGTTTTGAAAAATTCCAAAAAAATTCTCATAATTCTTATTTCACTTAATTAGATTAAATTTGGTGTTTTTGTATTTTTCTGAATTTGTTTTAGTCTTATCCCTTTGTTTATTTTGTTTCTGCCTACTAGGGACATTGTTGGCATTTTCGAATTTGTTGCTGCATTGCTGCATTAGTTCTGGCTACTAGGTCTGTTTGTTCTGACTTGTTTTCTTTGGATCCTGAAGTTGAGAGAACCTTACACACACGCCGCAGAGCAAATCACACTAGCACTAGTTCACCACCCGTTATCGATTCTGATTCTGAACTTGTTTTTGATAACATGGCTGAACAAAGAACATTAAGGCGACACTTGCCTCGATGTGAACTATAATGGTTTATGTATTGATTACCCTCAAGCTGATACACCATTTGAATTGAAATCTGGTTTAATACACTTGTTGCCAAAGTTTCATGGTCTTGCAGGTGAGGATCCGCATAAGCATTTGAAGGAATTTCAGGTTGTGTGTTCTACACCATTGAGGCCTGAAGGAATCACTGAAGATCACATCAAACTCAGAGCCTTTCCATTCTCATTGCAAGGTGCAGCAAAGGATTGGATATATTACCTTGAACCAAATTCTATCACAAGCTGGAATGCTCTAAAAAGAGTGTTCTTAGAAAAATATTTTCCTGCCTCCAGAGCTGCATCAATCAGAAAACAGATATGTGGAATTAGACAGGATGGTGAGTCATTAGCTGAGTACTGGGAGAGATTCAAGCAGTTAGTGTCCAGTTGTCCCCAACACCGGATCACCGAAAGCGATTACTTATCGATACTTTATGATGAAGGTGCATTACCAATGGATAGGAACATTCTTGATCTTTGCTAGCGGTGGAGCACTTGTTGATAAAACTCCATTTCTTTGCTAAAGCCTTGATTGAGAACATGTCTCTCAACTCCCAACGATTCACCACTAGAAAGCAGTACTATCCAAACCAAAGGGTGTGAACGAGATCCGTGGTTCTTCCAACAAAGCTTTAGAAACAAGAATTGACGAGCTTACTTCTTTAGTGAAACGGTTGGTTGAGTAAGACCCAAGCAAAGAAACTTGTGTGGTATTTGTACTTCGTCCGAGCACCGGCCGATACTTGTCCTATTTTGAAAGATGAGTCAATCACCGAGTTGCCTCAAGCTTATGCAAAGAAACCTTTACAATCAAGGAAACAATCGTAAAGGGTTCCCGATGCGTCAACTAACAAATACCATCCCGATTGGAGGAACCATCCAAACCTTCGATATGAAACCAACAGTCCCACCAACAACAAAACCCTCCCCAAGTGACCACCCCCGCACCTTAGGACCTTCACTAGAGGACCTTGTCAAGCAAATGGCTGTCAATAATCTCGATTCCAAAGAAAGAACCGATTCTAGCATTCAGACCTTGCAGACACAAATTGGACGACTTGCTACTTCAATGAATGCCATGCAAAGCAAGCCCAAGGATCGAACCAACTTCCCGCCCAAACGATTTGTGAATCCAAGAGGCGCTAATGTGAGTGCAATTTCCTTGAGATCGGAAAAGTTGTAGACCCAGCCCTGACCCGAGAAAAAAAAAAAGAACTAATGAGGTAACACCTTCTTCACTGAACCCTCTTGTTGTGGTGGAAAGTGGAAAAGATAAGCAGAGAAAGAGTATGCACCACCAGTCCCTTTCCCACATAGAGTGCTGAAAAATAAAGGGATTGATGAGGGAGACAAAGAGAGGGAGATCTTGGATGTTTTCAGAAAAGTTGCGGTCAACATTCCGCTTCTTGATGTAATTAAGCAGGTTCCGAAGTACGCCAAGTTTCTGAAAGATTTGTGTACCAACAAGAGGAAGATGAAAGGAAGTGAAAGAGTCAACTTGGGAAGAAATATCTCTGCCTTTATTCAGCCCAAGCCTTCATCTGAAAAGGCTACAAAGCGAGCACAATGTTTCACCATCACTCAGTCTTGCACACAAAAGCGAAGGATCCGGGGAACTTTTGCTATTCCTTGTACCATCGGGGATAGTAAATTTGAGAATTGCATGCTTGATTTAGGAGCGGGCATTAATGTTATGCCTACTTCCATTCACAATAACCTTAATCTTGGTCCTTTGCAAAGATACTGAGGTTTGATCGTCCGGTGGCGAACAGAGCAACGCCGCTTCACGGGGTAGTGGAAGATGTCCTTGTTCAAGTTAACGATTTAATTTTTCCTGCAGATTTTTATATCACGGACATGGAAGGAGAAACTAAGTCGAAGCGGGGCTCCCATCATTTTAGGCAAACCGCGTTTATGAAAACGGCGAAAACAAAAATTGATGTTGATGATGGAACCATGTCCATGGAATTTGGCGACATTGTCGCAAAGTTTAACATCTTTGATGCTATGAAATATCCCTTGGAAGAGCACTCTGTTTTTCATATTGAATTGATCTCTGAGTTGGTTGAGGACACTTGTTCTGAATTGTTCTCACTGGATTTTCCATCCTTATCTGGGTTTGATGATATTTATTCATGTGTTGATTGTACTGACACTAACCTTTGTGTTGTATGTGCTGAGATTGATGCTGCCTTGCAGGGTGACATGTTTCCTACAGGTGAAGCTGTTGTCAATGAAGTTGTTTATGCAGTTGATGCTCTCGACATCCCAGCTGCCCCAAACACGCCATCCATCGAGCAGCCCCCATCCTTAGAGCTGAAACAACTCCCAGATAATCTGAAATACGCTTATTTGGGAAGTGATGAAAAACTCCCTGTTATTATCTCTTCTAACCTTGATTTCGATCAGGAAAATAAACTTTTGCAGGTTTTGAAGAAGCACAAGAAGGCAATTGGTTGGACATTAGCTGACATCCCAGGTATTAGTCCTTCCTTGTGTATGCACAGGATTTTACTTGAGGATGGTGCGAAAACAGTAAGGCAGCCCCAAAGGCGGCTTAATCCATTGATCCTCGATGTCGTGAAGAAAGAGGTAACCAAACTCTTGCAAGCAGGTATTATTTACCCTATCTCTAACAGTAAATGGGTAAGCCCAGTCTGAGTTGTACCTAAGAAACTGGACTCACAAAGTGGTAAAAATGAAAAGAATGAACTTGTCCCTACTAGAGTTCGGAATATTTGGAGGGTTTGTATTGATTACTGAGGATTGAACGGGCTACTAGGAAGGATCACTTCCTTTTACCGTTCATTGACCAAATGCTTGAGCGGCTTCTTTGGTAAATCACATTATTGTTTTCTTGATGGTTTTTGAGTTACTTTCAAATTCATATTGCACTGAAGATCAAGAAAAGACCACTTTTACATGCCCATTCGGTACATTTGCTTACGGGAGGATGCCTTTTGGTCTTTGCAATGCTCCGGCACTTTCAATGATGCATGATTAGCATTTTTGCTGATTTTATTGAAAATTGCATGGAAGTGTTTATGGATGATTTCTTTGTTTATGGTTCTTCATTTGATGCATGTTTGAGCGGTTTAAATATGGTTTTGGAGAGATGCATCGAAACTAACCTTGTTTTAAATTATGAAAAATGCCATTTTATGGTTGAGCAGGAATTGTTTTGGGTCACATAATTTCGAAAAAGGAATTTCGTAGACCCTGCTAAGATTGATGTGATTTCTACATCTTTGCCTTATCCATCTTGCATTCGCGAGATTCGTTCTTTTCTTGGTCATGCGGAGTTTCTGGTAGCGCCATTAAGGATTTCAAAGAAGATAGCTCTTCCATTTGTCCAACTTCTTGAAGAATGACGTTACTTTCAACCGATGACAAATGCAAAGCGGCGTTTATTGACGTCTTGAAGAAAGCATTGACCTCTGCTCCCGTCATCCAGCCCCACATTTGGACCGACCTCCTTTTGAGATCATGTGTAATGCTTCTAACTATCTTTGTTGGGGCTGTCCTTGCACAAAAGAGTTGACAAGGCTGCCCCATGTTATTTATTATGCTTCTAGGACTTTAGATTCTCGCACGTCTAATTACACCACCACCGAAAAGGAACTTACGGCTATTGTTTTTGCTCTTGATAAATTCGGATCATATTTGCTAGGTTCCAAGGTTGTTGTTTTTTACTGACCATGCAGCTTTAAAATATTTGTTGAAGAAGCCAAAAGCGAAACCGAGATTGATTCGGTGGATGTTGTTACTTCAAGAGTTTAATGTGGAGATTAAAGATAAAAGTGGAGCTGAGAACTTGGTGGCTGATCACTTGAGCAGAATAGAAAAGGATGAAGATCCTTATCCCATTCCGGATGACTTTCCTGATGAGCAGCTTTTACTTATACATGGAGTTACTCCTTGGTATGCTGATATTGTTAATTATCTTGTTGCTGGTGTTTTTCCTACAGGTGCATCCAGGACACAAATTCACAAACTCAAAAGTGACGCCAAATATTATGTGTGGGATGACCCGTATCTTTGGAGGTTTGGCAGTGATCAAGTAATTAGGAGATGTGTTCCCGACTATGAGATTGAATCAATTTTGCATTTTTCTCATGCATCTCAAGTCGGGGGACACTTTGGTCCTCAAAGGACTGCAAGAAAAGTCCTAGACTCAGGGTTCTATTGGCCCACTGTTTTTAAGGATGCTGATGAGACTTACCGCACTTGTAAGGAGTGTCAGATAGCAGGTACTGCCATCACTCGCAAACAGCCTTTCGATGTCCAGGGGCACTAGGTGTTTATGAATGGGTGGTCATGCCTTTTGGTTTAAAAAATGCTGGTGCCACTTATCAAAGGGCAATGAATTCTATGTTTCACGATTTTATTGATGATTTTATGCAAGTATACATAGATGATGTGGTGGTTAAGTCATCCTCAGAATGTGGTCATTTAGACCATCTTCGACGTTCTTTTGAACGAATGAGGAAATATGGATTGAAAATGAATCCAACCAAATGTGCTTTCTGTGTACGTGCGGGTGAATTCTTGGGTTTTGTAGTACACAAGAAAGGCATAGAGATCAACGAAAATAAGACTAAAGCAATCATGGAAACGAAGGCTCCTTCGACCAAGAAAGAACTTGATCCATTTGTTAGGAAAATTAATTTCCTTGAAGATTCATCTCAATCTAAGTGGCAAAACACAAGTTTTTTCGCCATTATCGAGATTGAAGAAAGAAGATGAATTCAAGTGGGAGCAGGTTCACCAAGATGCTTTCAACGCAATCAAGTCTTATTTGGTCAAACCACCAATTTTATTGCTGTTATTGGAAACAAATTGCTAAAATTGTATATAGCGACTTAGATAACACAATAGGTAGCATGTTAGCGCAAGAGGATGATAGTGGTGTCGAAAGACCCATTTATTACCTTAGTAGGGTTTTGATCGATCTTTGAAACTAGGTATAGTCCAATTGAGAAAGCGTGCCTTTGCTTGTATTTTTCTTATACAAAATTGAAGCAATATATAAAATCGTGAGATGTTTATGTTTATTCGCATTTTGATGTTATTAAACATATGTTGTCAAAACCAATGTTGCATAGTCGAATTGGCAAATGGGCTTTAGCTTTGCTAGAGTACAACTTAACTTACCAACCCCTTAAATCAATTAAAGGACAAGTGGTTGCGATTTTATAGTAGACCATTCTCGTTGTCGAATGTGAAATACATTCGTTAGACATACGCCTTGGAGATTATACTTGATGGCTCAAGCCATAAAAATGGAGCAGTATTGGAATTTTGATTATCTCGCCGTAAAATACTCCAACGAAGTATAAATTTAAAATTCGAGACTCTTGCTCAAATAATGAAAAGTGAATATGAGGCTTTAATAGTAGGCCTTAAAATTTTACTCGAATTGGGGGCAAGTTATGTTGAAATAAAAGGTGACTCTCAATTAGTGGTCAAACAATTGACAAAAGAATACAAGTGTATTAATGAACACCTTATTAAATATTTCGTTATTGCCAATACTTTGCTAAAAAGGTTTACATTCGTTCACCTAGAACATTTACCACGAATTGAAAATCACGTGGCAAATGAATCGCACAAATTGCCTCAGGTTACAAAGTATCGAAGCAAAGCCTAGAAGAGTTAATTGAGATAAAAGATAAATTAATCTCAGAAGACTCTCTCTATAATACTCCTTTGACGTTATTGTCAACACCAAAAATTGGGGGGGCAATAAATACAAATGAAGTCTTGGCGCTTAAAAACGTCACATTTTTGTGATATTGACTTGGCGTAAATTTTTGCTATTGACAATATGGTTGATGATGATTGGCGAAAACCCATTGTAGAGTATTTGCAAAATCCTACAGGAACACTAATAAAAAGTAAAGTCTGAGCTCTAAGCTATGTGTTAATTGGAAACGAATTGTACAAACAAACTCCTGAAGGGGTACTACTAAAATGTCTTAGTGAAAACGAGGCATATTTGGCAGTTTCTGATACACATAGTGGAGCATGTGGCTCACATCAAGTAGGCCACAAAATGAAATGGTTGTTATTTCGACAAGGAATGTATTGGCCAACTATGCTAAAAGATTGTATAGAATTTGCCAAAGGTTGCCAAGAATGCCAAAAACATGCTGGGATACAACATGTGCCTGCAAACGAGTTGCATTCTATAGTGAAACCTTGGCCATTCAGAGGTTGGGCTTTAGATGTGATTGGAGAAATAAAACCAACCTCGTCGAAAGGCCACAGATACATTCTAGTAGGGATTGATTACTTTACTAAATGGGTAGAGGCAATACCTTTAGCCAATGTAGATCAAGAGGCAGTGATAAGGTTTATTCAAAATCATATCATTTATAGATATGGAATTCCAGAAACCATTACTACGGACTGCTGCATTTGTTTTTCTTCGGGTCGAAAAATGGTAGATTTCATTCTTGAAATTGGTTTCAAGTTATTGACTTCGACACCATACTACGCACAAGCCAATGGTCAAGTAGAGGCTGCTAATAAAATCATTATTAACTTGATTAAAAGCACGTTGGACGTAAGCCTAGAAGTTGGCACGATTCTCTTGACCAAGTGTTATGGGCTTGTCGAACTTCACCTAAAGAGTCTATAAACACCACTCCCTACAAAGTTAACATTTGGGCATGATGCGGTGTTACACGTCGAGATTTGTTTACAATCAATAAGGATTGAAACAATGTGAAATCCTTTTGATCATTATTGGAATATGATGATTGATGAATTAGTTGATTTAGGCGAAGAGAGGTTGTTAGCTTTAGAGATGCTTATTCGACAAAAAGAAAGAGTAGCTAAAGCCTACAATAAAAAGGTTAAGTTAAAAACCTTTGAGGAAGGGGAGTTAGTGTGGAAAGTCCTATTACCTATGGATAAAAAAGATAGAGTGTTAGGCAAATGGTCACCAGGGTGGGAAGGCCCATTTCGCGTGTTGCGATGCTTTTTGAATGGCGCTTATGAAGTCGAAGAGCTAGGTGACGAAAATAGAATCTTTAGAATAAATGGCAAGTATTTAAAACGATACAAGCCAACGTTAACTGAGATAAAAATTGAGCAATTATAAGTAAACGAAAATTGTTCATAAATGGCAACGTATAAAGAAATTGTTAAAGTTACACAGCCATTTTTAGAATGCTAAACTATTACAGTCTCAGAAATTCGACAAGGTAGCCTTATGCCTCTCCATAATGCTAACACTCGAGAGAAATAGAGGTGTCGAGAAGGTGCGGCTCTTTGTCGAGGTCGGCGAGAATAGCTTGATGCTTGTCAATCTTCTCCAAGTGCTCAATACCGCCAATGCTTTGGTGGTTTTTGTGGACGAAGAAGCAGCACTCATGCGTTCGACGATCAGGCTCTTCTGATGCTCTGCGTTTGACAGTTTAAGTTGGAGTGTCTTTATCTCCTCGTCAATACGCGCAATCTCTGCATCCCATTCAGCGATTGCTTTCTCATCATTAGTCGCTTGGGTTTTTGAGAGCCTCGATATCGTCTTGATCGGCCTTAAGAGAGGCGAGTTCTACCTCGCGAGTTGAGTCTCTTGAACCTTGCGCTTGGAGGTGGTCGGCCGTTGGTTGATTAGAAGGAAAGTTGCTCAAAAATAGGGCCAAATTCCATGAAGAACGAAAGGGCGTTTTGAGGAGGGTCCAATTTGGTGATCTTGTGAATGAGGGTTTTACCTCAAGATACATGATGAGTCATTTTCAATGGTCGCCACCAAGTCCCCTTCTAACACCTTCGCTCTTCAATCGCAAAGCGGAGCTTTCGACCGTCTCCGATTGATAGAACTTAGAGAGTTGTTCGAGGCGCAAATCAAGCGGCTCGGCGAGCTCTTAAGACTCAACATGATCTTCAAGGTCGCCAAAGGATTTGTCTTCTTTAGCTCGGCTAATTCTTGATCGCTAATATTTGTTAGATGACTCTTTCGCGTAAGCACTTTGATTTGCAGGTCCCCACTCTAGGTGCCTCTTGTTCTTGATCGATCATATTCTCTTGGTATTTCGAGCAGAGATACCCACTAGTCGTCCGGTTGTTGGAATGTTAAGTTACGGAACTTGGCGGTTTCTCCAACAATGATCCCCGGCTCGACTCTACCAGGCGGTTGGAATAGCCTCCTCCATAGTAGGAGCATTCTCTTCGACGCCGCCTCTTGTTCGACATTTCAAAGACTTGGAGCAAACTCCTCAAAAAACAGGATTTTGTGGTTATCCAACGCTTGGAAAATTTCTTCAGTAGATACACCCTAAGGAGATGAAGGAAAAGGGAGCACGGGGGCTGACAACTCTAGATCAGCAGCCTCAACCATAGATTGAACTTCAGGTTTGTCCACGAGCAGTCCACCCACCTAGGCACAACAAGGTATATCAGTTAAGTTAAGGATTGGAAAGGTGAGACCGAATAAGTCTAAACTAATGTCGAAAGGGAGTTTACCTCTTGTACCTTAAGCCTCTTGATTGGAGGAGAAGAAGGTGGTTCAGGAGCCTCATCAATAATGATGCCTTGAGCTGCCCTTTGAATCTCAGGGAGGTTTCTTTTCTTCGACCTCTGAGTGAGGGGGATGTTGTCATCACTTTCGGTGTCTGCGAGAAAAAGAATTTGGGTTATGACAAGAAAGTGAATGACAAAGGGAAGAGAAATTTGACGGATTAACAAGGCAAGAGTATAGTACCTCATCTTCGGGAAGGACCATTTTCTTTTTAGCTTTGGCTCTTTGAGGATTTTGCACAGGTTGTTTTCTAAAAAGAAGGTTTTCGACATAAGTAAAAGTCGTAATCAAAAATAACTTGAAGCGAATAAATGGCAACATACCTTCTTTAGGACAATGTCTGGAGTAGATCTCACGACCACTGTCTTCTTGGTTGCTGGAGGAGATTTTGCTGTGGTAGCCTTGCTTACTTTGATCTTGACTTGGGTGCGAGTTGATCGACGTCGAAAAACATTGATAAGCAAACAGAATAAAACTAAGTTCTGAAAGACTCGAAGGATTTGGGTATCAAGAAGTAAATACAGGTTGTTCGAAGGAAGAGGTCGCCACCAATTTCTTCATAATATTTTCTGCAAAGGTGTCACTAGCCTCTCCAAAGAAGAAGTGGTGTAGTAATCACCCACCATTCATGAAATTTCTTGGTGCATGAGAATCTGGGGTTGAATTTGAGAGGTTGAAATTCAAGGCCTGTAGTGGAATTTCTTGAAGGCTTGTTTGTAGCCGCCATCGTTTTTCGGATTCGAAAATTCTCGCCTATGAAAACACACCTTGGCGCAGTCGAATCGACAAAGGCCAAAGTATGCAGCGAGAATAACTTGGGAAGTATTTCTTAATTCGAAGCTATTTTTAGTTTTGCAGGAGGTAAGTCTGGTAGAGAGAATAGCGAGAAGAGAGGTAGGTTTGCGATTTGGGTAATCTCCTCAGCGTGTTCGATGTAAGAAGAGGGAAATGGTTGCCGAAACCAAGTTGGACCGAAAGGCCTTTGCACAAAGGGAGCCATGGAGTCTGAAACTTGTGCACTTCAGAACATGTCGAAGTGAATTTGAAAGACTCTTACGGAGGAATATTTATCCGCTTGGTTTCAATGGGCTAGTCGAATCCCTTCATCCTCCTAGACTTTAAGGTTGGTTGAGCGAGACTTAGGAATATCTGAGACCTAGTCGAGACTCGAAAGTGGCTAATGACCACAATTGCAATAAGCCACAATGGGCGAAGCCAAGAACTTGTTGGTGGGTTCGTCTTCTTTCGATTCTAGAACAAAGATTATCAAGCTCCCGATAGAGAGAACCCAACAACGGTTTGGCAAGACTAATGTTTTCTTTCGTGGAGTTGAAGTTGCCGATGGAATATAGGTTTTAGAAACACAGAGTGAACAGCACAGAAAAAAAAAGGATAACCAAAGGGTTAAGAAGGCTCACGTGTTCTTTCTTTAGACACATCGTGTCAGTGTCACGGTTGTGGTGTTCTGTGATGTAAGGAGCAAAAGTGGCATTGTTGAAAGTGAACGGGTATTCATAATCAGGATGAGCAGGGTCAAAAGTCTCACCTAGGGGTTTCAGACCTGTGATGGCAGCAACATCTAGTAAAGTGGGAGTCAGCATGCCACACCTCAAGTGGAGGCTATGAGTAGCATAACCCCAAAGCGCATATAGCAGCCAATATCAAAGTGCTGTCATACTTAGGCCCATACCTAGACAACTGGATAAGGTCAAAAATACCTTGTTTTTTCCAGATGTCGGCCTTTTTAGCCTCTACCTTGTCGAGCCAGTCTATGTAAATCTGTTGGTCGAGCCTAGGAGCAGACCTAAAAACCCTGGAAGGACTATTCAGAAATTCTAAATGAAAAGGGGTCTTAGTGAAAATTCTGGGTTGAAGACAGGCATGACTGGGGAAAATTTCAGAAGCCTCAGTGTTTTCTAACAGGATATCAGGAAGAGGACCTAGATATGCATGAGTATAAACCCTAGTAGAGGAATCAATACAGGTTTGCCATTGAACCGCTTTCGATATGTCGTGAATATCGGGCTCATCAACGAAGCCATCAAGGGTTTTAGGTCCGTTGGGTTCGCTGTTCTTCGTTGAACATTCAAAGTTGGATGAGGAAGCCATGAGAGATAAAGAGCAAATGCGAGACGAAATTCAAGCGTAGGTCGAAGGAAGGGAATGAAAGTTTGAAACTTTAGTGATTTTGGGGGTTTTTGCAAGACGCAGAGAATGAAGAATGCAGAAAGACTTCGCAAAAGTTCAAAGCGAGTAAAAGAGGAATCTGAAGGGTTGTAGCCGTTTATATATGTTGGGAAGCTACGATTATTGGCACGTTCGCCATAACTCGCACGTTCGCGACGTTTGAGAGACGTGATGGCCCACCAACTATGCAACGTGTGCCAATAAGACGGTTCATTTTACTGTGCAAGTAATGATGGTTGTCTTTTCGACCCTTTGTTGAAATGCAAGAGCGGTAGAAATGACGATTACGCTGATATTCAAAAATGCCTTTTCTTCCTCCATTCCTTATTCCGTCGAAAAAACATTTTTGGGGGCAACTGTTACTCTCAAAATTCGACAAGAGGGCATTAAATTAAGCTTTAAATGGTATTGATTGCACATTTAATAGTATTCGTGAGCCGCAGTCAATGTTCAAGTCAATGTACCATAAATTCGACGATAAAGTTGTACAAGTCTTGACGATAACGCAAGCAAACTTCGGCATGCACTTGGTTCTTCAAGCTACGAAACAATGTCGAAACCTTCGACATGGAGAGGGCCCAATTGCTCGACAAAGTTGGGTCCAATACTTCGCCAAATCCTTCGACAACAAGTCGGTCGAGGCGCGCAAGAAGCATCAGTTAGTGGCGGTTATTTCCACGGTTTTTAGGAAGTAGTTATCGTGCTTGCCCACGATTGTATCCGAGAGTATAAATACTCCCCTTGTAATAGGAAAACGGGGTCACCACATCTTTACAAAAACTCGTGAAACTCAACTTCCAAGTCAAAGCGAAACAAGAGTGAATCGGATCATATTATGCGTGTCGGTGGACCACCTTCTTCTTTCTATCATTTTAATGCAATTTTTACTTGTTTTTACGTTTGTTGCACTTCTTGCTTTTATTCTGCTTTCAAACTATCTCTTCCTACTATTTTCTTGTTCTTACGCACGCTAAAAGACACAAAACTTAAAGGCAATTGTCAAAGAGATTTTCTAGTTTGATCTCACAGTCTTAATATTGAAAACTAGTGATTGTTTGCTAAAAACACCAGCGAACACAAAGACATAGACTGTGTCGAACCAACATTGGTCATTGACATCGTGGGAACGGTTATTGATGTTACTGGGGCCATTGTCCCTGTAACATTACCAATACTGACACTCGTAGAATCTACGGTTGTTCCTTGCCCTTGTGATACCACAGGGTTAGAACTAGATGCGTTGTTAGAATTGGTACGTACCATTCTACCACTCCTCAAGTGCATACAAATACACACACTTATAGAAACAACACAACGTTAATGGCAAAGGTCCCACCGTGCAAGCAATTTGTTTCTTTGGTGTTTTTAGCAAACAATCACTAGTTTTCAATATCGAGACTGTGAGATCAAACTAGAAAATCTCTTTGACAATTGCCATTGAGTTATGTGTTTTTCACGTACGTAAGAACAGTAAATAGTAGAGAGAAACGGATTGAAAGTAAAACAAAAGCAGTAAATGCACTGAAGACAAAAGGAAAGTAAAAACTTGCATTAAACGAAGAAGGAAAAAATGGTTCACCAACACGTACAAAGGATCTGTTTCACTCGTGTTTCGCTTTGACTTGGAAGTTGAGTTTCTCAGAGTTCTTGTAGAATGTGGTGACCCTGATTTCCTATTACAAGGGGGTATTTATACTCCTAGGAACGATCGTGGGGGAAAGGGTAACTGCCTCCTAAAACTACGGGAGAGTAACCGCCCACTACTTGCTGCTCGGCACTTTCGACTAACCCGTTGTCAACCGCTTGACGAAGTGTTGCGTCCTCTCTTGTCGAAGACTCCTTGCATTACTTGCTTCATAGCTTTGAGAACTAAGCTTGTCGAAGCTCACTTGCACTCCTTGCCCTTGTCTGCCTTTCCTGTCGAAATCATGGTGCACTGACTTGAATATTGACCTATGGCCCACAGAACAATATTAAATGTGAAGTCGACCCCATTTAAAGCTTCATTTAATGTACTGTCGAAATTTTGAGGTAACACATGTCTATCGAGATTTAAAGGAAAGCGATAAAATGCAATAGAGAAGCTTTTGGTGAGAGTTTGCAATGTGACTATTGCCAACTTGTTTATAATATATTCTTGTCTTGCGGGATAACATAATATCATTGCATAGACTTGAATGATATTTGGAAAAGGAGTCATCAAGAACAACATTTGGCCCCGATATGACTAAAGCCCTCATTATTAATTAAGGTCCATCAGAAATGAAAGAACATAATCTCTTTGCATGTATTCTATTTGAAACACATGAAACTCCTTTTACAATACAAGTGTCATATCAGATAAAACTTGGACGGAATTATATTGGATGGATAAAAACAATCCATTAGTCCATTAACAATCCATTGTAAATAGATGAAATCTAAATTCAACTCATTCAATAAAAACAAATCTTACTCATTCATTAAAGGAGAAAGTGAAGGACTGGAGTACGGTAAAAAACTTCTATGGATCATGCCTAGTGAGAATAGTTCGCAGCTCACTCCACACCACATTGAATAGTCTTCATATTTAGTATTTGTACGTTGCTGTTGCCTTCAAAAGTGATTTTTACTCTTAAATTTATTTTATTGTTCAACTCACTTTTACGTTGAGAGCAACAATACTTATCGATACGAAACAAAAAATCATTGAAACGACGTAGTGGGCAAGCCTTGCCGCTAATATGTAGCCTTATCCATGTTTTTTTATTGTGTTGGGCTGCTAACAATAACTTTCTTACTTTTCGTATCGAACTTGTTACAATCTATTTCCAGCTAGGAAAAAGGACCGAACACAATGATAATACTATACTGATTATCGTGAATGAGAATCAAGCGTAGAGAATGAGAATTGAACTTGGGATCCTTTTTATTGGCCTCAGAAGACTATATTTATATTACAATGTTGTTAAATATTCTTAATTACGATTAATGGTCGAGTTGACTGTTACAGACAAACGAGAGGGAAACCAAGGATTCCTCTCATAATCTCGTCGGCTGCCATTATGGCTAATTTGCTGATCATATAAGGCGGGATATTTATGGCCGGTCGGTTAGCCATGCTGGAGAATCCTTCTTTATCCGAGCAGTCCGAGTGGAAGTCGAGCGTATGTATATACCAGTCGATACGGTTGGGAACAAAACCATATAACAATGCTCTTATACTATTTCATTCAAAATAATTTTCTAACCCCATCCCACCCCACCCCACCTTAGAACCAAACACACACCACATATAGACCAACAACCAATGAAGCCGCCCAACAAAGTAATTGTTTCTATTTTTCAACGCTCACTTAATGGACGGTTGGTATGTATGGTAATGTGGGGCATGCAATAGTCGAGTGTGAATGCAATGATAAACTTTCGTCTCTTCTTAACCTTCTTACTTTGTTCTATTTGAAATGTAGGGTTTTATTCAAATTCTTGTTGGTTGGACTGGCCATTTCTCAGTTTTTTGCTCCTTTGTGCCTCCTTTATGAGCTTTGAATTACCAATAAAATTATTGGGCATTATTAGTTCTTTCCCACTAACTGTCCCTCCTCTTCATGACAGTGACTACTAACTGTTAAACTTAAACATTTCCCCTGTTTCAGTTATTTTTCTATTTCTTCCTATGCCAAACCATATGTGATTGCTAAGGAGTTATTGGTTCAACCAAGTTTGACATAGTAAACGTTTATTTCACTCTTTTGGAGTTAACTGGTCCAAATACCAAACTTGGACATCAGGTTATTGGATTTATTTGGACTAAGTTTTAGATTAAATTAATCCGTTGGTCCCTATAGTTTATCAATTTTTTAATTGAATCTCTATAGTTTAAAATGATATAAAATAGTCATTGTAGTTTTTAGTATTTTTAATAGAGATGTTTTTTCCATACCCCCACCCCTTCTCCATATACCCCCACCCAAAAGTGAAACCCCAAAATGCCCTTTGCAATCTATTTTTTTTTTAAAAAAAATGCCAATCGTATATATGTTATTTTGGACATATATACGATGATCAAATTTACTAGTTTTTTTTTGTCAAGGGGTTCCTTACTTGTTAGGGTTTTTTTTTGGACCCCCACCCCATCGCCAAAAACCCCCACCCAAATTTAAAACCCCAAAATGCCCTTTGAAAACGTATTTTTTTTTTTAAATTTTTAGCCTATCGTATATACTGCTTTGAAGACGTATATACGACCCTATTTTTTTGCCCATTGTATATACACCCCCAAGGCGTATATACGATTGTAAACCCTCCTATAATCGTATATACGCCTTGGGGGTGTATATACGACAAAAAAATAGGGTCGTATATATGTACTCAAAAGGGGTATATACGATGGGTTTTTTAATTTTTAATAATTTGTTTTAATTTTTATTACTAAAAGGCTACTAAAAATTCGTTAAATATTCAAAACTACTCCAAAAATTATAAAAACACCACTAAAAATCTAACAAAACCAAAATAAGGCTATACAAATTTTTTAGATTTTTGGAGACTATGAAAAATTAAAAACAATCGTAAAAAATAGTAAACGATGGAATTTGGGATTTTGAGGCCGTAGTCTCGTAAGAAGTCCCTTCTAGGAGTCTTGATTCTTGAAGTTTTTGATTTAATGGTGTGGTTTCATTACGATCGGAGTATGTTGCCAAAACCGCAGTTTTTTAGCCTAAATTATTCGTTCGACATATAACATCGTCACGTTTTAACGAACTACACACTAAACCTATTTTCAGGGCTTGGCTTAATTAATTTTTATTGGACTTAAAATAAAATACAAATCGTATATACACCTGGGGGGGTGTATATACGACCCTATGTTATAAGGCATCGTATATACACACCCCAAGGCGTATATACGATTAAGGTGGGGGTGTGTCAATCGTATATACGCCTTGGGGGGTGTATATACGATGCCTTATAACATAGGGTCGTATATACACCCCTCAGGTGTATATACGATTGCCCAAATTTTTTTAAAAAAAAATACGTTTTCAGAAGGACATTTTGGGATTTAACTTTTGGGTGGGGGTATATGGGGAAGGGGTGGGGGTAAAAAAAATCTTTTTAAATAATGGCTTGTGTTTTTGATACCCCCACCCCATCCCATAAACCCCCACCCAATTTTAAATCCCCAAAATGCCCTTTGAAAATTAATTTTTTTTTAAAAAAAATAAATAAATCGTATATACCCCTTTGAGTACGTATATACGATGACTATTTTATGTCCAATCGTATATACATACTCAAAGGGGTATATACGATGGGTTTTTTATTTTTTTAATAATTTGTTTTAATTTTTATTACTAAAGGGCTACTAAAATTTCATTAAATAGTCAAAACTACTCCAAAAAATTATAAAAACACCACTAAATATCTAACAAAACCAAAATAAGGCTATACAAATTTTTTTAGATTTTTTGGAGACTATGAAAAATTAAAAAAAATCGTAAAAAATAGTAAACAATGGAATTTGGGATTTTGAGGCCATAGTCCCGTAAGAAGTCCCTTCTACGGGAATCTTGATTCTTGCATTTTTTCGGATTTAATGGCTGTGGTTTCATTACGATCGTAGTATGTTGCCCGAATACTGATTTTTTAGCTTAAATTATTCGTTCGACGTATAACATCGTCACGTTTTAACGAACTACACACAAAACCTATTTTCAGGACTTAATTAATTTTTATTTGACTTAAAATTAAAAAAATACCATAGGGATCGTATATACACACCGGGGTATATATACGACCCTATTTTTTGCCCATCGATATACACCCCCAAGGCGTATATACGATTAATAGGTGTGCCAATCGTATATACGCCTTGAGGGGTGTATATACGATGGGCAAAAATAGGGTCGTATATATACCCCCTGTGTGTATATACTGATGACACAAAAATTTTAAAAAAATACGTTTTCGGAAGGGCATTTTGGGGTTTCAGGTGGTGTGGGTGGGGTATATGGGGATGGGGTGGGGGTACAAAAAAACCCTTTAATAAGAGGCCCAAGGATATCACTTTTGTTATGTAAGGCCCATCTAAATCACTCACATTGCCAAGCATGGCTTATATTATTGATGGATGGATTTCATGTTTTCTTTTTGGAAAAAATAGAGATCATAACAAGTAGGGTTTTTGTACCCCCACCCCATCCCCATAACCCCCCACCCACACCGAAAAACCCCAAAACGCCCTTCCAAAACGTATTTTTTTACAAATTTTGACCAATCATATATACACTGGGGGTATATATACGACCCTATGCATTTAGGCATCGTATATACACCCCAAGGCGTATATACGATTGGAAAACCCCACCTTAATCTTATATACGCCTTGGGGGTGTATATACGATGCCTAAAAAAATAGGTCGTATATATACCCCCTCGTGTATATACGACTCCCATTGTATTTTTTTAATTTTTTAAGTCAAATAAAAATTATATGAGTCCACGAAAATAGGTTTTGTGTGTAGTTCGTTAAAACGTGACGATGTTATACGTCGAATGAATAATTTAGGCTAAAAATCGATTTTCAGGCAACATACTCCGATCGTAATGAAAACCACGACCATTAGAAAGGACTTCTTACGGGACTACGGCCTCAAAATCCCAAATTCCATCAAGCATTATTTTTACGATTTTTTTAATTTTTCATAGTCTCCAAAAATCTAAAAAAATTTGTATAGCCTTATTTTGGTTTTGTTAGATTTTTAGTGGTGTTTTTATAATTTTTTGGAGTAGTTTTGAATATTTAACGAATTTTTAGTAGCCTTTTAGTAATAAAAATTAAAACAAATTATTAAAAATTAAAACCCATCGTGATATACCCTTTTGAGTACGTATATACGACTTATTTATTTTTGCCCATCGTATATACACCCCCAAGGCGTATATACGATTATGGTGAGGTTTGCCAATCGATATACGCCTTGGGGGTGTATATACGATGGGCAAAATAGGGTCGTATATACGTACTCAAAGGGGTATATACGATAGGCTAAAATTTTAAAAAAAAAAATACGTTTTCAAAGGGCATTTTGGGGTTTTAAATTTGGGTGGGGGTTTTTGGCGATGGGGTGGGGGTCCAAAAAAAAACCCTAACAAGTAAGGAACCCCTTGACAAAAAAAAACTAGTAAATTTGATCATCGTATATATGTCCAAAATAACATATATACGATTGGCATTTTTTTTTAAAATAAAATAGATGAAAGCGATTTTTGGGTTTCACTTTTGGGTGCAGTATATGGAGAAGGGGTGGGGTATGGAAAAACATCTCTATTAAAAATACTAAAAACTACAATGACTATTTTATATCATTTTAAACTATAGAGATTCAATTAAAAAATTGATAAACTATAGGGACCAACGGATTAATTTAATCTAAAACTTAGTCCAAATAAATCCAATAACCTGATGTCCAAGTTTGGTATTTGGACCAGTTAACTCCAAAAGAGTGAAATAAACGTTTACTATGTCAAACTAGTAAGGAACCCGCATGAAAAAAATATATTTTGCTTACTGACTTGTGATTAAAACTTCATGGGATTGTCAATTGAAAATTAGTATAAAGTTCCTCGTTCAATTGCTCTGGGTTTCTAAATGTAAGATCTGTTTTGTTACAAGGGCTGTGCTAAATTAGGAATAAATGTCCATCTCTTTTTTGGAACTAGATGGATCTAGAAGCAATAACCCACAATTGATTTTAATGATAACAAATAATGTAGTGTAAGTCAAATTTACCTTGATGTGTCTGATTAAGTGTGCAGGATATTCTATGAACACTATCAACCGAAGATATGCGCTTATTTAAGTTATACTAAAGCATCCGAAGGATATAGTCAAGAAGCAATTCAACTGCTAAAGATAGTGAATGGTGTCAAAGTGTGACTATGCCCAAGAAGCCCAAAGCATCCGATCAAGAAGGATCATCTAATCAAGTTGTATCAATTGTTGACCAAAAAAAATCAAGTTGTATCAACAAGCGCCAATTCTACTAGAAGGCATGCTATACTTGTTATACCCTAATACTCAACAAATGTCTACACTGAAGATGTCATCTGAGCATAGAAGCATTTGCTTGAAGAAAGTGTCTATTTGATAGAGCATCTGGTCAAAAGTTATGTTGACTACGAAGATCAAGAATTTGTTGAAGCACTTAATGACATTTATGAATGCATCCACTAGAAGCAGAAGTTTAATGATAGAAGTTAAGGAGAAAATGACAAAGTCTCAAGACTACCACATAAAGTGAAATTCAAATAAAATATTTCCGTACAAAGTACTGTTGAAACATGAGAATATTTCGTATAAAGTGGAAAACTAAGGGTTCATATAGTTTGGATTGGGAAATTTAGAGTACAAGTGAAACTGGCTTTAGACTTTCGCACTCTTAAATATGTGTTATTATTCTCTTTTCAATATTCTTAATTTTTATTTCTCTCTAAATTCAACCTTTCACTATATCTCTGTCTAAATAATATATGCGCTCAATTAGCCTGAGACTTGCTAGCTAATTACTTGAGTATGATATATGGACTCAAATTGTGACAGATTGCACTTGCCCTTAAATTTGTTTTGGACGAATTGGTCTCCTCTAAACTAATAGAGCAGAGTCTAAAACCACATTCCACAGGATATTTTTGCAGTGACTTATTTTATTGATGGAAATAAACTTATTCAAAATGAATAGGTGACACAGCTGATGTGATTTCATTGGTTCGTGGGTCAGCAGTTTCTAATGAAACTCCACAAGGATCTTCTTTAACCAACATGGCAAGAACATTAAGTGAACTCCATAATTTTGTCACATTGCTGCTTGAATCTCCTAAAGTAACAGCAAAGATTGCATCAAATCCTCCTGCGCCTGGAACTCCAGCCAGCAATACTCCTTCCCTGTTCATTGTAGCATCTAGAAGTTGTGTTTGCGATTCTGGTTCAATCTGCATACATTACAACTTATAAACAACATTGACACCAAATTTCACAAGGGTCACATATATTGAACCTGGACAGACAATTTTATAAGCAACATTGATATCATACAGAGAACAAATAAATAAGTGCTCAGTTAGTGAAATGAACTTACTGGAACACCTGCAGCCTCACCCATTAGGCGCATAAGATGTCTAATCCCCAGCATGGTCTCTTTTGCACCTAGCAGTGCTTTAACAACTGCTTTCTTGCTAGGTTCAGAAATCTCTTCTATCCACTGTATATGTAAATTGTATTTCAAATATCAAAATCAGAGAAAAAAAAGCAAGAAGAAATGTCACAATATATTGAACACATTTAAAAATTGACAGCATGGAATAGCAGTCTCTACGAATCATATCACAAATCTACTTATGAAGTTTGATAAAAAAAAATATACTTATGAAGTTCACAATCGGAGGACTTATAAATACAGCTTTCCACACAGTTGAGGGTCATTAAGAATTCTTGGTGATGCCATTTGCAATATCAGATGCACTCTCTAATCTGACGACATAGGCTTAGCTCTAACTAATTGGTTAGAGTAATGGGCCCATAGGTCAAACCAAATCAAGTATGAAGGAGGCCTAGAGGTCCGATTACAATAAAGATGTTATAATTTGAAGTTAGTTCCAACTATACAGCTAGTTGAAGTTAGACTCTTAACCACATTTTTTGATTCTAGTAACCTATGATGAGTGTGACTCCAATCTAAATGAGCTTCTATGCTCCACTCCAGGGTAATAGAAGTGTGGAAGTCTCTAATCCAATGCAAAAGAAAAATCACAGGATACAGTTTAAGTTATTTCAGTCTAACAGTGAGAATTGTCAAATGTTAATCAGTTTACTTAGCTGCACAAGAATAAATTATATGATCTTCAAATTACTTCTATTGAATAAAAACCACAAATGATCCCAACAAAATACCTTGTCTGATCTGAGCACGGTGCAGCTGTCAATCACAGATTTATATACATCCCACTGTTCTTTTGCTAGTTTTCTTAACAAGTTAAGTTGCATTTCCAATGCTGAATTTGCCTCTGACAATCTACTCCATGTGTCCATGGATTTCTGAGGGTCAGATTTTTGCCAATTTTTTACAGCACCAACCATTGATGGCGTGGAGGATCCACCAGTTCCAGGTTCTCCTAGTAACTAAAAAGAGAAAGATCTTAATAGATGGACCAAGAAAATTCACATGTTCAGATTAGAAAGATAATAAACTTAGGCTACTATTCTTATGTCACTTTCATTGATGATTTTTCCCGTTGCACTTGGTTATTCTTAATGCAAATCTGTTCTTATGTTTTTAATATGTTTCAACTTTTCTACACTAAAGTTCAAGTCAATTTGGTTCTTCAATTAAAACTTTGTGCACTAATAATGATTGTAAATATTTGTCCCTCAATTTCAATCATTTTTTTTTTGACTTCGCACGGTATTATTCATGCTATTTCATGCGCTCACACACCATAGCAGAATTGGTGAGATAACATTTTTCTAGACCATTGAAAAAAGATTATGAATGGAAACCAAAAGTGCAAATATAGTGTTAGATATTATACCCTACCACCCCAAGCTTGCATATTAATACTAACATATGCAAAACTTAAGTTGCTTACAAGAGTCATCAAAGGTGGTAAAGAGAACTCAGTCCTGTCCTCATCCCACCTTCCTTTTAGAATGTCAGCGATTAGTTCTGGCAAGGGCACTGCTTTATCTACAACCTACAATGTCAATACAACAAAGACAATAAAGTCATTGATGTTTCTGGAGCATTTCTAAAAACTCCAAAACAGCATGTAGTCAATTAATGTAAGCGATAAACAACAGAAGCAGGGGCGAATCTTCTTAGGAGGCGGAGCATGCCACGGTACCCGTGAGATTTTCCTAAAATCGATTCATACATAGTATAGAGTTACTATTAGATGATATATATTGATTATACTGCTATTGAAACATCTAGTTGCATTGGTGTAGCGGTTAAGCGCCTTACCTGTAAGCACTGGTTTTGCGGTTCAACTCCTTTGGAAGACATTTCGCTAGTCTTTTTTGTGTATTTTGCAATATTCAAGAGTATTTTTTTCCCAAAAAATGCTGAATCCAAATTTGAATTTGAACCTTGTACATTTATATTGTGGTAAATGAAAAAGACCCGTTCAACTCGAGAGATAATTGCTAAATTCTTAGTGAAATATTACATTTATATTATTTAACAATTTGGTACCCCCAAAAATTATTGTCAAGCTCCGCCACTGAACAGAAGAATTCTAGCATGCCTGTTAATAACAGCAGGTAAACTATAATTACAAGACTAAAGCAAGGATTAGTTACCTTTAGGTTTGTTTACTTAGAGGAAAAGAAAACATACGCAAAGAACATGGCATTGAGATTACACGTTTGTGGAAATAGAATAATTGCGTTTAGTCATGCAGAAGGGTGATTACATTATATATGAACATATTTGTTACAAGAAATTTAAGAATTCACATGTAATAGTTGTAAATAATCTTGAGAGAGAAGCCAGATATGGGTCAAACAAAACCAGGGAGGGTACATTATGCCAATTCCATATTAAATTTACAAATTAATAACATAGTTTGTTCGAATGCATATCTCTTTATTTTACGTGTCTGTGTGTGTGTTGTATGACAAACTTGGATCAACAAAAATCATAGTACCATTGTTCAATACACAAGACATATGAGAAGAGGAAGGGCAATGGCAACAACCTGAGTGAAAAAAATCACTTCTGGCGAAAACCGCACATAGCGTTGACTGCCATAAACAGCTGAACTGACATCAAACCCACTCCCTACTTTCCCTTGTGCAATACAATGTGCAGTTTGAGCTATTTTATGAATCATATCAAGATCTGCAATATCCTTCCTGTCCCGGTGATCTTTCGAAGATGAAATCTTTATGACACCAAGGTAATGAAGTAAAGCAGCAACAACAGCTGTCGTCATCGCTGCAGATGATCCCAAACCAGTTTTTGTAACACCCCAAATCGACAAAATATATTATGACGTGATAAGTATTAAAATAAGTGGTACTTATAAAAGATGATAAGTAGATTTGAATATAACTACTAAATAATTAATAGGTGATGTATATAAATATCTATAAATAAGAATGCTTTTTAACAAAAAGTAGCCACAAGAATGACTAGTCTAAAAGAACAAATAGTACACAGCCCTGTAGTGAAGAATTTGCAGTCCGTGATACTCGCTTACTCTCACTTGTAATAAAACATCTCTGAGTAATTGGATGAGATGATAATGGTCTCTTTTGGTCTAACAACGATTTTAAGTTCGAGTTTCACCGGAGGAGAACAGAAACTTTAAAACTCTTAGGGAAGAATTTTATTTGACTCAAAAAAATTAGTCTCTATAGTTACGCACAGATAATACCTATTATCAATAAAAGAAGAAAAATCTAGATAGACCAAGCAATCACGTGAGAGTTATCTGATCTTACTTGGGAAGGAAGTATGGAATGTGTGGATAGGAATGAATGAGAGAAAACTTACCTCCATCATGTGCCACGTAGAGACTCCAGAGCCTTCTTTTAAGACTATAAATAGGCTGCAACTCTTAATACTCAGAACAAGACAAAACAAACAAGTCCCCACCATTTCTTCCATAACCCCACTCTGTTCAACCACTTTCTCTCCAATCACTATCTTCCTTTCACCATCAATAACTTTTCAAGTCTATAAGTATAATTCTTCTTAACCACGTTACTTCTTCTCTCTCATAAGTTCAACACTTCCTCTCAACCCACGCCCCCGTAAAGTCACAAAAATAGCAGAAGCGTAAAATTAATTAAAAGGTAGGGGTGAGGAACCTCAACAATAGTAGTAGAGTAGCTACTAAATTATGGAGTCAAGGGTGACCCTAGCCCTTTTATAATTGAAATTTAATTAATATAAGTACTATCTTTGTATCTATAAATATTACTCTAATCTGTTATTCATCATCGATCGATGTGTTATCACTGACTGATACTTGTATACTTCGGGCTATTAACTATGACTTAACTGTTACTGAACTATAACTCGAACTAACTACTAAACCTAACTCACTAATTGGAATTATTATGTTCTACTAACACTCTTTACCTTACCGACACTGGAATCTTATCATCTTTAAATCCTACTTCATCGCTATCATTTTATTTACTATCTCTAATATTTTGTTCATATCTCTCACATTACTACTAACCTTTTAATCCGGCTACTATTTGTTCTATTTACTTTCCCATCCGTCTTATTATCTATATGATTAACCCACAATTGTTTATTATCATTTTATGATCTTTATTTTATTACGGCTTGTTTCTCTCCATTTACACCTTACTGTTATTCCTTTATTTATTTCTTGTACTATTTATACTATTATTAATATTTCATTTAAAGTTTCTATTATTATTATTAGTACCATTACTTTAACACAGTTATGTCTATTTACAACTCATATTATTGTTGCTATCTTCTTTGCTATTATTGATAATTTTTCTTTAGCCAAAATTATTCTACAAATAAGCAAACCATCATTGTTTTACTATTTCTTATATTATTGGTACTTCACTGTTAACATCATAAAATTATACAAATAGCTATCAAATTTCTACTTAGATTGATACGGATACTAGTTTTTTTTTTTTTAACTAAATTGTAATTCATGCAAATAATGACTACTTGCTTAATGACTTGTTCAAAACTAACGCCACAACATAATTGTACTAAAGGTGTTTCAAGTATGGTTAGTATTTGGGAAAAATAATTATCACTCCTTAAACTCGACACCTAACATTGAACTCACTTTTGGAACCAATTTATTCGACTCCCAAGGAGAAATAAATAAAAGGAATGACACGGATAAACTTTAAAACATCTGAGTAATATTTTTGGAGTTGAGCTACGCTTTGGTACACGCGTGAGTGCGCAAGTGAAGGTTGAGTTTAACCTTGGGGGCATCACGGTGCGAGACCCCACAAGTGACCAGGTAGTAGCTCCCCTGTGTCGTGGTATTCGATACCCCACTGTGATGATCCTGACTAGACACTGCAAGAACTCAGGATCGGTGTAGAGTGTTCCGTTAAGAAACTGTGAAAAGAGAATTGTACCAAATGAGAATTTGAAACGGAACATGTGCTCCCTGGCCGCTTCCTCTAAATAAGAACCTCTCCATGGAGTAGATATGGGCCCCATATAAAAGAAGAAGATAAAATAAAAAGAGAAAGAAAAACAAGAACATAAATTCTTATAATTAAAAAAAAAAAAAAAAAAAAAAAAAATATATATATATATATTAATAGAAACTAAAATTATCTACTCTTACTTTACTACATTGATTATTGTTGATTCGCACTCACCCCTTGTTTTCTTGTTTGGTTGCATATGTACACTATTTAAGATGGCGGACCATCATCGGACTAGAGTGGATATCACATTTAACAATGGCGTTTGGAACTGGATTACGCTAATTCGAAACCACGCTTGATGGAGATATTATCGTCCATGTCACCACCGCCACTATCCAAATTTTAATACCCGCACTCCATAATCGAACCTAATTGTTTCCTTTGCTCGCCTCAAGACATGTGGGTTGTCACGACTTCACCCTCACATGAGACCCTCCTCGCTTTCCCGTGATACTAGTAGTGATAGTACCTTATGTGTAGAAATCAAGAATGTGATAAATAAGTTAGTTGTCTGCTGTTGTATGGGTGCGTAATACTGCATCAGGTTAGCTTAGGAGAATATGCCGTGGTTGGATAAGTTTGGATGATCTGTAATAGTTAAAAGAAATCGTTGTAACTATATAATCTGCATCAGAATCGACCGAGTAGTAGTATGATAATGATGTATGATATCGATGTATGGTTTTAGTAATACTAGATGTGGTTTTATATATCTATATATATAGATATATGTATATGGTCATAGGAAATCCAAGGAAAAATAATAGTAATAGATAAAATAATTCAATTAAAATAAACAAAAAAAAAAAAAAAAAAAAAAATACATTATGGATCAAAACATCCGAGAGCGTCACATTTAGTGGTATCAGAGCAGGTCGAGTATTATAAGGCCATGAGCATGGACTAACCACGTTTTGCTGCGAATTAAGTTAGGGATATTTGAAGGAACTATAAGATTAAGAATTAAGAGTTGAATTTTGGAATTCTAACTCCTGTACTCTGTAGGAAGCCATGGCCGAGAAAGTAACGGAGAAATGACCGATGTGGTTCAAGCGATCGTAAACATGGTCAAGCGATAGTACATCGACTCAACAAAACCATGGACGAAATGAAGGAGCACTGGATCTCAAGGTCCGGATGAATTCCGTCGTAATAAACCTTCTCAATTTAATGGAGAATATGATCAGGATAAAGTGAATTATGGCTCCAAGAGATGGAAAAGATATTTGAAGCAATGATGTGCCCACCGAGCGACGAGTTACTTATGCAACTTTCATGCTCGCTTGAGAGGTGAATATTGGTGGAAAGCTACCCGCCCATTTCTCGAGGCGGAAGGTCAAGAAATCACTGGGAACTTTTCCGCAACAAATTCTCGAAAAATACTTTCCGCTCGATGTAAAGCATGCTAGAGAAATGGAATTTCGCAATAAGCAAGGAGGAATGTCGGTGGGAGAATATGCAAAGAAAATTTGAATCATTATCCAAATTTTTCGATGTATTTCAAAGATCATCCGGATGAAAACCTGGAAGTGCTTAAAATTTGAAGTCGGATTGCGATATGAAATTCAAGAAGCAATAGCTCCTTTGAATTTACGAGAATTTCTGTGCTAGTAAATAGGTGTAGGGTGATAGAGGACCTAAAGAAAACGAGAGAAAGAAAATTTCAAAATTCGGGACCCTCTCGATTCAGTGGAAATGAAAATTCAGAAGAAACCTTATACCCGCCCACAAGGAAATCAATACCATAATTCAAACTCCGGAGGAAGAGGAGGACTCGGTCAAGTTTAAACCAACATTTTTGAGGTGTTTCAAGTGTGGAGGCTCCTACAATACTAAAGATTGTCCGAATAAGGAAGTGATTTGCTTTAAATGTGGCAAACCAGACATTTCTCTCGAGATCACAACAGGTTCAAAGTCGAAAACCCCATCAATAAGGAGGATACGCCTGTGCCTAAGACAAAAGGAAGAGTGTACACTTTGAGTGGAGCTCAAGCTTCTCACCGATGACCTCATACAAGGTAAGTGCCTCATAGCAAATAAACTTTTAAATGTACTGTATGATTCGGCGCTACTCATTCTTTTATATCGGATGAATGTGCTAAAAACCGAATTTACCCATGTCACAACTCCCTTTTGATTTAATTGTCTCCACCCCTACCCATGATCCAGTAGTAACAGCTTTAGCATGTTTAGGTTGTCCTATCACTATTGAAAATAATAACTTTTCCATAAACTTAGTTTGTCTACCTTTAACCCAATTAGATGTCATAATAGGCATGGATTGGTTATCGGCTAACCATGTATTATTAGATTGTTCAAGCAAAACCTTAATCTTTCCCAACCCTAAGTGTTCTGGATTTCAATCTTCCAACCAAACGACTGCTTCTTCCCGAAAAGAGGCACAAGAATATATGTCACTATCTTCTCTGGAAGTAAAAGGGGAGGCAAATTTGGACGATATACCGATTGTTAGAGAATTTCCCGAAATATTTAAAGAAATCCCAGGATTGCCACCCGACCGAGAGATAGAATTTTCCATCGACCTATTGCCCGGAACTGGTCCTATTTCGATAGCCCCATATCGGATGTCACCGTCCGAATTAATTGAATCAAGAAACAATTGGAGGCCTTATTAGAAAAGAAATTTATCCGACCAAGCGCCTCACCTGGGGAGCCCCCATCATCTTTGGTAAAGAAAAAGGATGGAACCATGAGATTATGTATTGACTACCTGGCATTGAATAAAGTAACCATTAAGAATAGATACCCTTTACCTAGAATAGATGATTTGATGGATCAACCGGAAGGGAGCAACAATATTTTCAAAGATCGACCGCAACTGGATATCACCAAATACGAGTGAAGGCAAAGCAGATATACAAAAACCGCCGAACTCGATATGGACATTATGAATATCAAGTAATGCCGCTCGAGTCACACGAATGCCCTCGCAATTTTTATGGACTATATGAATAGGATATTCCGCCCATATTTGGATAAGTTTGTCGTAGTTTTTATAGGATGATATTCTTATCTATTCATGAGTCCTCAAGAACATGTAGATCATCTTCTGTTAGTTCTACAAGTCCTAAAAGAAAAGCAATTTATATGCAAAGTTGTCTAAGTGTGAATTTTGGTTGAGGAAGTCAAATTTTTAGGACACGTAATTTCAAAGCAGGAATTAGTGTAGATCCATCCAAAGTAGAAGCCATCCTACAATGGGATAAACCCAAGACCGCGGATCAAAACTGTAGTTTCCTCAGTGGTTACCGGTTATTACCGAAGATTTATTGAAGGATTTTCAAAATTGCTCTACCTTTAACCCAACTAACTCGAAAAGGATGCATTTGTATGGACCGATGAATGTGAAAGAAGTTTCCAGGAGTTGAAACGAGATTGACGATGTCGCTCGCTCTAGTACTCCCGATCCTAGTAAAGCGGTTCAAGTGTATTGTGATGCATCGTTATGTGGATTGGGATGCGTTCTTATGCAAGATAGGAAAGTAGTTGCTTATGCTTCTAGGCAATTAAGACCACATGAGAGGAATTACCCAACCCATGATCTAGAATTAGCTTCAATTGTTTTCGCTTTGAAAATATGGAGACATTATTTGTATGGGTCTCAATTTGATGTTTTTAGTGATCATAAGAGTCTCAAATACTTGTTTGACCAAAAAGAATTAAATATGAGACAAAGGAGATGGATGGAGTTCATTAAGGACTATGAATTTGAACTCCAATATCATCCAGAAAAGCGAATGTAGTGGGCGTATGCCCTAAGTAGAAAGACTCTACACATTTCCTCGATGATGATTAGTGGAATTGGAACTCATAGAGAAATTTAGAGACTTAAACTTAGCCGTAGATGTGACAGAAACCGACTTCTGCTAAACATGGTTACCATTTCTAGTAGTTTGTTGACTCATATCAAGGCTAAACAAGAGGTTGATGAGTACCTTCTAGAGGTAATGGAATCAAGAAACAAGGAAAGATGGTTGAGTTTGAAAGTGGTTCCATGGAATAATTAGATTTCAAAATCGGATCTCAGATACCGAGAGTGATCAAGAGATCAAAAAGTTAATTCTGGAAGAAGCACATAAAAGCAGGTTGAGTATACATCCTGGAGCCACCAAGATGTATCAAGATCTCAAGAGGATGTATTGGTGGCCAAAAATGAAGAAGGAAATTGCTCATTATGTAACTAGTTGCTTAATTTGCCAAAAAGCAAAAATCGAACACCAAAACCCGCAGGAATGCTGCAACCATTGGATATCCTGTAATGGAAATGGGACAAGATAGCCATGGACTTTGTTTCAGGATTACCAAGAACCCCAAAGGACATGATTCAATTTGGGTAATTATCGATAAAGCTAACCAAATCGGCTCATTTCCTACCTATCGGATTAGATATTCTTGTAGAAGTTGACCCAAATATATATTAGAGAAATTGTGAGGCTACATGGAGTACCATCAAGTATAATTTCGCATGAGATCCAAGGTTTACTCTCAAAATTTTGGGATAGCTTACATAAAGCTCTTGGCACTAAATTAAGGCTAAGTTCTCGATATCATCCGCAGCATGCATTTCATTAACTGAGCGGACGATTCAATCTTTAGAGGATTTATTAAGAGCTTGTGTCTTAGAATATTCCGACAACGGGATGAATCTGTTGCCATTAATTGAATTTACTTATAACAATAGTTTTCATTCTAGTATAGAATGGCCCTTACGTAAGCTTTGTATGGACGAAGATGCAGAACCCCACTATGCTGGTATGAGACCGAGAATCACTCATTTTAGGACCGTAAATAGTGCAATGCATCACGAGAGAAAATAAAGATGGTTCAGAGAAGATAAAAACAAAGACAAAGTAGACAGTAAAAGTTATGCCGATAAAAGGAGAAGGCCCTTGAATTCCAAGAAGGTGAACATGTATTCTTGAAAGTCACACCGTTGATCTGGGGGGCAGAGTAATGAAATCTAGGAAACTTACACCTGCATTTATTGACCTTATCAAATTCTCCGTCGAATTGGTCCCGTAGCTTACCAAATAGCCTTGCCACCTTTTCTTTCAAACCTTCACGTTGTTTTTCACGTGTCACATTCTAAGAAAGTACATATCCGATCCTTCACACGTGATAGAACCCGATACAAGACACCTAAAAGAAAATTTGACATATGAGACCCTACCATTAAAGTCTCGCATGTGAGAATGAAACAAATTTCAGAGGAAGAGAAATCCCACTAGTAAAAGTAATATGGAACGAGAATACGGAGATGCTACTTGGGAATTAGAGGAAAAGATGATGGAACGATATCCGCATTTATTCGAAGGTGAGCAAATTTCGAGGACTAAAATTTTTATAAGTGGGGGAGAATTGTAACACCCCAAATCGACAAAATATATTATGACGTGATAAGTATTAAAATAAGTGGTACTTATAAAAGATGATAAGTAGATTTGAATATAACTACTAAATAATTAATAGGTGATGTATATAAATATCTATAAATAAGAATGCTTTTTAACAAAAAGTAGCCACAAGAATGACTAGTCTAAAAGAACAAATAGTACACACCAGAGTGAAGAATTTGCAAACCGTGATACTCGCTTACTCTCACTTGTAATAAAACATCTCTCGAGTAATTGGATGAGATGATAATGGTCTCTTTTGGTCTAACAACGATTTTAAGTTCGAGTTTCACCTGAGGAGAAATGTAAACTTTAAAACTCTTAGGGAAGAATTTTATTTGACTCAAAAAATTAGTCTCTATAGTTACGCACAGATAATACCTATTATCAATAAAAGAAGAAAAATCTAGATAGACCAAGCAATCACGTGAGAGTTATCTGATCTTACTTGGGAAGGAAGTATGGAATGTGTGGATAGGAATGAATGAGAGAAAACTTACCTCCATCATGTGCCACGTAGAGACTCCAGAGCCTTCTTTTAAGCACTATAAATAGGTCATGCAACTCTTAATACTCGTAATAACAAGACAAAACAAACAAGTCCCCACCATTTCTTCCATAACCCCACTGCTCAACCACTTTCTCTCCAATCACTATCTTCCTTTCACCATCAATAACTTTTCAAGTCTATAAGTATAATTCTTCTTAACCACGTTACTTTCTCTCTCTCATAAGTTCAACACTTCCTCTCAACCCACGCCCCCGTAAAGTCACAAAGAAGAAGCGTAAAATTAATTAAAAGGTAGGGGGTGAGGAACCTCAACAATAGTAGTAGAGTAGCTACTAAATTATGGAGTCAAGGGTGGTGACCTAGCCCTTTTATAATTGAAATTTAATTAATATAAGTACTATCTTTGTATCTATAAATATTACTCTAATCTGTTATTCATCATCGATCGATGTGTTATCACCGATCGATACTTGTATACTTGGGCTATTAACTATGACTTAATCACATCGAACTATAACTCGAACTAACTACTAAACCTAACTCACTAATTGGAATTATTATGTTCTACTAACACTCTTTACCTTACCGATAATCGAATCTTATCATCTTTAAATCCTACTTCATCGCTATCATTTTATTTACTATCTCTAATATTTTGTTCATATCTCTCATTATTACTAACCTTTTAATCCGCTACTATTTGTTCTATTTACTTTCCCATCCGTCTTATTATCTATATGATTAACCCACAATTGTTTATTATCATTTTATGATCTTTATTTTATTACGGCTTGTTTCTTCCATTTACACCTCATCGTTATTCCTTTATTTATTTCTTGTACTATTTATACTATTATTAATATTTCATTTAAAGTTTCTATTATTATTATTAGTACCATTACTTTAACACGCTTATGTCTATTTACAACTCATATTATTGTTGCTATCTTCTTTGCTATTATTGATAATTTTTCTTTAGCCAAAATTATTCTACAAATAAGCAGCCATCATTGTTTTACTATTTCTTATATTATTGGTACTTCACTGTTAACATCATAAAATTATACAAATAGCTATCAAATTTCTACTTAGATTGATACGGATACTAGTTTTTTTTTTTTTAACTAAATTGTAATTCATGCAAATAATGACTACTTGCTTAATGACTTGTTCAAAACTAACGCCACAACATAATTGTACTAAAGGTGTTTCAAGTATGGTTAGTATTTGGGAAAAATAATTATCACTCCTTAAACTCGACACCTAACATTGAACTCACTTTTGGAACCAATTTATTCGACTCCCAAGGAGAAATAAATAAAAGGAATGACACGGATAAACTTTAAAACATCTGAGTAATATTTTTGGAGTTGAGCTACGCTTTGGTACACGCGTGAGTGCGCAAGTGAAGGTTGAGTTTAACCTTGGGGGCATCACTGTGAGACCCCACAAGTGACCGTGTAGTAGCTCCCCGTGTCGTGGTATTCGAGCACTCCCATCGTGATGATCCCGACTAGACAATCGCAAGAACTCAGGATCGGTGTAGAGTGTTCCGTTAAGAAATCGTGAAAAGAGAATTGTACCAAATGAGAATTTGAAACGGAACATGTGCTCCTGGCCGCTCCTCTAAATAAGAACCTCTCCATGGAGTAGATATGGGCCCCATATAAAAGAAGAAGATAAAAATAAAAAGAGAAAGAAAAACAAGAACATAAATTCTTCTAATTCAAAAAAAAAAAAAAAAAAATATATATATATATATATATATATATATATATTAATAGAAACTAAAATTATCTACTCTTACTTTACTACATTGATTATTGTTGATTCGCACTCACCCCTTGTTTTCTTGTTTGGTTGCATATGTACACTATTTAAGATGGCGGACCATCATCGGACTAGAGTGGATATCACATTTAACAATGGCGTTTGGAATCGGATTACGCTAATTCGACAAACCACGTTTGATGGAGATATTATCGCCCATGTCACCACCGCCACTATCCAAATTTTAATACCCGCATCCATAATCGAACCTAATTGTTTCCTTTGCTCGCCTCAAGACATGTGGGTTGTCGCTTGCACTTCACCTCACATGAGACCCTCCTCGCTTTCCCGTGATACTAGTAGTGATAGTACCTTTATGTGTAGAAATCAGTAATGTGATAAATAAGTTAGTTGTCTGTTGTATGGGTGCGTAATACAGACCGGTTAGCTTAGGAGAATATGCTGTGTTGGATAAGTTTGGATGACTGTAATAGTTAAAAGAAACTGTTGTAACTATATAACTGTACTGTAACTGGACTGGAGTAGTATGATAATGATGTATGATATCGATGTATGGTTTTAGTAATACTAGATGTGGTTTTATATATCTATATATATAGATATATGTATATGGTCATAGGAAATCCAAGGAAAAATAATAGTAATAGATAAAATAATTCAATTAAAATAAACAAATAAAAAAAAAAAAAAAAAAAAATACATTATGGATCAAAACATCCGAGAGCGTCACAGTTTTGGCCACTTCAGGCTTGCAATTTTCTTCATCAGCATCATCAGTATTGAAGGTAATGGGGGCAAATGGTGGAAGGGTGACCAATGATTCTGGCGTCAAAGGGAGTGCGCGTCTCTCGATCTGCATAAACATGTTTTAAGACATCAACATCTTCGTCTAGGCTTTTAAGTACTTTAAAATGTTCAACTCATCAAAATTGAAGGAGAATGACTAGTGAGGAGAAAGGACGAGGAAAATGGTGTGTAGAAAGTATACAAACATAAGAAATTACCTCATTCCTATAAGAATAAAAATCATTGGAACCCAAAATTGTAATGTCAAGACCTGTGCGACCAACACATTCATAAGATTGGATGTTTGAAGCTGTTGTAAATGTTCATTTATTGAAGGGTTGAGAAAAGCAGTATAACCTTGTAAAAGTAGTTTGTGTAACAAGTCCTTTTATTCTGGTCAAATGTTGCATAAGCAGCAGCCACGGAATATTGCAGTGCATACTCCACAAAAGGATTCCCTGTTTCACTGAAATAACAAAGTAACTCCTGTAAGCTATTACGATTCAGGAAATAAATTGAACTGGATTGTTGAATTAAAGGTACAGAGTTTAGTTATATATATTGATAGTTGAGAAGGCCAACTAATAGTTAATGGAAGAAATAGAAATGTAGTTATCAAAGTTTGTTTTAAGTTGTGACCCATCAATTAATCAACTTTTTTTTATATGCAAAGAATGGGATTAAGGGAAGTACAACAATTACATAGGAAGCGGGGTCTCGTTAAAACCTCTCTAGGCCAAAACCCAGCTTAAAAAAAGCACTGCAGAGAGAAAAGAAGAGACTCAAAGTTACACTGATAAAATACAGTCCAATGGGCAATTCAACCAACCCACATAACTCAGTTTTGTCTTCCTACCCTTCCTAGAAATAAATCACCCCCATGATACATATTTTATATGAATTATCTTCTACTGAACCTGATATAAGCCTAACCTATCTGTATAAGCTATTATTAGTGAGAAACTACAAAAGACCACTATTTTTTTTTTTTTTCAGCTTTGATAAACCACACACACTTGCTAATAAATGAGGTGTAAATTTCAAGGTTCATAATTGTGACCTTAGGCCCTCAAGTGTAGCAACAAAAAAATGAATTGTTTTGACTTTTGACATAAATGAAAACCTGCCTGGAGGAAACAGTTTGGATGGTAAGATTTTCTAACTCTATTTTGTACAAGGCTTCTCTGGAGAGCTGAGGAGAGGTTAATCTAATATCTGCCCAATCCTGGATGAAAAGCAAGCAATTAAAATATCAAATGGTAATAAAAGGAAGAACAAAACAATAGATAAAGTGATAAACTATATGAGGGAATAAATAACGAGCCAATACCCAGCTATCAGGTTTACTTTCAGCGTAAAGGGGTTTGACAATAGCATAAAAGCGAGCATTTGTACTGAGAATAAGCCCTGCATTGGGTCTCTCCAAGATGAGGTAACCACCTGTCATCAACACCTTTCCAGGAGCAGAAACAACCCTGTCCATGTCCATGTCAATGTCAATTTAGGTAATTTAATGTAATTCCACTATAAGCAACACCATTCACCACCACAAAATTAAAATTATGCAACTAAGGTGGTGTAGTTTGTGATTGATTAACTTACACTGCCATTGATGTTCTGTTCTGTTTCCTCGGATAATAGAAACGGTTGTTGTCGATGCGATCACATTCATAGCAATTTAGTTTCAGCAAAATATATAACCTCGTGTTGCACGTGGCCCATGCAGCGAAGAAGCACTAGTTCATTCTGCTTCTGCGTTCTGCCAAAACTACTTCGATTCAATAATCAATAGCGTTGTTGCCATGCTTTGCACGGGTTCGGGAAATATTATCTTTTCACTGATGCATGCTTTTTTTACATTAAATAAATAAATAAACAGTGATGCTATATACATCGAACAAGGTTATGTTATGCATTATCGTAATACCGTAGCAGCACTCGCGGTAATTTCAACTAGATCAGATGACCATATTGGTTAATTAATTAAAAAGAAAAATATAAAAACGCGACACGTGTAACACATAATAATGACCATTATTAAAACAGAGTTTACGATCAAACAGACACGTGTCCAATTAAAAATGCGAACCTGTATGAATCTAGTGGTGGGGATACCACGGCCATCGCTCATCCAGTTTCCCCCAAACAGAGTTCGCATTCTCACTGTCAAGTCGATTCACTCATCATCATCTTCACCCATGGATAATCCGAAACGAGTGGTTGTTTGCGGTGGAGGAGTCATCGGCGTATGCACCGCTTACTTTCTAGCCAAAAAGGGAGCCACCGTTACCCTAATTGAGAAATCCGACGTGGCATGCGCCGCTTCAGGTAAGGCCGGCGGTTTCCTCGCCCTCGATTGGTGCGACGGAGGTCCACTGGAACACCTTGCTCGCACAAGCTTCAATCTCCACCGTTCCCTCTCCGAAGAGCTCGACGGTCCTCAATCTTACGGTTACAGACCACTCACCACTCTCAGCCTCACAGTTAACGAACAATCAGAATCCAAGAGCACTGCTTCTTCTCACTCCTCAGCCTTGCCCTCTTGGATTGACGGACCGGCATGTAGTCCAAAAACGATTGGGACCACCGAAACGACGGCGCAGGTGCACCCTCAGTTGTTCACTCGCACGCTTATTGAAAAAGCCAAGGAGAGGCATGGGGTGGAGGTGGTGATCGGGAAATTGGAGCGGGTGGAGGTGGAAGAAGGAGGAAGAGTTAGATCGGTGGTTCTCGAAGGAGGGAGAATCGTGGAAGCAGATGCGGTTGTTTTAGCATTGGGCCCTTGGTCCAGTAAGCTCGAATTACTGTCCTCGTTGTGTAGAGTTTATGGGCTTAAGGTCCATAGTATTGTATTGGAACCCAAAGAACCAAACGTCATAACCCCACACGCTCTTTGTCTTAGCTACCACCCCTCGAATAGAGGAACAACTATTGACCCAGAAGTGTACCCTCGTCCCACAGGGGAAGTGTATGTATGTGGAATGTATTCAGAAGAAGAGGTACCAGAGGATCCTGAAGAAATAAGGTGTAACCCAGAATCGATTGAGATGTTGAAGAGAGTGGCTAAGACGGTGTCGAGTTATCTTGGGGAAGGAGAGGGAGGGGTGAAAGTAGAACAAGCGTGTTTTTTACCTTGTACTGATGATGGTGTCCCCTGCAATAGGAGAGGTTCCTGGAGTTAAAGGGTGTTATGTGGCGACGGGTCATAATTGTTGGGGTATTCTTAATGGTCCTGCAACTGGTGCTGCAGTAGCTGAGCTTGTTCTTGATGGTCATTCTAGCATTGTTGATCTTAAGCGATTTAGTCCTGATAGATTCATTCGGCGTACTAAGAAGGTATAGAGACACTCTTTTCATGCCATGTATACAATGCAATGTAGAGGGCAAATATTTGATAATTGTTGCTTAATAACTTGTAATTCTGTTTTAATTATACGATCAGCAGAAGAAGGGAGAAAAAGTAGAGTAATTGCATGCATTGCCAAGACCATACATGTATTTGCATACCGTCATTTTTGTGGACAAAGTTGTGATTGACAACAAAACAACGAATGAACATAATTGTTAGATGAGCAGGGGTGACAATTTCAACTCGCAGCGTGATCTCTCATGACAGCGCCCGAACGCCTCGCATGGATTTTTCCAGTGCGTGTGTGTGATGTGAGAAAATCCTCGCAATAAAAGTGGGGATGGGATCATACCTCGCTCACTGCTTTCCGACTCTCGCCTCAATATATTACATAAATATTCTTATTATAGCTTATATATTATGTTATAAGTAATTAATTTTTTAGTCTTTTTATAAGTGTTTTTAATTTAAAATATTAACAAAATATTAAATTGTTCTAACTTTTATACTTTCTAAATATTGAAATATAAAAATAAGACTGACATTTATATTTTTTATATTAAAATGTTAAACTTTTGAATTTTAGTCATACTTTTTGTATATTTTTCTAATTTTATTATATTTTAATTTATATTTTTGCTAATTTTTAATAAACTTGTGGGGTTCCGTGGGATCCATGAGGATGGGGATGGTGGAAGAAATATCTCCGGCGCGAGAACGGATGGTGACGGTGGACGATTTGGGAGGCAGGACGGGAGCGGAAGTACTTCGCTCTAACTCGAACCCGCCTCACCCACCCCCCATTGTCATCCCTATAGATGAGTAGCGCCTGTAACAAGTTCCAAAAATACAGTTCAACTCATTATGGCTTTCCCATTGCTTGGCCAATTAATTCGCCCAGTACTATCGATGTTCATAAACTGCGTATTGCTGCAGAATGTTTTCAAGGGAGGTAAACGTTTAATTTAGTTCTTAAGTTCTCATTTTTTACTGGTCTTTAAACTATCTAAAAGTAATTAGTTGTTGTTGAAGTTAAACGTTAGATGAGACCTGATTTGATATTACATGTGAGTGACTAGCTGCTTCCTTCCTCTTAGCCATCCGATTACCATTGCTTGTGGCAGTGAGATTTGAGTTTTTAAAATTATTTTGCTGAAAAATCTATTACGCTAGTAACATTTCTAGAGCATATTGAATCTTGGATTTTGTTGGATCAGAAAACCAAAGATTACACACACACTCTGAGGGTTGGAGAGAATTGAGAGGGAGTAAGAGAAAAATCGAATATGTTATTCTGTTTTCTGCATTGATGAATCAGTTCATTCACATGTAAAACTATCTTTCACTACTCAACACATAACTCTACTACAGACTTGACTAAAACAGATTGTATGTAAAACTATCTTTCACTACTCAACACATAACTCTCACTAATTAACTGCTGTATTATTTAATTAGGCTTAGAATTACAAACTCCAAAAAAAAACCCTTAATTCAGGCTAGTTAATGACTTCATATTCAACTTCTTCTTGAGCTCATCATGTCTTGATCTCTTCAATGGCTTTGTTAGGACATTTGCTAGCTGCTCCTCGGTCTTGCAATTATGCAAATTTATATTTCCTTTGCTAACTTGATGACGAAAGAAGTGAAACTTGGTCTCTATGTGCTTACTTCGACCATGAGCCACAAGGTGCTTTGCTAAAACAATAGTAGAACAGTTATCAACTAGTAACTTCATAGAGATATAAGTACAAAATTTCTTTTCCTTGAGGAGCATTACCAACCACACTGCTTGGCAGTCCCCTAAGGCAACAGAGATATACTTTGCTTCATAAGATGAGAGTGCTACAACACTCTCCTTCTTAGAGCACCAAGATATAGGTGCCTTTCCAAATTGAAAGACATAACCAGTTGTACTTTTTCTATCATTTTGCTCTCCACACCAATCATCATCATCATCAGTAAATCCAGTAGATTCAGCATCTACTTCATCATTCTTCTTTCTAGGAAATAGTACGCCAATGTCTAGAGTATCTCTAACACACCTCAAAATTCTCTTTGTTGCTAACAAGTGAGACTCTCTTGGCTCTTCCATGAATCTACTCACTCTCCAACACTATAGGCTATGCAGGCCTAATGTTGCACAAGTATCTAAGTGTAGCAATTACCTGTTGGATTCAGGATTAGTGTTGCATACACTACAAGAATTACGTGAATTATTGGCGGAACATTTCTGGCGGATTCAGTCCGCCAGTAAGTTTTCTGGCGGCTGATTTTGGCATTTTCTGGCGGATTTAGTCTGCCCGTACGTTTCTGGCGGATCCTATGACATTTCTAGTGGATCCAGTCAGGCAGTATGTTTACTGACGGAATTACTGGCAGATTTTCTGCCAATAATTACTTACTGGTGGAAATTTCCACTAGTAACCTGCGTTACTGGCGGATTTTCTCGCCAAGAATTATCGATGCACTATCGCAGTAAAATCCGCCAAGAATTACTTGCGTAAATTTCCGCCATTATTTGCTCACAATAAAGTAGTGACATGTCGCGTCACGCGGGCACCGCCAAGAATTGAAACTGCTCGCCAAGAATTGATCTGGATGAATCAACCGCGCCGCCTTTCACGTGTTCCTAGCCTGCCACGCGTCCGCCAGTAAGTGACATTTTTCCGCCAGTAATTGACTTAATTCCGCCAGTAATTCGCGTGAAATTTAAAAAATTTACCCATGCTTCTCCTTCTATCCGTTGTCGCAAGATCTACTTAAACTCCCAACCCTCTCATTTCTTATTCATTCACACCATTTCCCTCAAATCTCTAGAAATTTTTTCATTCATTCACACCATTTCTCTCCAAGTTCTACACAAAAATTTCCAGATTTGTTGAAGATATGTTTGTAACAATATATTTCATATTAGGTAGAGGAACCATGGCCTTCTTCTTCTTCACCCTTATTTCTCTCTGATTCTGAACCATTCATCGAGGTTCTCGGTTCTCCTTCATTCAAAATGAAATACTCCATGAGTGAGAGGGAAAACTGAATTTGAGTTCTTCAACCTCTTTCTTCCACCATTTTTGAAAGTTTGAGATAGTGAGTGGTTAGAGTAGAAGAATTTCTGGTCTTGCATGCCTATCTTGGAGCTTGCTAAGGACATTTTAAATCAATAATTTTAAGTTAATTAAAAAAAACGCATTTTAATTTTTAAATCATCGAATTTTAAAATAAATAAAAAAACGCATTTAACAATATTTTTTAAATATAAAAAAGCATTTTAATTTATTTTTTTAAAAAATATATAATATTTTACTGGCGGAATTTGGTTGTTTAGTGGCAGATATTCAGCTAGTAATTACTGGCAGATTTACTGGCCGAATTTCAGCCAATAATTACTGGTTGAAATTGGCCAAGAATCCGCCAAGAATTATCGGTCAATATCCGCCAAGAATAGCTATCGCGATCGCTTTTTCCGGGCCGACATTGGCGACTAAATCCGCCAGGAAAGTGCAATTTCTGGACGATTTTAACCATTACTGGGGGATTAAGTTAGCCAGTAATACACTAAACTCTTGTAGTGATAAGTACCATAGTTCACTATCAATTTTAATGGTTGTAGCTAATATTGACTTCCACAATCACTATTATCATCATGTCTAATTGTTGTCATTAACAAGTGACTGACATAATCAATATTATCTTCGTTAGTATAATGCACTTTATCAATTTTGGATTGAGGTTTCTTACTAGGTTTGCTTGCCGATGTGCTCTCATCTCCAAAGTGTCCCCAACCATCACAATTGTAGCACTGAATCTCCTTCTTGTTGAACCTCTTCCTTCCTGGTTTGCCTCCTTTCTTCTTGCCTTTATTTTCACTAGCATTCTACTGATTCAAACTCTCAACATCTCCTTTTCCCTTGGTTCTTCCACTTTCCTTTTCCTTTCTTCTTCCAACCTTCCTTCTTTGTGAACTGAGCCTGTAAGGCACTCTCAGTTGCTTTCGTTGGATTTCTCTCCTTGAGTCTCGCTTCTTGTGAACCTTGCAATTCCTCAAGTTTCATCTTCTCATGATTCATTGATTCCTCAATTACAATGACTACGTGATCGAACTTAGAAGATAGGGTTCCTAACACCTTCTCTACCTTCAATTGATCTGTAATCGTTTCACCATTGGTTCTCATCTGATTCGTTACTAAAGTCAGCTTGTTAAAGTATTTAGCATTTTAATCTTGATCTCCCATCTGTAGCAGTTTGCATTGCCATGACAATGTCTACAACTTCAACTTCTTGTCAGTGGAGTACGCTGCCGCTAGCGCATCCCACACTTCCTTTGTCGATTCGAATTGCACAATCTTTTCAACACTTCGCCAACACATCGATGAATCAAGAACATCGGCTTGTTATCCTTCTTCCTTTGATCGCATTGTGCTTCACCACCAACCGATGTAACACAATCGCGAACCACATCGAGAACATCTTGATAGCGTAAATATAACCTTCATTTGCAGATTCACCAGTCATATTTCTTTCCGCCGAGCACTGGTAACTTTGCCAGAAATTGGTTGTTGTTGCCGCCTACATGTGCATCGCTGCCGTATGTGGATTCATGGATCTTCTTATGGTGGCTTTGATACCAATTTTTTGGATCAAAGAACCAAAGACCACACACACACACACTCTGAGGATTTGAGAGATTGAGTGATAGAGAGGGAGGGGGGATTCTGGTGTAACAACAAAAATCGAATATGTTATTTTGTTTTCTACATTGATGAACCAGTTCACATTACAAGTATTTATATCACTGTCCCTATTACAAACTTGACTAAAACAAAATGTCTGTAAAACTATCTTTTGTTGTTGAACACATAACCCCACTTATTGACTGTTGTATTATTTAACTCGGCTTAGAATTACAAACTACAACATACTCGACTTCTTTAAAGTGAGTAATTAACTTTAAAGAGTGAAGTTAGTAATCTCGACCATTAATAACAACAAAATTAGCGGCGATATTAACTGTTAACTATATTGTATTTAGTCATTTATAGTGTATTAACCCACTTGCATCTATTTTCATTTAATCAGAGTTAGTGGCAAGATTAGCTTCTGTTTATAACCAGTTAGGCTTGTTAGTAGTTTGTTAGAATCAGATTACTGGTTAGCTCTTTTTCTCTCTCATCCTTTGTAGTGTACATGTACTCCTATTGGGAAATTAATGAAAGAAAGATTTATTTTTACTAACTTACATTAACTTCAAGTGTATAACAAATCACTCTTAAAAGAAAGTGCTAAATGTGATGAAAAGTACTTCAAATATGTGCAAAATTATCACATGACATCTTATTTTTTTACCTGCCTCGACAATCTTCTTCATTGCATAGTTGCACCAGACAATTACTAAGCATTAAGAACTAGTAAAAAAATCTACGATTCTCCGACTCTACTTAATTATTTCCTCTACTCCACCGTGAACGTCAAGTGAGTAGATGTTGAGTGTTGAGACAACAAATAGGTGATTTCATAGGTAATGGCGACCAGAATTATTAACATCGTGGAAGATAATTTCTTGTGAGTCTATGTATTTTCATTTTACTCTATGTTGTAAAAAAAGAAAATAAACTAATAGGTCTGCAAAAACCCTAAGAGATTTCAGCGGTCGGAGGGGCTCCTCCGCCACCGCTAGAGTGCTTGGAAGGGATGGGGTTTTGATTCAAGGGGTTTGCTTTTCATCGTATATTGCTCGTGGTAGCCGCTTTATGAGGTCCTTTCGGTGGCGTTCTCTGTCTCGGTCTCTATATTGATTTCTTTCCATACTCCTGTCTGGTTTGGAAATAGAGGTGCAAAGATATTCCTCGCAGTGCATGGTGTAAGTTTCTTGCTAGATATTGGGTGGGTGTGTACTTGGTGTTGGATTGGTGTTATTGGGTGTTTAGGTATAGACCTGTTTTCTTCTTCTGCCATGTCGTCTTCCTCTTCTAGTCAGTTTCGTCTCAAGTTAGGCCTATGTTTTTCTTTTTCCCTAATGTTTGGGTGTCGTCCTGTTATATTTTCTGCCTGGCTTTGTCCTGCACTGCAATGGTGTCTTGGTGGAGCCTCTGTTTCTGTTGTGCTTTGAAGGTGTGTTTGTTGCCTTGGTGGGAGAAGGAGTGGAGCTTTCCTTTGATATGGTGTAGACAGGTGGATTTAAGCAAGGAGGTTTTAAGCAGCTTATCGGTTTGGAGCAGTGACATTAGAGGCTTAGTGTGAAGTCAATCTTCATAATTAGCTGGGTGGAGGAGTTTTAACAAAGAATTCGGCGTAACAGAGTGACAATTGAGTCACAATGGCATATAGCAGTGACAATTGAGTCACAATGACATAAAGGAGGGAAATTAGAGTCGTTGTGTGTTGGCAGCCTTGTTTGGGTGTCCGCTGTGTTTGGTGTAGCTTTAGTTTTAGCTTGTTTGATTGTGTTTTCGTAGCATCAATGTGTTTTGGTGTATCTCAGTTTAGCACTGGTGTAGTTTTTGTTTGGGTTCTGTTGTGTTTGGTGTAGCTATTACTTTAGGTTGTTTGGTGTTGCTTTGATTTAGTTTCATTGTGTTTTGGTGTATCTTATGCCATCTTTCTTTATAAAGATGGACTTCCATTAATAAAATTTCTACTTTAAAAAAACGTAATAGGTCTGCACAAGAAAGAAAAGTCTCAAACGCATTCGTGAGTTTTTGCGAGGCCCTCCATCGTGATTCGTTATATATAGCACCGCGCTTTTCTAGAATACCATTAGATTACTTGCTTTATTCTCTATTTTTTACCCTAGAAAATAAATAAAAAAATCTTTTTTTGTCAAATAAATTTTATAGTGAGGGGGTGGCGTCTCAGTCTAAGGTGGGAAAACCTTTTGACTCTTTGACCACTTATGAAGGGAATTAATTTACCTCACCCAAAGAAATTAGTGAAAATTTAAACCCAAAATCTCCTTGATACAAATCATGTCAATATGTCATGTTCTACTAAGTCATCCACATTGATTATTGAATAAAAATACTTGATTCTTCAATCTTGATTTTGTCACATTCTCTACTCTTACATTTCACTGTCTTTCTCATGACACAACTAAATAATTACATCTAATATATTTTTTTCCTCTCCTTTCATCTTATCTCTTTGCTACATTCTGATACCCCGGTTGTTAAAAAGAAAAAAACTAATTCTTATCTTTGGATCTTATTCCCTGTAAATAACTGAAAAAGTCCCCAATTTATAAATTGATAAATCGCCACCGTGGTTGTTAATTAATGAAGCGGAGATGTCGTTCCGATGCTCTGCCAGTCTACCATGTGATCGCTTCATGTGCAAGCATTTGTGTCGGAATTCTGGGAGTTTCAATTAACAATTAGTCTACCACTAATAAATCTTAATTAACGTTGCTCGTAATCACACTACAAGATCACTTTACAGTTAATCTGAATTTATTATATTCCTCCCCAGCCCCCTCCAAATAGTTTACTCACCTATGTATTTTTTTTATATTAAGCTTGATCTGAAGTAGAATATGCATATATTCTCTCAAGTTAGATTGTAGGTGCATGTGTGAGTCAAGGTGTACAAATCTGTGTATTCAAGATAGACAAAGCACAAGACAAAATGCCAGTGAGAAATAAAGCCTGGTGTTAATAAGCATCAACTTATTGGGAGTTAAATCCAAGTGTGTACCTTCTTACTACACATTTTTTAATATTTGTTAGACTTTGGACCATGTCATGCCATGCCTTCTCATCCACGGAACTCCGCTTACCAAAGTTCAACCGCTGAAAGTGAAACCACCTCTTTTAATATAATTTAGCCTAAATAGACTTTTTTTTTTAAATCAAAATATCCTCTACGAGAGTGTGAAGACTAATCTTTTAAAGTATTGGAGATCTACTTAAGAGGTTGACCTCTCTCAACAAATATTTTTTCATAGGCATCGGCCAAAGATTGAACCCAAGACTAAATGATTAAGGGACTCAAATATCTACCACTTGTGACACATCATATTGATAGCCTAAATAGACATTTTGGTTATGTGTGAAACGTCTCATTATTGTTTTCAAATGTGTGGAAAATTCAAAAACACTTTTTAGTGTTTTTTCTAGTAATTTTTACATTAAAGAAACTAATGGAAAATACGTTTGAGAACAAAAATGACTAACAGAAGATGTATTCAAACGTCAAACTGATTATAAAAAGGCACTTTAAGATATATGTTTTTGTAATTTTTATGAGTGTATTATTTAATATTAAAAGTCGAACCAACCAAATGGTTGAATCATGACCCAACAATCTTATGGATTCGATGTTCAATTCGATTTTCAAAACATTGATTTTTTTTTGACAAAATTCAAAACATTGACTTTGATACACTTAAGAATTATAGTGACAGTGTCTCACACATTTAATAATTAAAATATCTAAATAACTGTTTACCCTAATATTTCTTCAACCCATCTTAACTTTGTAAACACGTTTTTATATCACCCTACTTTCTTCATTGGTTTTCGTTCCTTTGGTTAACTCCAATTAACTAATTACTCTAACTGATCTCTGCTAACTAGCCTCTACGTTATCCCTTAAAAATGGATCAACTGAGCAAAATGTCAAGAGATTCAAAGATTCCACACAGCTTTAACTTGTTGAATAAGGAAGGGGGAAACTAATTAAAACAAGATCCGTTCATTGGGGTAAGCAAAGTGTAGTACAAAGACTGAGTTCAAAGGTACACCAATTCCTTTCTCTCAATGTTTATGTTAATCAAAGAAAAAGGCAAAAACAAGCGTTACGCGTAGCTAGGCGCCAATGAGTAAAGTTTTTGCACTACCTCCATGAATAGTCAATTTTCTTTTTGTTTTGGCCTTTAATCATTGTTACACCAACTTAAAGGCATTGGAGGCAGAATTTTTTCACAAATTTGAGGGATACTTCTTCATCTACAAAAATGAAAGAATTAAGAAATGACATAGACATCACTAAATTCACCACTCAAAATATTCTCAATTATTGCAAATTTTGGTTTTCAACTTTGTTTCCTCTATTGCTATTTGTGTCGACATCGTTGGTGTTAACATTTACTAGTCCTCGTTGTTATAAATTTTATCAATTGGTCAATGGTTGGTATAGATATAATTACTTTCAGAGTTGGGAGGGGTCCTCTCTGGTGATTTTTCTCACGTGGAATCTAAGTCTTCTATTGAAACTATGAAAGAATGTTGTACCGAGAAGGTTAAAAGTCGCCCAAACATCTAGTTCAAACTTAGCACTATACACCGAGGTAGATGGAAGTCACCCCTTACTTAGTGCCCAGTAGCCCAATGTCTCAGGCCTAACAGAAGCAAAACTAGGCAGCCAAAGGCCCAACTCGCCTAGGTGTTTGAACTCATTGCAGCACAAAAGACCTAACCCTAGAAGGACTGAATAAAGGAAGGGGAGTCAATTACTCCGAGATAAGTGTTCATGCATGTTGGAGACTAAACCCTATAAAAGGGCCCTCCAGACAGAAGAAGACTCACTTCACTCTCACGTACTAAAAGTATTTAACATCAAAAGGGGAACTGCTAGTTTTAGTTAACATGAAGTTACAATCCTAACCGTTGGTTTAGTGCACCTTAGATCATCTATCAAACGTTCATATCTAATCTAACTTTTGTTGAAGCTACTTTTTAATTTGGTGATCTAATTCCCTGAACTACTATGGCCCCAACATTCTCATTTGTAGCAGATCTTTATATATGGGAAGAGAATGTGAATTAAAGAAAAGCAAGTTACATGTGCTTTTAAGAGCCTTTTAATTACCTTTAATGCCTAGCAAAGAATAAAAGGGTGGATCTTAATGAAAGAGAAATAAAGCAGCTTTTACTATTTATAACGCGCCAGAAAGCAAAAGTTTAATAAACTTTAGTCTAAATCATCTTTGCCATGTTAATTTATTTAACAATCAGGTATGGACCTTTTGAATCTCGAGTTTCATAATTTTTTAAAAGGGAAGCGCTTACTTTCTTACCTGTTTTGTTTTTTCATAACAAGGGGTCAGTAAAAGTTGCCACCAAATATTAAAATTGCAGGAGCCAATATAAATAATTAAAAAAAAAAGAAGATATTTCAAGTGATAATAATGTGACCCCATGTGTGACCTGAAATCCAAATAATGTAGTACGTAGTTTCTCAAGTCTACAACAGAATAGTTAAATTTTAGAATTTGTGCGACCTTGGAAATAATCAAAAGGCAAATCAAATCCACTGTATTTGGTTTGATAAAGATGTAATAAAATAAGGGTCGGGTTGGATATTTGTCCACCGTCAACATGAAAATCATAGTGCTTGCTACATTATTAAGTTGCACAGAATCGAAGTACTACATTATTGTCTTGAGCAATCTTCCTCACTGTTACAAATCATATAGTCATCGATGAGATGACTATAAGAAAGAAAAAACAAGATATGCCACGCTAATTAGAGTTTTGTACTACCTATTTATTGTCCCCCTTACAAAGGGGATGGGGCCATATCTTCTCGCGGTAACCAAATTCAATGTCAATTGGTCCTTTCTACTATGCTTGTTCACACATGAAATTTACCTTATCCCCAGTGAAATTGAAAATGGTGTACATTAAATTTAGATCAGATTTTTTGCCATTAATTAATCCAATAATGACGTTATGACGGGATATCAGTTTTGTGTTTTGGGACCCTCTTCATTCAATAATGGTACTACCCAAAATTTTCTGTTCCACAAAAAATATATTTTTCCTTTTTTGTTTGTTTAGCTTCTTCCTTAACCCGTTCTTTCGAATGCTAAAAAAGGTGGAAAAAATAAGGGTATCCAATTACTGACGAGGTAGATGGGAATTAACGTAGAAGAAAACAAATGACAGCCATGTAAGTCTATAATAACAACGTTGTACAATCGTCCATTTACCATTTTTACCTACAATAAACTTGCCATTATTTTATTATACATTAAAAAACAGACTCTGAGTTTGAGATTGAGAATAACATAAATAATTAAAAAAATAAAGTTCAGGACATAATTATATTGATTCAGAATTTATCTCGTGAAGTCAATAACTCAAAGAAAGCCATTAGCAAATCTTCCAACTCCACCTGTGTGTCTAGTAGTAGTAGAAAAAGATGCTATATACTCACTCACTCACTTCATTATTAAACACATCAAGTGAAGAGAGAGAGAAGAGAAGAGGAGAAGAGAGCCATTAAATTATTTCATGCTCAACCATAAATTAGGTACAGTTCAGACAGAGAGAGAGCATATTTGTAAGACGTTGGTTCAAGTTTTGGTGAGCTGTTTTAATGTCCTTCTTCAGCAACCTTTTCTTCACTTTCACATATATTAATTCTTTTTTATTTTCACATTACACTAACAACATTATTCCATCCACATGGATCTCTGTCTTGTAGCAATAAATCTCCGTTACTTCACTTCCTTCTTCTCCTTCTCTCTCCGTTCGAAATGTTGAATCACTCTCTAAAACTCAAATCATGAATTTCACAACCACCCTTTCTCTTCTCTCACTCCTCTTTCTTTTCACCATTAACCAATGTTATGGCCTTAACACAGACGGTCTTCTCCTACTTTCCTTCAAAAACTCCATTCTCAATGATCCTCTGTTTGTGCTTAAAAACTGGAACTACACCGATGACAATCCATGTTCATGGAACGGTGTTTCTTGCTCCACCGTGTTAGTCACAACTAACGGAACCCAAACCCAAGCTCAAGATCGTGTTACAGGTTTATCACTTCCGAATTCTCAGCTTTTATGTTCTATTCCTTCTGATATTGGTTCCATTGAGCATTTACAGATTCTTGATCTTTCAAATAATTCAATCAACGGTTCTATTCCTTCTTTGCTTTTTCAACCAAACTCTGAGCTTAAGTTTCTTAATCTCTCCAACAACTTGATAACAGGGGAGATTCCGGAGTCTATAACAGAGTTGAAAAATCTTGAGTTTCTTAACCTTTCTGAAAATGCTTTGGTTGGAAAACTCCCTAACAATCTCTCCAACATGCAAAACCTAACCGTTGCTTCGTTTAAAACCAATTACTTGTCTGGTTTTCTTCCTACGGGGTTACGAACTCTACAGATTTTAGATCTGTCTTCGAATTTATTAAACGGAACTTTACCACCTGGTTTCTCCGGCGATGGTATACGTTACTTGAATATCTCATATAACAGATTTTCCGGCGAAATTCCACCGGAGTTTGCGGAGAAGATTCCGAGTAACGCTACTGTTGATCTCTCGTTTAACAATCTCACCGGTGAGATTCCTGATTCCCCTGTTTTGTTGAATCAAGAAACAAAGTCTTTCAAAGGAAATAGTGATCTATGTGGTGACCCAACGAAGAATCAGTGTACTATTCCTTCTACTCAATCTTCTGAGCCTAAAGCTTCTTCTCCTACTTCTCCTCCTGCAATCGCTGCAATTCCAAAGCTTGATTCTCCTCCTGAAGGATCAACAACTTCTTCTTCGCAGCAAAAACAGAGTGGTCTCAGAAGTGGAACGATTATCGGAATCGTGGTTGGAGATATCGTGGGAATTGGAATCTTAGCCATGGTTTTCGTCTACGTATATAAAATGAAGAGAAAGAAGAACGCTGAGAGTGCAATCAAGAACGAAGCAGCTATTGCAAGAAGTGACAGCTCATCATCAACCTCGGAGTCAAAAGGTTTTACAAGGTGGTCGTGTTTGCGGAAAAAAACAGAAGAAGAAGAATCCTCGGAGACACTGAGTTCTTCAGATAGTGACGTGGAAACAGCGAAAAATGTTAACGGTGTTGAAGATCACAAACAAGGAGAGAATAAAACGGGTACGGGTACAGGTACAGGTTCGGGTACTCTTGTGATTCTTGATGGTGAAAGAGAGCTTGAGTTAGAAACGCTATTAAAAGCTTCAGCATATATATTAGGAGCAACTGGTTCAAGCATAATGTACAAAGCGGTTCTTGAAGATGGAACATCTTTAGCGGTTCGTAGAATTGGTGAAGGTGGTGTTGAAAGGTTCAAAGACTTCGAGAATCAGGTTCGGGTCATAGCTAAACTGGTTCACCCAAATTTGGTTCGGGTTCGTGGTTTCTTTTGGGGACATGAAGAGAAACTCATCATCTATGATTTCGTTCCCAACGGCTGTCTTGCCAACGTCCGTTACAGTAAGTTTACCTAACCTAACCTGTGTGTTCTGTTTTCACTGTTATTGTGCATGTTAGCATACTTCATTGTGTTTCACTAAAATGCGCTTCTTTATGATTATATGACGTTGACGGTAGAGAGTAGGTGAAACTGAACCTTTTACTTTAATGCATCAAAATAGTCAACTATGTTGACAAGTAGTAGTAACGCGTGTCCATAATTAGAAAAAACAACTATATCTATATCTATAACTGAAACTGAAAATATATAAGACAATTTTATGTTTTACACTGATGATGATAATAGTTCTTCTTTCATATTTTTGTGTTGCTTTTATGTAATTTTTGCACCGACTGTGTAAAATGCTTTTGTGTTGTGTTGTGGTGGTGATGATAAAGTGAATTGAATTTTTGTGTATTGTCAGGGAAGGTGGGTTCCTCGCCAAGCCACATACCATGGGAAGTTAGGCTCAAGATAGCGAAAGGAGTGGCACGTGGGTTAGCTTATCTACACGAGAAGAAACACGTGCATGGAAATTTGAAGCCAACCAATGTTCTATTGGGTAATGATATGGAGCCCAAGATAGGAGATTTTGGGCTTGAGAGAATAGTAACAGGTGATACAAGTTATAAAGCTGGAGGATCCGCACGTATTTTTGGAAGCAAGAGATCAACAGCTTCACGTGATAGTTTTCAAGATATTAATTTTGGGCCTAGCCCAAGCCCAAGTCCAAGTTCAATAAGTGGTATATCTCCTTACAATGCTCCTGAATCGCTTAGAAACTTGAAGCCTCATCCAAAGTGGGATGTGTACTCTTTTGGAGTGATGTTTCTTGAACTGTTGACGGGGAAGATTGTGGTTTTGGATGATATGGGTCAAGTGCCTGGGATTATAGTTGAGGATAAGAATCGGGCTTTGCGGATGGTTGACGTGGCAATTCGTGCTGACATGGAAGGTAAGGAGGAGGCTTTGTTGGCTTATTTTAAGTTAGGGTTTAGTTGTGTTTCTAGTGTTCCGCAGAAAAGGCCGGTGATGAAAGAGGTGTTACAAGTACTTGAGAAGATACCAACTACGCCTTCTTTATCATCGACTTATTATTATGGACACTAAAACATGATTTGGCTTACGGGTTTTTTTTTTGTAGAAAAATAGTGTAGTACTTATATTGATCGACTGATAGGTTTTTGTGTTTGGATTCAGTGTTGTGTGTGTGTATGTTGTAATTGTTGAAAGTCCATTGACTAATTTTCACGGAATAATTCTTGAATCAACAATTAGACTGTTGAAATTATGAATCATCAGAAAATACGACTCATATCCCACAATAACGTGAATTAAAATTGCGTTAACACTATATTAGTTGAGAATTTATAATCTAAACAGGTCATACACGTAAGAAGGATAATGCTGGTTATTGCGAATAGATCGATTTCGTGGAAAACACTCCACGAATGAGGCGCGTGTAATGTAATGTGGTGCCAACGATTGACATGTTTTCAATCAGTAAAGAAGGATACGCGGAGACGTACGTATTTATGTGTATGTATGTTCGTGAGCGGTTTTGGCGAAAACAAATTGCTGTAAGTAGCAGTACTGACGTGAGAAAAAGAGTGTAGATATTGGCAATAGCTGCCTCCATCCATTGCAAACTGAGATTTGGTCCCGGCTGTTGTGTTGGCTTTTATAGAGAGTCACTCACTCAAATCTCGATGGCTTCTGCTGCTGAGTGGTGACCTCTATAAAAATCTTAGTTAGAGTTTGGCCTGTCATGACAAAAATCAACAAACATGAATAGAGAGTGGAGCCCGAAAATCTTGCATTCAGTACGTTGCTATTAATGTTATCAAGGTAATGGGTTGGTTGATTGTGGGCAAATAATGGACCACGTTTTGAACAAACTTATCGATAACATTGAAAATTCCAAGTTTTGGCCTATTTAACCCCACGTCAGTAAATTGTAACAAGAAACAAAATGTAAAAATCATGGGATTCATGGCAATAGGTACTCTAGTAATGAGGAGTATATTCCATGCATCACAACATATAAACCAGCGATGGAGCTAGCTAACTTTTTATGAGAGTGCCAAAATTACAAAAAATTAGAGGCAAAATAAACTTCGAGAGAACAAAAAGTGCTAAGAATTTAACTATATACAAGCAATAGATAGGGAAATTTTCAACTTGTAATAGCTTTTATACACAATAACGTGTTAAACAAGAAGTGAAAAAAAAAAGAATAAACTTAAAATATAACTAAACTATAATATGCAGAAAAAGAGCATCAAAATTATTACAAATTCAAATTTATGAGATGAAAATCTTTTTACTGAGTTACGCCCGCCTTGATTAATGAGGGTTCGGTATATTAGCATCAAATCGATTTGGTTGCTAACTACCGAGTACATTAAATTATGAAACACCCCTGATTTTTGAATTTTTAATGGTTGGAAGTTTGGAAATAGAACCAGGTCGAGAACCAAACTACCGAACTTGTGAAACCCACCATAATCATGTTTTCTTCTATGAAGACTTCTCTGATTCAGATCCATTCATTTTGGGAATTCACCGTCAACCTGTATATATCACCATCAATCATTTCTTTATTCAACCTTAATCCTCCTCTGCTTCTACACTCTCACTTCCCAATCATTTCCATATCCATTACCTTTCATCCTCTAATGTATAATATGTTTGTTGACCCGAAGGGAGAGCTGTTTGGGTTCCTTTAAATTTTTAAATCTTGCTGTCATTATAGAATGTAAGCCAAAATTTTGTTTTCTGTTGAGGTGTGATCAGCTTAGCCACTGTAATTGTATCAGTATTCTATTATTTCATGTAGATTAATTAGTGCACTTCTCAATGTGAGAGAGTGTTCCTTTTAAAGAGATTGACATTTTAACATTATATTCAAGGTGATTCAGTCAGTTACATTTTCACAGAGAAATGTGTGGGTTGGTACTTTACTTCCGAACTTATTTGGACCTAATCTACAGAACCATTCAGATTTGAGAAAGGAAAAAAAAAGAGGGCATTTTGAGGATATTTGGATGTTGGGAGTATGAACCGAGTAGCTCAGGTGTATAAGAAGCATGGACCTTATGGGATACCTCAAAATTGGGTTTAGTTATGTAAGCCTAGAAGCAGTGTTGATCCAGAAGTCAGGTCTACTTGGCATTTAGGCCAAGAAGCGAAGAACAGATAGGAGAGGAGGAAGGTAAAAGTACTACTAATATAAGGAGAAAAAGATAGAGATTTGTACCGCAAGAAGTGCTCTAATATAATAGTTGGAGAGAGGATGATGTATTAGAGTGAAGTAGCATCCACAATTGAGAGTACTTGTTATCTCTTAAGAGTTGAAATTTAATAGATACTTCCATTGTGAAGATTGAAAAATGGATACCTATCAGGATGGAAGTATTAGATATGAAACTCTCTCTTCTCTGACATAGGGACATGCATGTTTACTTTTTACTAAAAAACAAATAAAAATTGAAGTTGTCTTGAAAACTAATTTAGTGATATGTATATGTGAGACCCATTTAGTAAATTTTGTTGAGCTTCTCGGTTGAAGATATTAAATTATTATATAATTACTACTATTAAAAAATTATAAAGAGGTGATGTGTGCACGTGAGATCCACTTAAGTACTCAATTTGAGTTTCTCTATTGTGATACTCATAGAATGCTATATAAAGAAGAAGGTGAGAAGAACTAAGGCCTTTGTTTATTGAGCTAGGTTTAGAAATGGTTAAGTTTTATATGTTGTAAGTGTTGTTTAATTGTTTAGAAAGGATCTTTCCCCTTTTTGAGCAAGAATACTTATATTTAGTTTATTACTTTTTTATCAAATATTTATAATATTACTTTATATTGAGGTAGCAATGACTACCCTATAACTATAAGATGAGTCGTCTCTAATAAAAACTTTGTGAGAGTGTGATGGGAGAGAAAAAGAAGAGAAAAATAATAGATTTGACATATTGATATAAGAGAAAGAGAAAGAGAAGAGAGAAATACAATAATTTTATGAATTGACAATAAAATGGAGTTTTTTTGCAGAAAAGAAGAAAAGACAAAAATTTGGAATATTATATATATAATTGATATATATATATAATTGATATATATATATATATATATATATATATATATATATATATATATATATAATATTTAAAATATTATATATGTATGTGGGCTTATGAAGAAAAAGGGCTTAGAGCCCATGAAGTGAATGAAGAAAAGGCCATACGGCCAACTTGAGAGAAGAAAGCGTGACCTAGGAATATGCTATTAAAGGGAGGGTGTTTTTTCAACCCCACCATCATTCACTATACCCCACCTCTAAGTTTTTTTCAAAATTTACCCCCTTTAAAAACCCAAAACGGATTTATCTTTTAAATAGATAAATTCTCCACCCTCCCTAAATCTCCTCCCAATCTCTCTTATCTCTCTCTTCATTTCATTCTCTCTCATCATTAAAAAATTATAAATAAATGATAAAAGAAGTGAAAGTAAGAGAGAGATAGAGAGGAATGAGGGAGATGTACTGAAGATGGAAGGAGAGGATCCAAAGTGCTTCAATTACAAGAAGAGGGGAGACACACGACGCATGCAGTGAGAGAGTGGAGAATTTTGGGTACCGTTCTTGACACCATGAGAGAGCTGGAGGCGAGAGAAAAGGAGGCGAAGACTGTAGGAAAAAGGATTCCTCTACTTTTCGGGTTATTCTTATCTTTGTAATTCATGAACCCTATTTTTATTTCATTATTCTTGATGACTTTGGATACCTAAATCCTCTTCTAGTCTTAGGTGGATCTTGCAAGTTTAGAGACATTTTTTTGTTCTGATTTATGATTTGAATACTTAATTTTTATTTCAATTACTATTGTCCTATTGTTTTAACCACTTAATTAGGATCGACAACCCTCTACATGTTCATAATAAATTAATTGATCAACAACCGCATCAGAATTAGTTGGTAGACCTAGAGGATAATTGGGGTTATAATTAGGGCATGACCAAACCGTACTTTAGTCTTTCAATCATTCAGCCTTTTTGTTCTTTATGCTTTTCTTGAATTTAAATTTTTGCATGACCAAACAAAGATTAATTTTGGAAAAAGAATATTAATTGCGAATGACTAAACGGATTAATAGTTTTAGTAAAAGGATTGATAATTAAATAAAATAAGAGAATTCGGGTAGAATTAGACATAGAGGAATCGAAGCTTGTAAGTGAAAGTGTACCTCTCTCCAATAAGTTAATCTTGCACTTTAATTCTTGTTATTTGTTTCTTTTTATTTTGTTCTCTTAACAACTCAATATTATTTGTTTATCTAAACAATATATAATCTTGACTAGTTTGGTACTTGTTAATTAATCTCTGTAGATACGATAATCTTTTATACTACTACGAAAAAGTGCACTTGTTGTGTAAGTGTGTTTTTAACACAACATGGGGTGTTTGGTCCTCTCCACGGTACTTTTTAACACAACAAGTGTACTTCTCTCAAATTCTTAACAACTCAATATTATTTGTTTAGGTTCTTTTCCACTAAAAGAACATAAATTCACTTAGGAAAAAACCAACGGTACTCGACCTTCAACCTCTTCATATATCCGATTTCTTCCATTCTTTCTACCAATATTCACTCATTCTCAACACTTTTATATCTTCTCTCAAATTCTTTCACTCAAACTTCTTACATATTCATTTTTTCTTCTCCTCTCTCAAACTTCTGAAGGTATGTCTTAGTTTATATTTTGTTTTAATTTATACTTTGTTTTAAACTATTAGTTACTAATTGTGGTATTGTTTGCTTAGGAGTTGTTAAAGTTTGGTGACATCCGCTTGTTTGTTCAAAGGACTCGGTTTAACATCAAGTCAGAGACCTCTCAGCACCACCGGTTACTTATTGAAGTAATTAGTTGTCCTTAAACGTTATTTGATGTTATTAGTTAGAATTTGTTCAATAATTAAATATGAAATATTATAATATATTAGTTAATATTAGTAATTAATTACTTAATATTAGTAAATAAATTAGTAGAAATAAATATTAATGTATTTAAATATTTTTTTTACTTTTAAACTTTTGTTAATATTTTTTTAATAAAAAATACATAAATACGAAATAAAATAATTAATATATTTTTTAAATTTTAATTTTTGTTAATATTTTAGGGGAAATACGAATTATATAGTTAAAAAATAAATTATATCTATTTATTAATTATTAATTTATTATTTTAATACTTTTTAGATAATTGTGAAATACAAGAATATATTAGTTTTTCAAAAATTTATTATATAATCATTATTTTGATTAATTTGTTAAAGTTTATTATATTTTTGAAAACTCATTATATTATCATTTTTTTGTTTAAGTTGTTAAAATCTATTATATTTTTGAAAATTCATTATATTATCATTTTTTTGTTTAAGTTGTTAAAATCTATTATATTTTTGAAAATTTTTATATTGTCAATTAATATATCAAAGAGTTATTGTGTGTAATTTATTTTCATTTAAGTAGTTATGATATGTAATTTATTGTTATATTTATGTGTTAAAATTTTATTTATGTTGTTAGTTAATAGAGTGTTAGTTAAAATGACTAATATTTACGTTTACCATAACATAATATATAAAATATGTTAAATTTTTTAAATTCTATTTATATTATAATTAATTAATGTAATGTTTACATTGTTAGTGTATGTAAATATTTGTATGTGTATGTGTATGTATGTATATGATCATATGATATTTGTATGTGTATGAGTATGTAAGTAAGAAAATATAAAGTTTGATTTATTATTTATGAAATGAAAACTAATAGTTATTGTTTATGATAATTTTTATTGTAGTACGTAGTACTAGGATCTTGAAAACATGGATCGTAGTTGGATGTATGATCGATTATTTCCTGGAAGAAGCGGTTTAAAGAGACGTTTTGCGTAAGGAGTAGAAGAGTTTATTTTTGTGCTAAAGCGTGGCGAAGGATTTGCGCGAGAAGGGGAATTATATGTCCATGCGCGAAATGTTCAATTCGATTTATAAAAATGAAGATGAGGTCAGAATTCATTTGTACAATAATGGGTTTAGGCCAGATTATTGAATATGGAGTCGTCACGACGAAGTAGCACCTGGGGTACCTGCGGTAGCTGTTTCTGCGGTTAATGTTCCGGTTGAAGTAATCCTTCAAGTACTAATGTTCCGGTTGAAGTAGTAGCCTCCACATCTGGATCTGGCCATCCAACCCGCGTTAGATGTTTATCAGGGAATGATATCTGATGCTGTTGGAGTAAATTTGGATTTTGAAGAACCGAATATGATCTTTGAAGAAGTTCCAAATGAGGAAGCGCAATTGTTTTACACGTATTTGAGTGAGACAAATAAACCATTATTTGAAGGATCTAAAGACTCAAAATTATCAATGTGTGTTCGGTTGTTGGGTCTTAAGTCTCAATTTAATGTTGCCGAGTTGTGCATGGAATATATGACCAAAATGATGTTGGATGCAACCCCTATTAAAGGACTTTTGTCGCAGAGTTATTATGATGCTAAAAGACTGGTATCGAAGCTTGGCTTAAAATCTAAAAGAATTGATTGTTGTGTGTCTGGTTGCATGCTCTATTATAATAATGAGTTTGGCATAAATGATGGAGAGTTGAAGGAATGCAAGTTGTGTGGAGAGCCACGCTTATCGTGTCGGCAGGAAAGGGATGAGCGAGAGACAAATTGGTTCCATTTAAAAGCAATGTTCTATCTGCCGCTTATACCAAGGCTACAGAGGATGTTTGCATCAATGGAGACCGCGGGTAAAATGACGTGGCACCATGAAAATAGAAACAATTCTGGTGAATTACGTCACCCATCTGATGGTGAAGCTTGGAAGCATTTTGATCGTGTTCATCCAGATTTTGCCAGTGATCCACGCAATGTTCGGCTTGGTGTATGCTCTTGATGGTTTCACACCCTATATTCAAGCATCAACATCATCGTATTCTTGTTGGCGATTATTGTTACCCCATACAACCTTCACACGAAATGTGTATGTCTAAACCATACATGTTTTTAAATGCTATTATTTGAAGGTCAAGCAATCCAACAGCTGGTATTGACATATACTTGCAACCTTTGATTGATGACCTAAAAAGGTTGTGGCATGGTGTTTTAACTTATGATGCAGCACGCAAACAAAATTTCAGAATGAGGGCAGCTTTGATGTGGACAAATAATGACTTCCCTGCCTATGGAATGTTGTCTGGATGGGGAACACATGGTAAGATGGCGTGTCCTATTTGCATGGTTGACTGAGGGCTTTTACTCTTAAATACGGAGGGAAAACTTTGTGGTTTGACTCGCATCGTAGGTTCTTACCTATGGATCACCCATTTAGAAAGCGAAATATGCATTCATCAAGGACATGTTGAAACAAGTGGACCTCCTCATAGTTTGACACGAGAGGAAGTTTGGGGCAGGTGTTAAAGACATCCCTCGGTGGAAGTCGTAATGGTGTTGTTTCTCGTCCGTAGGCTATGGGCAATGGCACAATGGACAAAGAGAAGTATATTTTGGGAACTTCTCTATTGGAAAGATAATCTCTTGAGACAAAATCTGGATGTAATGCATATAGAGAAGAATTTTTTGATAACATATTTAACACTGTCATGGACGTGAAAGGTAAAATGAAAGACAAGAGAAAGCTAGGAAAGACATAGATCATTATTGTAGACGAAAGGATTTGTTGTTGGTTGAGCAAGGTACTAGGACATTGAAACCCAAAGCCAATTATACTTTATCTAAGGAAGAAGCGAAAGCAGTTTATCGGTGGATAAAAGAGTTGAAAATGCCAGACGGTTATTCTTCTAATTTATCTAGATGTGCGGATGTGGATAATGGGAGGTTGCATGGGATGAAGGGTCATGATTGTCATGTATTCATGGAGTGCTTACTTCCCATCGCTTTTAGTTCATTGCCAACACACGTTTTGAACCCGCTAATTGAAATAAGTACATACTTTAAGAATTTGTGTTCAAGAACCCTAAAAGTTGATGATCTTACAAAAATGGAACAAGACATCCCACTTATCTTATGCAAGTTGGAGAGAGTATTTCCGCCTGGTTTCTTTGATTCTATGGAGCATCTACCGGTGCATCTCGCATCTGAAGCTAAACTTGGCAGACCTGTCCAATACAGATGGATGTATCCGTTTGAAAGGTCAGTTATATACTATAATATAAAAGGAAGTTTAAAAAATAACATTATTACATTAATTAACAAATCGTTTTATCTAGGTTCATGGGTGATTCAAAAAGATCGGTGAAAAACAAAGCTAGAGTTGAAGGATCGATATGTTCTTCATACTTACACCGTGAAACAACCAACATTTGTTCTTATTATTTCAAGAATGAATTTGCTCCAAGAAGCAGTCGAAATGAAATGGATGTTGAATGTCCTAGACATGAATTAGCTTTGTCTGTCTTTTGTCTACCCGGTCGTCCATCTGGGAAAGAGTCAATTCACTGGCTGACAAAGGAAGAGTTCAATGCAGCACATATTCATGTGTTGATAATCTGTACTGAGGTGCAACCATTCATTGAGTATGTATTCCTCAACATTAACTATATATATATATTGATCTTAATTAAGTTAATAAAAGTAGACAAATGTGTAACAATTAATTATTTCTTTTTAGGGAATTCTTGTCATCTGAGGAAGTAATTGAAGAACAATCTTCGGCTTATATTAATGCACATTTTCCAATGTGGTTTAGGCAACGTGTTTATGCCCTCCCACCAACTCCTCCCAACCAACACTTGAGGAACTTATCAGACGGTCCTCGAAGATGTGTTAAAGAATGGCACACATACTTTGTCAATGGATACAAATTTCACAATAATGAATGGACACAGGGCAGAGAAACAATCAATAGTGGAGTTTGCATGAAGGGTGTCACTGGAGGTGGTGAAGGTGATTTTTATGGTGTGATTCAACACATATACGAAGTTGCGTACCCCCATCTAGACTATAGTCAGACAGTAGTGCTTTTTTATTGTAATTGGTTTGATCCGTCTGCTCGAAGAACAAGGGTGAATCCAAAGTCAAATACAGTCGACATTAAAATGAGTAGTAGATATCGACTGTATGATTCGTTCGTCATTGCTCAAAATGTGAGACAAGTCTATTATGTCCCTTATCCATCAACGCGGACTGATAGGCGTGGTTGGTGTGTCGCAATTAAGACAAAACCAAGAGGTCGGATTGAGACAAATGACACACTGGAAGATGTCCTATTTCAAATGGATGAGATGTCTAATGTAAATGAAGTGATTCAAGTTGAACCCATTACTCGTTTATGTGATCAACCAAACACCGGCGATGAAGTTGATGACGAAGAAGATGCTGATGAAGATGCAGAAGACCATATTGGTGTATCAAGAATTCCCTCATCTGATGATGATGATTTTGAGAATGAATGGGATTCCAATTAGTTTTTCTAGTTATTCAGTTTTATTTGGTACTTAATTAGTAACTGGTAATAGTATGGATATTTATGGTTATTTTGTATGAATATTTGTACGGATGTTTATGCAATATACATCTTTCTTTTTTTAATATTTAAATGTATGTGTGTGTATATATATATATATATATATATATATATATATATATATATATATATATATATATATATATATATATATATATATAGGCATGTCATCTGGATCCGCATCGATCGTGACAACACACACGATGTTCCTCCACTCGTCATGATACGGCGGGTGGGAGGAAGAAGATTATTACTCGCCTAACTAACGTATTGTCACGTGGCACGTCGTTGTGTTGTTCCTCTTGGCAGTTATTTGCCAAAGCCAAACACAACAGGTGCGAGTAGTAGTAGTGCACCTCTTTCGGTGACTGTTGGCGGGGAGGACTTACGCCCGTCACATGTTGAAGATGGTCGTGTCATCGTGGTGCCTCAAGGAGATTCGTAAGTATATTATTTATTAATTTATTTTTGTTGCCTTTTATACAACTTTCGTGGTCCAAAATTCAGCTTTTTTATTTTTCAGGTTTCTTCCTTCAAAGCCTGTAGCCACCGCAGTCATAAACTCAATTCAGCAGAATTTCAAAAAAGGTTGGAAAAATTTGACTGCAGTTAAAAAAAATAAAGAAGATAACAAAGACTATTTTAGGGTCATGCTCGATTCTTTCTTGGTAAGTTCTACGAAATAATTAATTTTTAATTATTTTATTGAATTGTTTAATTTGTCTTTATTAACAATATTCTTCTAAATTTTTTAAATAGGAACAATGTACATGGTTACCAGAGCAACAGAAAGATGTTGACCATGCGTTCAACAAGAGATGTAGTGATAGATATTCTGAAGTACTGCAGGTGTACGGAAGATGAAGGCAAAACCTGATTTTATGGGACCAGAGGCTTATAAAGATCTGGAAGAGTATTGGAAGATAGGTGAATTTAAAAATAAACAAGAAAAAGCTAAGAAGAACCGTGCTTACGAAAAAATGGCTACTGCAATCACACAGGTGGATGTGTTAGTGCTGGAACTCATCACCAGCGCATGGTACGTAATTTTATAACTATTACTTCATCTTATTAATTAAATTTATTAACTATCTGTTAAGTAGTTGTTAGTAAATAATAAAATTATGTATCTAGGTGGAAGAACTTGGACGGGAGGTCAGTTTGCTTGAGTTGCATCGCAACTTGTATCTGCGAGAGGAGGATGATACATTTATCCACGATAGAGCGAGGAGGATTCTGTAAAACTACATTATGTTATTAGTTATTTATCTTTATATATACAATATATATATATATATATATATATATATATATATATATATATATATATATATATTTTTTATTATTTTTTTATTAATATTTATTTATTTATCTGTTGTTTTTTTAGGATGCTCATGATGCTGGGATGGCCGAGTGGCGTGAGTCTCAACAGTAGAGCAGTGGGAGCACATCAGTCGATCCTGTGGAGAAGGCTAGAATGGCTCGCTCTATTTGGGATAGAGCAGTTGGCCCACAAAAGAGTGATCGTTTGACAGGATCGGGTAGCATGGGACCCAAGTTCTTCAAGGAAAGCATTCTGCCGAGTCGATCACATTCAGCAACAGAGAGCATTGGTCGTTCTTATGTTGCTCCCAACGCAGTGATAGAATTCACCGAGTAGATTGAACGAGCAGGCGGAGCAACATGCACGACAAATGGAAGAGGTTAGGGAGCGGCAGAGGATAAGTGAGGAGCGCGTTGCTGAGCACGCTAGGATAATTGAGGAGCGCGCTGCTGAGCAAGCTAGGAGAACTGAGGAGTGCATTCTGATAAACTCCAATTTAGTGCATTTTTAATGGTATTTTCAAGTCACTTTTAGAGCAGTTATTACCTATTATATAAATCATTTACTTAATTTACACTTTATTTTGCAGAGAGAAAGAAAAGATCAAAAGAAAGAAAATAATATATATATATATATATAGGGGATGTATAAGGTGAGAGGAGAATTTATTGTGAGAGATGAGAGGAGTAAATCCGAGCCCTATAACACTACATGGGTGGATGTGATTAAAAGGTGGGTAGTTACCAAGTTGACTTTTTGTTTTAATCTCAACCGCTTATGATTTGATCTATGGTCATGATTGATTCCTCTCACACTCTCATTATAAAAGTCCTCTCATAATATACGTTTCCTATATATATATATATATATATATATATATATATATATATATATCTATTATATATAACCATGGATCTTCCATGTCACCATTTATGACACGTCACTAATTACGCCATCAACGATTTTATTCCACATCATCAAGTTCATTTGCTGAAATATATACCAAAAATGTCAAAGCAGGGAATCGAACCCATCCCCTCTTGAATTCAGTGCAATTCTTAACCAAGTCAACTACCTAACTTTGTTGTTTCATAAGCGTAACACTTTATTGTTAAACCATTTTTCATTGTTATTTTAAATAAAAATAAAAATCTTGGTACATTATTTTATATCTTTATGATATATAACCATGGATCTTCCATGTCACCATCCACATAGTATGACACGTCACTAATTACATCATCAGCGATTTTATTCCTCATCATCAAGTTAATTCGCTAAAATATATACCAAAAATGTCAAAGTTATCATCAATAGACAAATTATGTATTACTATTTAGGGTTTTAGATATTAACCTTTATATAATCTTAAAGATTTTTATGTAAACATTGCATCTACGAATAAGACTAGATTTTTCATATTCTAATAATCTCTTGAAGTGTTAGTTTGATATTTCCCGTTTATAGTTTCTTTATAGGAATATAAAAAATACCATAAGGGTTCTTTCGCAATATGGAATGTACATATATTAAACCAAAATTGACATTTAAATAGTCAAATAATATACAAATTATTCACTATATATATAAAAATAAATAAATGTCTAAACATATATATATATATATATTATATATCATAATGAATGGATAAAAGTCGGTGTACAAAGAAATCGACGTGTCATATAACACACGAAAACATACAACTGCATTTTTAAAGGTGCCAAAAAATAATTTAAAATTTTATGACAAAATGAGATGCATACCCGTGTTGCTTATAACAATAAAATCGAATTTCCACAAGTTCACACGCTTAGCGAAAACAAATTATGAAGGATATATTACAATATAGATGAGACATTCTATTATCGTATATCATTTTCCTTTCGGCATTAGTAATAGTAATGTGTTTTTCTATATACTCATTCAGAATACATTTGATGATAATCATATTTCCATCGGTTTCAAGTTTCGTTTTAGTACTTTGTTTGAATACTTTTATATTAATTTTCCTTCATTTAATTATTACAAAACATTATAAGACAGGAAACAAAATCCTTTTCCGGACAAAACCCCACATCCCATTTGAAATTATAATATATAATTTTATTTTATATATATATATATATATATATATAAATATAAATTTAATTTCCTACTATTATATAAATATTTAAAATAGTTGAAGTAATTATCTTACGGTGTCTAAACAAATGAATTTCGACCCATGCTAGCACGGGTAAATTATACTAGTATATATATATATATATATATATATATATATATATATATATATATATATATATATATATATATATATATATATATATATATATATATATATATGGCCTTGCACTACAAAAGAAGGGTGCTGGATGAACAACACATGAGTATGGGCCAATATTGGAACACCAAGCCCAACAATTGAAGTGCCGTGAATTGGAATGAAAAGAGGGCCCACGATTGAATTAAAAATGTTGGCACGTTACCCTAGGCTTGAGATATAAATAGATAGCCGTATGCATCATGAGGGGGGAAGCTGACATAGAGGAGCCGCACACAGAGAAGATCACAACGAGACTGACGAGAGTGAAGATTTTGGATCCCGTTTTTTACACCGTGAGAGAGCTCTGGAGCAGAAGAAGGAGATTGAAGACAAAAATTAAGACTTTCTCTACTTTCGGGTTATTCTTATCTTTGTAATTTCATGAACCTTATTTCTATTTTATTGTTCTTAATATCTATGGATACCTAAGTCCTCTTCTAGGGTCTTAGGTGATCTTGCATGTTTAGAGACCTTTTTATGTTTTAATTCTAATTTGAATTCCGGTTTTTATTTCAATTAATATTATCCTATTGTTTTTATCACATAATTAGGATTAGCTACCCTTTGCATATTCATAATCAATTAGTTGATCAGCGACCGTACTGCAATTAGTTGGTGGACCTATAGGATAATTGGGGCTATAATTAGGGCATGACCAAACCATAATTTAGTCTTCCAATCATTCAACCTTTTTGTGCTTTATGCTTTTCTTGAATTTAAATTCTAGCATGACCAAACTAGGGTTAATTTAGGGAAAAGAATATTAATCGCGAATGACTAAACGGGTTAATAGTTTTAGTAAAAAGATTGGTAATTGAATAAAATAAGGGGATTCAGGTAGGATTAGACATAGAGGAATCGAACCTTGCAAGTGAAACCGTGACCCTAGGCTTCTCTCCACTGAATCAAATCTTGCATTTTACTATTGTTCTTTATTTCTTTTTAAGTTAGTTTTGTAACAACTCAATCATTCGACCGTCTAAACAATAAATAATTTTAAGTAGTTTAGTACTTGTTAGTTAATCCCTGTGGAGACGATAATCTTTTATACTACTTCTGCGAAAGAGTACACTTGCTCTAAGTGTGTTTTTAACGCAACACATTCAACAGTTGATGGCTCAGATGAACCAGCCTTCGAGGCCATCATCATCATCATCACATATGGCTTCCTACCAGCCGCAGCAGGTTATCGGCGGTGCATTTCAGCCTTGGCCTCAGTCGTACCCTCAGTAGTATCCACAACCCCATTATTCTCAGCAGTATCCACCCCAGCAGTATCCACCCCAGCGGCAAAAGATCCCCCAGCCAGCAGAGTGATCCTCCCAAAGATCACACCAGCGATGATGTATCCACCCCAGCAGCAGTATCCTCCACAAAGAGCCACCACCCAAAGAAGCCGTATCAACCGCAAAGAAGATATCCTCCCAACAAAGAATCACCCGACTCTTCAATAATATTGATCTTAATTATAATTATAATGCGTTTGAGGCTGCTTTGTTGGGTGATGACATCCAACCACCACGAGGTGATAACTATTATCACAGAGATGACTCGGGTGAGCACGCACCTTAGTAGCTTTATATTTGATTATGGATGTTTATTATTGTGGATATTTGAGTGATTTGTTGGATTTTATTATCGATATTTGTGTATTTTGGATTTAGTTATTGATATTAAAGTATTTTATATTTTGTTGGTTATCACTATTTGAGTTTTTTTATCTATTTATTTTTTTAATTTAAATATGCTATTTATATTTTTTTATAATTCGATAATTTATATTTTTAATTTAAATTTATTTATTTTTAAAAAACATTTTTATAAAATTTTAATGTTTCTAATTTTTTAAAAATAAAATAAAAATTATTTTCGGCGGAATATTTGGTGTTTCCGGCGGATTTAGGTGAAAAAAAAATTCTTTTCGACGGAATATTTGGTATCTGGCGGATTTAGGTGAAAAAAATTTATTTTCGGCAGAAAAATCCGCCAAAAACACCAATATTCCGCCGAAAGTACCGGGGGAAATCCGCCGCAAATTCCCCTGCAAAAATCCGCCGGAAATGACTTAAAATCCGTCGGAAATTACCGACGGAAATTCCGCCGGAAATACGTTGCGACAAGCCTTTTACCGGCGGAAAAATCCGCCAAAAATACCCGTATTTGCGGTAGAATTGGGTGTTTTTTGGCGGAAAAATCCGCCAAAAAAACCCATTTTTCTTGTAGTGAACCAAGCCAAGTTTGAAGTCCGCCAAAGTAGGAGAGAGGTCTGTAGCAGAGGGACTCCCCTTATTAACCATGTTGGAGCCTGTAGCAGAATGATGAGAGGGTTGTTGAAGGATCAAAGGCTTTTTTGATTGGGATGCAATATAATCCACAAACTTAAGGGGAACGTGTACCCTTCGTTTGGTGGCCAAGAGAAAAGGGTCGCATCTAGGGGCATACATCACTACGCCAGATTTGTCAAAAAAGAGTACCCCTATAAGCAGCGCTTTAAGTAAAAACGCCACGGATGGCCAAAACAGCTAACCCATACCCAGCGCTTTTTAAAAAACGCTGGGTATTGGGTCACGCGTTCTCCCAATACCCAACGCTTCTTAAAAAAAGTTGAGTATAGCTACACCCTCACACATCACTTTCTTACCTCTCTTCTCTCAAACCCTCACACAACCACTTCTTTGCCCTCAACCTCTGCCTCCTCCCTCAACCTCAGCCTCCTCCTCCCGCAAACGCAAACTGAAGTTATTCCCTCATCTTTATCGCAAACTGAAGCTCTTCCCTAATCTTCATCGCTCTTCTAATTCATCGCATCTTAGAGTTGAGATTCATCTTTATCCTCCAAAGGTAAATCCAAGATCTCAATAGTTGATAGAATTCGTTTTTCTCTTCTTAGAAAGCTTTTTGAGATCTCAATTTTTACAAAGCTTCAAGCAATTCGTTTTTTCCATCATCAAACCCTAACACTTAATATGTGTAAGCAATTCGTTTTTCGAACCCTAACTTAATCTGTGTGAGCAATTCGTTTTTCATCTTCAAATCTGGCGTAGTGGCTATTATATTTTATCTTCTTTTCTTTTCTTTTGATATTTAATATTTGTGGATTTGATTAATTAGTAGTGTTTTTTTGTTTTAAGGTTCTTTAGAAGGGTTTATTGAGATGAGTTATTCTGAATTCTTGAAGTGGATGGTGAAGATTAAGTACTTGCATCTGCCAACAAATAAGTATGGGTAAGTTCTGTTTTCCTCTATCTATCTATAATCATTTCATTTTCCTATTTACTATTTCATTTGTTTTTTTTTCGTTCTTCCGATTGAAACAATTGGCGTTGCTTCATCGCTGTTTCCTCAGATTCCTTTTGTTATTTATGGCTTCATATTTGAAATTTTAGGGTTAAGTTTATAATTTCTCTTGTGAGATTTAGCTGGAAATGGGGATTTTCCATTTTTGTAATGAAAATGCCTTCACAAGTAGTTTATGTGTGATTTCACACTCTGAGCTGCACTTCCTTTTCTTCGTGTTGACTACAATTGAATTTCTTTGAGCCATCTTTTGTTTTCCTTACCAAGTTACCCTTTTTTGAATTGTGGCATTTTGTAATTCACTACAAGAAAATCGCTGATTTGCCACGGACATTTCCGTGGCAAATGCACAAATTTCCGTGGCAAAACAACATTTGCCACGGATTTGCTGGACAAAAATTGGTGGCAAAGCGCTTTCGTCATAAATCGTTTGCCACGGAATTTCCGTGGCAAATTTTTCCGTCGCAAATCTGTGGCAAATTATTCCGTCGCAAAGCCGTGGCAAATTTTCGTCGCATATCCGTGGCAAATTTCCGTGGCAAATCCGTCGCAAACCCGTCGCAAATTTTTAAAAAAAAAATTAAAAAAAAAAATGGAGCAGTAGTTTCCTACTTTTCGATCTACATAATGGAAAAAGAGGACCTACTTTTCGATCGTTTGATTGATCAGCATGTCCATCTTGAGAAAAGAAATCCAAAATCAAGTTCCCAAGAATGCTCCAATATCAAAACCCATTGGTCCATAAAATGCGAATCGGGATCAATAACTTGAGTTGATTCACGCGTAACCATAATGTAACTAGTGTGGAGATCGGCATGTAATAGTGCTTGAGCCCTCTCACAGAACCTAAAGGAACATAAATTTTTACAAACAAAACTAGTGCAGAGAGAAAGAAGAAAATTGTAAGGCATAAATAATACTTGGATTTGAGCTCAAGAACTTCAAGTTTCAAGTGAGTTGTCTTCCCGAATAGCCTCAACATCAGGATCAAGATAAGGAGAAGTCCAACGATTATGTTCAGAAAGTTTATATGCATTTGCTGTTCATCCAAACCAAGGGCAGCACTACAAGAAAAACGTGCTTTTTCGGCGGATTTTTCCGCCAAAAAACACCAAAATCCGCCGCAAAAACGTGCATTTTCGGCGGATTTTTCCGCCGGTAAAACGTTGGTGGCAACGTGTTTTCGGCGGAATTTCCGCCGGTAATTTCCGGCGGATTTTAAGTCATTTTCGGCGGAAATTTGACGCGGAATTTGCGGCGGATTTCCCCCGGTACTTTTCGGGGGAATTTTGTCGTTTCTGGGGGAAATTCCGCCGGAAATGACAACTTTTTTTTTAATCAAATCCGCCGGAACTGCACAAAATTCCGCCAGAAATGACAACTTTTTTTTTTTAAATAATTCAACGTTTTCTATCTATTTTTTTTTAATTCAACGTGATGGAGGTGAGGAAATAAATAAATAATTTTTTTAATTCAATGTTCATCCAACTTTCAACTTTCAATCTCATTCTGAATATCATTTTATCGTTATTAGTTTCTATCAAGGAATTGTGTGTTAGTTTCTCCCTAAAAATTGAAGCTTTTGAGGCATAGTATCATATCCATCATGATGAAGCTTTCAATCTCATGCTTTCACCTGCTGCTAGTGATAGTAAACAAACTCTCAGAACAGCCCATTTTCTCAAACCAATTGCAAATGAACCAGTTTCTGAGGTTCCCCCATCAACTCAAGTATGAATCAGTGTGGAAAAAAGTTGGAATCTTTGAAGCTATAATCAGCACTAAGTGCTGCATATTAAAAAATCAAGACTTGTTATTTGGGGTTGTGGAGAAATGGTGTTCTAAGACAAACACATTTTTGAGAATATGTGTTATTAATAGAGTGAAGAATTTGTGCTAAAGCATGCCTTCGCTATGCACACAAACAAAGAGGTCATTTCCGGCGGAAAATGGTAGTTTGCGGCGGAATGGGGTGCATTGACCGAGGCGTGCGTTTTCGGCGGAACGGATGTCATTTCCGGCGGATTTCAAATTTGAATTTCCCGCCTATCTTCATTTGCGGCGGAATCTAGTCCTTTTTCGGCGGATATATTTTTTTTTCGCATAAAATTTTTTTTTCTTCTACAAATCCGCCGCAAACTACCATAAATCCGCCGGAAATTATTCCTCCAAACTTGATCCCCCGGAAATTCAAACAAATCCCCCGGAATGTTTCTGGCGGAAAAAATCCCCCGCAAAAGACAAAAATCCGCCGAAACGTTTCTGACGGATTTAAATCCGCCGAAAAGTCACGCCTTGGATTTTCAGTTTTTCTTGTAGTGCAGGGAAATTCAACTAACTATGTTCACAAGTTAATTTTGCAAGTTTTTCTCCTTGCTTATTGGCTAGGTTAATAGAAGCAATATTTTCTACCTGAAATTCCAAGTATAACTGGCAATTCATTTTTGTGAAACAAAGAAATATGGCAAATGGCCAAATTCAATTACAAACAAAATACAACACAAGAAACTGAAACATAAATGAAAGAGTGTGAAAAAATAAAATGAGTGTGTGAAGACGTGGATCAGAGAGGCATGTCACTCAACCTCCCCTTCTTCCATTTCTACTAATCATAGCTTAATATATTTGACATATCACCGTATGTGTGCAAGGCAACTCACATTAAAATAATTTCGCATGCGAGAAATAAACCAAGGGTGTAACGAGCAAAAAGGTTTTACCTCTAGCATTACATTGTTAAATGACACAACTTCCTTTGCCTCTTCTCGTAAAGCTACACAAATTATGAAAAAATCAAGTACAATAAAACAAGATGCATTCTTCATATATGTAAAGTCCACAATGATGAAAGATTACCTTATCCCAATATGCCCCTAGAGGATCCCTATTTACCTTAATAAAGACAACATGAGAGGTGAACTTACCGGCTCGAGAGGCATCAGAAACATCTTCTTGAAGTTGTCGCATTACAAAAATTTGTGGTGACTCATCGATAGCTTTTCAAGGTCATAAGCAAACCTACCAATTTGCCATATAAACAAGAACTGGATGGCCTGTTGCTTTATGGAGATTGAGAAAATAGCCACAGGCATAAGAGGTTGGAGCAACAATGCCCAAGAGTTCTACGTTAGGCCAAAACACTTTGTCAAATCTTAGAGCAATTTTATTTTCATTGCCAACACCAAGATCTGAAATTGCGAAACCTTCCAATCCGTGATTTTGGTTCAAACTCGATTAAATTGGCTTTAAGAATTCCAATTGGAACGGTTATGATAGCAGCATCGGCAACTAAATTCCTTCCGTCCTCCAAGGTAACCATTACCTTATTGTAGCCACTGGATATCTTTGTCACCCTACATGATGAGGTTTTACAAAAGGATCAAAATTTTTAAGCCCTTACACATCATAAAGGCAGCATTGATGCTTTTTTCGTCTACTATATGTTTATCTTCACCTATTAATTAATGACTATGTAGTTAAGTAAAGCATTATATTTCACAGGCATACCTGTGGTTCAACCGTATATCAATATTTTTTGCAAGAGCTTTTATAACAAGATCATATCCTTGCACCATGAGTCCATGGCCACCAGAGAGGACGTGTTCCTACAATTAGAAACATCAACAATATTAGCATTAATTCAGATTCGGATATTACATAACACCAAGTTAGCCTTCCACATTGGCACGGCATATAAAAATATTAACCAATTAGGCGAGAAGAACCTTGATGTCATTTTCTCTACTTAAAACAAAGGGGAAATGAGAAATATAACCTAAGGACAAACCAAAAAACAACAAAAGCCTTCTCCCATTACCCTAATGGCATGTGAAATAGCTTATCATGGGAAACTCTTGCCAAATTAAAATTCTGTTAATTTATCAGTTATCTCAATGAAACAAATATTAAGTTGATTAATTAATGATAATTAATTATTTATTTATCCCTTCATTATATCTATCTATATAAAATGTTATCAACATGCAAATTACTTGATATTAAACAAAATGAAACAATAATTTGACCATTTTATCAAAGAATAGCAATTTTTAGATTTCTGCTTATTGTACTCCAACTCGCAAAATTCATCATTCATTCATTTTTATCAATAATAATTTAACCCAAGGATGCGTAGGAAAATAAAGGATATTTATATCCTTCGACTAATATAATAATGGCACTTGCACGATCCCGAGGTTGCGGTGAGATCATGTGCGCATCGCAGAAAGAAACCAAGCTTCCATTCGCATATATACCATTGCGAGACTTCGTGGGCAAGTCCTTGTTACTGCGATAAAGTTTGTCAATTACACCGATAACTTCAAACCTCAAAGCTTGTATATTATATTCTCTTCTTAATAAAATACCTTAGTTGTGGATGCCTATCTAGCACAATTGAAATTGCTTGGGAAACCGAAATGTCCTCGGGATGCTCATCCCTTACTTTCCTGTCTGCAGATTATAAGAAGGTCGTTAAAATAAAGATTAAGATAATCAAAATTGCATTGATAGTTGAAAAACACCACCGACCATTTCTTTGCAGTGATGTGACATTTACCTCTTCCGAATTTTCTTGAAAGTATCTCCAACTTCAATGACCATTTGTTGTGGAACTTGATGACCATCAAAGTCAAACAAAGATATAACCGCAAACACAATATGCGATTATTATAAAACTCTACTAGAAGAATTGCAAAAGATCCGGATGTTTTATTGTTTTGAATATAACAAATAAATCATATAAATATTCTTCATTTTCATGAGAGACTAAGTACTTGGGAACACTCCGGGCATAAAAGATTATGTCTCAAATAATTGTCAATTTGGTAAATTTACATATAGTGACTAATCATGCAGGTAAGTGTAAATATGAAATAATCCATTAGTTAATAAAAATAAGTGATTTCAATATGAAATGCACGAGTCTTCCATTATTTAGTAAAAATAAGTGATTTCAATATGAAATAATTTAGAGATTCTTTTGAAATTTGTAAGGAAAGCGAAGCTATTTTGTGTTTATTTACAATCAATTTTTAACCTTTTCTCTTAGCTATGACACTCATTAAAATCAGATTATTTTTGAAAGCTACAATGATTCCTTCTCACTATAACTTGATTTTATATGAAAAAGAGGGGAAACTAAAAAGATTCAAATGAAAAAGAGGTTCTTTGGTTAAAATCTCAAAGCGAAAGGGAAAGCCAAACCTTAGTTAGCGTGAATCAAAATTTCGGTCCGGCGGTCGTCCTTCTCATTGCAGTGGCTCAGGGAGGCGATGGTGGCGGTGGGCTTGTTGGGAGCGAGCGAATTTGTGAGAGAGAAGTTGAATGAGGATGGAGGTGGATTTGATTTAGGGATTAGAAAGGTGAGGTTAGGGTTTCAGCAGAGAGAAGTTGAATGAGGGACGGTGGGGAGTGTGGGTGGAGGTGAGGTGGTGGTGATTGAGAGTGAGGGAGGCGGGTTGTGGTGAGAGCGAGAGGGGGAGAGAGAAGAAGAGAGCGTTTTGTTTTTAGGAGAGAAGAAGAAGCGTAAGGGGTTTAGGGATCGTCCCTGTTTTATTTTGATAATAAATGGTTTGCCACGGACTTGCCACGGCATCTCCGTCGCAAATTTTCGTCCTTTCACATGTCCGTGGCAAACCAGCAGCAAACACACCGGAAATTTCCCGCTCTTACTTTTTACACATTCCGTCGCAAATCCGTGGCAAATTACTGACGGAATAAGCTCCGTGGCAATTGTTGGTGGCTAAAACAAGTTTTTCTTGTAGTGATTTCTAGTATGTATTAGTGTATTATATGTATAGAAAGAGGAGTAATAGTGTGTTGAAACATTATGCAGCAGTATGATAGTTTTCAATAGGTGATGCTATAATGCTATAATGGGCTTAATTTAGCTCCAGTTATATGTTGAGTTTTATCTGTTCCTATAATTATTTATCTAACTTTTGGCTGATGAGGTGGGACCAAATTGTTATAACCTGCATATTAGGCTTGAAGTTGTGTACACTACTAGATTTTGGTTTTTACTAGGCTTTCGAGATTCTCCTCGATCTGTTTATTTATGTGTATCTTTTAAAGGTTACTTTGTGAATTCATCTTAACATGATTTCTAGTATTGCCTCTGCATCTTTGACAGCATCTGTGTGTTATTTTCCAAGCATTTGGTATTTCTGAGATAATATTTAATATGGTCCATACTATTTAAGCATGTCTGTGACGTACTTTTGAATAATATTTCTGAGCTGATATTTAATATGGTCCATACTATTTTCCCAGCATTTGGTATTTCAGATTTGACCTTCTGTGAATTTCACTTACCCTGTCTTTCACCGTGATCTCACTTGGTCTCTAGAGGCCTCATTCTTGGTGTTGGCTTCTACTATGTTTTTATTGGTGTCGTAGTATGCATAGTTTGGCTAAGAGTTGATCCATAAATATGGTTGCATGCTAGCTGTTTGATTAAAAGTCAAGCTAAGATTGTTTTGCTATGCCTATTAAGATTGTTTGACATGCTTTTAATTATGTCCTCTTTCTTAACATTTTTTGATTATCTTTTACTGTTGTTTATGTAGTGTAAGAATATGAGTGTTGAAGTGTTCCATTTTTGTTATGATTAACTAATCTTATTGATAGTCAATTGCTTTAGTTACTAGAACTGTGATGAAATTGTGTATTTGTGCCTTTTGGAGTTGCTGATTCATGTTTTCCTACCATTGTTGTCCTTTTATATATCTCATGCTATTCATGTTAATCATATATATACATGTTTTCTAGAACTGTGATGAAATTAGATAGTTTTCCTTCTTCATTTAATCACTTTCTACAATAGAAGATAACTGAACTTCTGGTATTGAATTATAATCTTAACAGAAAACATGCTGATGTTGTATATTGTTTGTTCAAAGGTATGGAATAGAACAAGAGTACACCTTACTTCAAACAGATGTGAAGTGTCCTTTAGGTTGGCCCGTAGGTGGTTATCCCAGTCCTCAGGTAATGCCACTTCTTTTTGATTTCATTTCAAATTTCACATGAGTTTGTGAATTTCAGAAAGAGGAGTTAATGAGTTATTACTTTACTTTTCGTGAGTCCTTACTCATTGTAGTGTGGAGGCGAGATAAGTCATTTGGACGTGATATTCCTGATGCTCATTACAAGGCTAGGTTTAAATACAACAAATTCATGTTTTGTTATTTTGGATGTATGATTTAATTTTTGAATGTATGATTTAATTTTGGATGTATGATTTAATTTTTTGGATGTATGATTTAATTTTTGGATGTATGATTTAATTTTGTTTGGATGTATGATTTAATTCAGGTTTAAATACAACAAATTCATAGATATCACTATTAAAAAATATTTTGGATGTATGATTTAATTTTTTTGTTGCAAATATAAAAAGGAAAATACACAAAAACATAAAAAAAATTTAAAAAAAAAAAAATTAAAAGCGCTTTTAAGGAAGTGCTGCCTATAGGGGGACAAGTTTGGCCAATGGGCAGCGCTTTTAGGGAAGTGCTGCCTAAAGGAGGACGCGTTGGGGCAATGGGCAGCGCTTTTTAGGAAGCGCTGCCCATCTGATGACGTGTTTTACAATGGGTAACGCTTTTTAGAGAGTGATGCCTATCTGAGAACGCGTTTGGCAATGGGTAGCGCTTTTTAGGGAGCGTTGTCCATTGTTGGAGTCTGCAATCGTATGCACGTTCAAAGAAGACTCAAAAGCGCACGCCATAGATGGAAAAAAAATGCTGCCCATTTGGTAAATCTGTTGCAGTGCATATCATAGGCAATCATTACCCATTGTGACTTACAGTGTCTAAGCTCATGGCCCAAGAGCCCACAGTTAAAAGATAGACCTTGCGATTGTTCATATTTAAAGTGCACCAACACCCTACCCCCCACAGTCCCGTTGGAGCCGTCTGCTAGACCATAAGGGTTTCGTCACATTAATGTTAACCCTAGCACGAATGAAATGAGTGATAACACGTCATCCTTAAGAGGGTTCTCAACCTCTAATACATTTCCCATTTTCACCAAGATCATGGTAGCATTTGAAGGGGGAAAAGAGTCTCGAGAAAGACCATGAATCTGTACCCAAAACAAAACTGAGCTAAAGTTTATATCTGTGTAAGCAATATCAGATCCCTAGTGTTGGAGGATAATGAGTTGATTCATCATAAACCAATGAGTCTCTCTAAGGACTTCTTAAGCAGTATTGTTGTTGGGGAAAGTAAAGAAAAACTCATTACTCTGAAGGTTAGTAATATGAAGCCATTTGTACTCTTCCTAAGTCTTAGACATAATGTTCCTCACTGCATTTTTATTTAGAACCTTATCTGATATAATCGTCCCCATGGTCTGTTAGAATACTCAACATTCATTTTTTGTGTAGTAGCAGCTCCTCAAGAACATCTTCATGTTCATCCTCAAGGAGGAGCTCCATATTCCTAACTTGAGCCATGGCAACCAAGGAGCAGCAGCTCAAACAAAAGCAACACATTGCAGAAAAAACAACTAGAAAGGAAACACATCGAGTAGAAGACAACAACTCCAAGAGCCAAGAGTTGTAACTAAACCTCCAGAAAGCACTAGAGCATAGCACTACACCTCAAAGACCAAGGAGAAACATACCTAGAGTAACCCTAACTCTAGTAATTAAAGTAGCCATTATGAGGGGCAGCTAAACCCTAAAGGGATCAAACCTTAGCAGAACTAGGGACCGCTGTTTTTTACGTTTGAATGATACCAACGTGTGTTTGGGCCTTGCCTTTGGAAGATGTTATCATGTAACCATACACATACTAAAATAAGCCCTTAGAGAAGTTTATTCGAGTTTATCGATAATATAGCCATTGCGTCAAAAAAAAAAAAAGATAATATAGCCATTTATGTAAATATGTAGAAGGATGCATAAAAATAGTTAATTAAATGTTTAAGAGTTTATGGTCAAGAAACTCTTCAAAATAACCTGTAGAAGCGTTTTTGGAACTCGATTAATCAACAACATCCTCCATTTGAATCTTATTCACCCTAATTATACCATAATAACAGATGTTGATAATGCAAATTGTACTTCAAGTACATGTTGAAATGCAATTGATTAATTAAATTTATGTACTATGACACAAGTTTTCTTTTGACAAGAAAGTAAAGTTAAGTAGGTAAGCCTTGATTAAACTACCTTCACCTCAGTATCTTTAAAAATAGGTTTTTTTTTTACCCCCACCCCTTCCCCATATACCCCCACCCAAAAGTTAAATTTCAAAATGTCCTTCGAAAACTTATTTTTTAAAAAAAAATTGGTCAATCAGATGTGTACACCTAGGGGTGTATATCGACCCTTTATTTAGGCATCATATATACACCCAAGGCGTATATACGATTGGCACACCCCCACCTTAATCGTATATACGTCTTGGGGTGTGTATATACGATGCCTTATAACATAGGGTCGTATATACACCCCCAGGTGTATATACGATTTGTATTTTATTTTAAGTCCAATAAAAATTAATTAAGCCCTGAAAATAGGTTTAGTGTGTAGTTCGTTAAAACGTGACGATGTTATACGTCGAACGAATAATTTAGGCCTAAAACTCGGTTTTCAGGCAACATACTCCGATCGTAATGAAACCACAACCATTAAATCCGAAAAAAAGTAAGAATCAAGACTCCCGTAGAAGAGACTTCTTACGGGACTACGGCCTCAAAATCCCAAATTTTATTTTTTACTATTTTTTACGATTTTTTTTTTAATTTTTCATAGTCTCCAAAAAATCTAAAAAAATTGTATAGCCTTATTTTGGTTTTGTTAGATTTTTAGTGGTGTTTTATAATTTTTTAGAGTAATTTTGACTATTTAACGAATTTTTAGTAGCCTTTTAGTAATAAAAATTAAAACAAATCGTATATATGTCATTTTGGACATATATATATGATGTCTACTTTTAACCCATCGTATATATGTCCTTCAGACGTATATACGATTGCATCTTATACGGCTAATCGTATATACGTCTTAAGGACATATATACGATGGGTTAAACTTGACAATCGTATATATGTTCAAAATAACATATATACGATTGGCCTTTTTTAAAATAAAAAAAAAATAGATTGCAAAAGATATTTTGAGATTTCACTTTTGGGTGGGGGTATATGAGGAAAGGGTGATGGTATGGAAAAAACATCCATTAAAAATAAAGTCACATATTAGCATTTCAAAGTCGCATTTTAAACTGATATTGAAAGACTTTAAGACAGACTAGTACAATAAAATCTCAGCAATTGTGACTAATTGTGATATATACAAGTAATTATTATGGTGGTTGACTAATGATTTTGACCACTAAAGAAGAGAATGAAGAGATAGTTGAGAGGTAGGGTCCACTGTGTACATAACTCTGATGGAAACTTCACCAAAGCAGTGGCATCAGTTCTTTTTTATTTTTTTTGGTGAAAGTAGTGGCATCAGTTCTTTCAAAGGGTTGTTGGCTTTCTTAAAATAAATAAACAGTCATTTTAATATCTATTACAGTATTTATTTATTGGAACAACCAAGACAAGTTATTGAGAAATTTGCTGGTGTGTTACTACTTTCTAAAGTTCCCTGTTTCAGTTCTCACCATTGCAGAAATCACCAGTACTGGTCCTTTTGACATTTTGTCCCTAAATGTATAGAAAACAAAATTTTCTAGCTGTTTCTCAACTACTACTCACTTTTACCCTCTGTTATATCACATGTGAACTATTCTGATTTTTCTTACATAATCTCTTTTTTTTATTTATGAATCATATTATTGAGGGGTTTTTTTTTCACCCCCTTCTTGTCACTCCCACCCCCATAAATACAAAAAACCTAAAAATGCCCCTTATATTTCATAAAAAAAGGGACCAGACTCCACCACCCGACAAAATTCCCGAATTTACCTTAAAAAAATGTAATTCTGGAAATTTGGTGTTGTTTTTCCTGGATTTAGCGCGAGAAGTTGGTAATTCTGATTCAGGAATTTTGACCGAATTTATCTCTATAAAAGGTAAATCCGAAAATCTTCTTAAATTTTTTCTGGAAATACCTTCTTTAAAGGTAAATTCGGTTCACATTTTGTGAACCGAATTTACCTCTAAAAAAAGTATTTCCGGAATTTTTTTTTGTAACATTGATATTTATTTTAAATAGATGGTTATTATGGATTTAACCGCTGCCGTTATGACATCTGAGATATTTCCCACTCGAGATGCAATGACACGTTGGGCTAGAGATACCGGGAAAGCCAACAGAATCATTGTGGTTATTGTTCGAACCGAGACGACGGAGAATGGGAAAGGGAAAAAGAACAAGGTTGTTTATGGTTGTGAGAGACGGGGCACATACAGTCGAGTAGATGTTGGGTGTTCTGCTAGTAGACACAAGACATCAAAAAGATGTGGTTGTAGGTTTCAATTGAAAGCTAAACCGATGTTATCTCCTAGTTCTGATTGGAATGTGAGAGTGGTGTATGAGATTCACAATCATGAGCCTCATAAGACTTTGTTTGGAGCAGCTATATTTGGTAAGTTTACCAAGGAGGAGCAGTCAGTTGTTGAGGAGCATCTGTCTTTGGGAGTGAAAGCACAAAAAAGTCTTGATGCATTAAAGATCAGATTTAAGAACAACTTGAGCAACATTACTCAGCTGTATAGAACCCGCAACAATATCCGAAAGGCAAAGAGAGGTAGTATGACTGAGATCACGACTTTTATGACATCGATTCAAAGCGAATCATTACTTGTGTTGGACGAGACGACTTAAAGATACTGATATTGTTGAGGAGATCATGTGGTCACATCTTGATAGTATCAAGTTATTGAGGATGTTTCCGACTGTTTTGATTATGGACTGTACCTTTAAGACCAACAAGTGTGCATTGCCTCTACTGGAGATTGTTGGTGTGACTTCCACTGAGTTGACATTTCCTGTGGCGTTTGCATATCTGTCTCATGAGCGGTATGATGACTACACGTGAGTGCTGTAGAGCCTACGAGATTTGATGGTGTGTGATATTGCACTTCCTCAGGTAATTCAATGCTAACTGACTTTAGTTTTTCGCATTACATTATTGTTTTTTATTTTTTCCATTTCTAATAGAAGGTCTGGATTGTGTTTCTCAAGTTATCCTCATTGATTGTGAGGAGGCTTTGATGAATGCTATCAAGGTTGTGTTTCCGGAGGCAATGAATTTGCTTTGTCGGTATTATATTAACAAAAATGTTAATGCTCAGATTAAGAAGCTGGCGAAGGGAGATAGAGTGGAGTCACTGATGACACTTTGGCATTTCACTTCTTTCACACACAAGTAGCCTCTCATTGACACTCGAATACACAATACTCGTGATTACGCACTCATTGCCCTTCACCATCAGGGCACAATCACCAACAGAGAAAATGGTGTCCATTTCGAGAGTCCAAACCCCATTTTATGCAGGCTTAAAGACGACATCACCTTTGAAGCACTGAAAGAAAAAATAACAACGAAGGTGCAGCTGGAGGGTGACGAGCAAGAAGTCACCCGGATCATTTATCGCTACCCCACTATGGGCGATAATAATCGTGTTCAATGGTCCACCATGGATGTGAAGAACAACGATGACGTTCGAGTAATGATGGACCGTTTTGACTTATTTCAGATGCGGAGTCCTTTGCAGCTGTATGTCGAAACCAGAAGAACCGTTGTTGAGATCCTTCGTCGTTTCAAACCACCATCTCACTAGTTTCTACCGATCGTCGTAAAACGCTTCTTTAATTAATTTTAAGTTGTTTTTAAGTAATTTAATTTTTTTTCGGAATTATCAGGGAAAATAGGTAAATCCGGGAGAGAGTTTGGGATTTTCGGATTTACCTAAAAGTTGAGATAAATTCGGTTCAATAAATGTGAACTGAATTTACCTCCACTTTACGTAAATCCGGGAATCCCAAACCCCTCCCGATTTACCTATTTTCTTGGTAATTCGAAATTTTGTAATATGATGGGAGTATTTTTGTCACAATGGTATTTATGGGGATGTAGCAGATAACGAGAGGGGAAAAAAAAAAGCCATTATTGAGACATGCACATAATCACAGAATATTATCAGTAAAACCTTGCTTTTGGCTTGAGAATCTAAGTTAAATTAGTAGATTATGGACAAGGTTAACGTGATATCATTAAGCATGTATGTTGGGATAAGTCATTGTGCAACCAGACAATAATGTTCTGTTGACGTGTCCTTTCTCTCACTGTTCATGCTGATCTTCTATTTGGGCCTACAAATGCCACTCTAGAACTTAGATCCAAGCTCTCTGGTAACTGTATCTGATCAGTGATCAGTACCTCTAATACTTCAGAATCCTATTGCTTTGGCCAAGCAATATGCTACGTATGAAGGCATGGGCGTGTTCAAAAACGCCTACTGTCTTGATAATAATTCCATGAAGATCAAACATTCAATTCATTGCGAAGTCTTTCCCCGTTGGTTGCGTTGACAATTTCAACGATATGGAAATATCAGCTTTTGGATTCAAACTCGAGTGTGAGTAGTGGTAGTATGTGTGTGTGATGTTTATTTGTCATTTTATCTAACTAGACAAAAAAAATTCATTGTGAAAAGATTTAACTGTGTCAACTTTTCATAAATTGATAATCATTAGAAATATATTTAATTATAATTACCCCTTTGAAGTCAATTATCAAATGATTTGTGATTAGTTCACATTGCAAGTACATCAAAATTAAATTCTTTATTTAAAGATTTAGTACAAGTTTGGTTTGGGATATGAATATGATTCACGACAAGTTGCTTGCTTCCCTCTCTTCTTGTGTTTTCTTCTAATTTTTTTTTGTCAAAATAATTGAATGGCTAGGATTGAGTGATAAATTTATCCAAAGGTCTTTACCATCATGACTGTTGTGACTACAATCTATGCTGACTGCAACAAATCAAAATCTATTTGATTCCATGGTGAAGAGATCTAAACTCGTGTTTGTCAAGGACAATTGTGATTCAACTTTTTTTTGGAAAGATGTTTGGTTTCTATTTTTAAAACCCAATTCTTCTCTCTAAAATCAATTCAAGCTTAAGCTACTTTTTGTAGCTTTCATTTCTGACTAAACTTTATAAAAAAGATATTCTAACTAAACTAAATTGATTCCATACCAAACAATTCTTAATATCAATGTGTAAAGACCATTTTCCCTCTTTCCTTATCCAAGATAATTTTAAGTTAGAGGAGTGCTTGCAATATTCTTTTAGCACTCTCCTATCAATACTAACTTTATGATTACTTGGGACCGCGAATCACTATGGTTGAAATTCACTGGAGTCACTCCCCCTAAAAACCATTAGATACACTTTTAGAGAGATCTTGGCCCTTGATTTTCTTTTATTCAAAAAAAAAATTAAAAAAATAAAAGAAGAGAGAGATAGACGGCAGAGACTAAAGGGGATCCAATCTGACTAGTTGAGATTCATATGAGTCTTAATGTATCTTACTTTCAATTTTATATTCATAGAACCATACATGCTATGAATGTAGTTGAAACCAACGAGAGTTGGTTCGAGTGGTAACTAGTAGAGGTGCACAAAATAACCATGGCTACAAAACCAATCTATATTCATCAAATGTTCATTTGATATAACTGATTCCATAACTAAAATAGCATAACCGTTTATTAATTTACAAAACTGGTTATCCATAACCTCTAACAAGTATTTACAAAATATTAAAAAAATATTTTAGGTATTTTTTTTTGACAAATCTTTTAAGTATTTTAAAAAATATGATTTCCAGATTTTGAAGTCCAAAAAAATATTCCAGAATTTTTTTAAAAAAAAAATATAATATATATAACCACCACCGACCACCAAGCTCGCCGAACTTCCCCCACTGCAACCACCCATATGTTAATATAATTTTTTTTTTGAGATTTATGTTAATATAAATATTTATTAATATAATATTGATACAAATATATATATATATATATATATATATATATATATATATGTATGTATTTAAAAATATATATTTAGAGATATTTTTAAATTTTCAATTTTTTTAAAGTTATTTTGGTGGGCTTGTGTAAATTCTTAGGCAAAAAACCAATTGGATATCCAATGGACGTCCATTAAATAACCCAATAAAAACTATATCTATTATTGGACAAATTAAAACCGTTATAAAAATAACAAAAATATCTAGATTTTTTTAACCGGATATGGATGTGGTTTAACCGTTGAATCGGTTAATTTGTGCACCTTTAATAATTGGGCTCGGACTCCACTCCAAGGTCTCAGGTTCGAATATGGGTGTGACAAAAACTCTATTGGGAGGGGAGAACCACACGGATCGATAAAGCTGAGTATACACGTGATAAGCCCGAGATTAGTCACCACCAGCAGAACAGTGGAGAGCGCACATCGATAACACGATAAACAAAAAAATGCGGTTGAAATGCAAACAAACTATCTCGTTGTTGATTAGACTCTTGATTTTGGACGAGTAATACGCTGAGTGCATATTACAAAAAATTGGTGTTAAAATCAAGACGCGCATGAGTTGCATACTTTAGCTTATCTCGCTTGTCGAGTGTGACTTAGGGTACTAAAGAAAAGTTTAGTAACTATTACTAAAAAGGGTATTGGGGTAATTTACTAATAATGTTTTATATTTATATTTCTATATATATAAATATATTAGATATAATATAAATATATATGTGGTGGTTGGCGTATGTGAGCTCGGTGGCCGGTCACCCGAAACTCCGTGGCGATGGCCACTTACCACAAGTGGAATCTGTAGTAAGTGGGGCTTAATACTTACTTACCACGATTCCAATTTGTGGAAAGTGGAAACCAAACAGTTTGAAAAATAGTAGTATTTTTTTCTATTTCTATTTCTCTCTTTGGAAATTGGATTGTGAAGTTGTTGTTGATTTAAGAATGGAGAAATGAAAGTGATGTGTAAATAGAAGGTGAATTAGTGAGGAAGAGACAAAATAGTGAATTAGATAGGTAAAAAGTACTAGTATCATGCTCTTGTTCCTTTTAGAGGAGCATAGTTCATGCACAATCAGTGAGAGAGAGAGACACAGAGAGAGAAGTGATTGTGGGGGTATATGAGTCATGATGAGCTTATAATTGTGAAAGAGATTTGGATGCTACTTTCCACAAATTGGAATATGTGGTAAGTGGGGCTTGGTGGCCACTTATCACAGATTCCAATTTGTGGTAAGTAGCATCCAAATCTCTTTCACAATCATCCTATACTCCTGAAACTATATAAACTGAATATTAAGGTGAAAATAAAAAGAGATAAAGGCATAGTAAAATACCTAAATGTTTCATACCTTTGTGGTTAGGCATTGGATGCTACTTACCACAAATTGGAATATGTGGTAAGTGGGGCTTAGTGGCCACTTACTACAGATTCCAATTTGTGGAAAAAGGAAACCAAATAGTTTGATTATGTTCTTGTTTAATTGCCTTGAAGGTGACTGGCCGCCGGAGCTCCGGTGACCGGCCGCCGGCCACCACAGACAACCACCACATATATATTAAATATTTATAAATATAAATATAAAAAAATTATTAGTAAATTATCCCAATACCTTTATTCATTATCAACCATTAAATTAAATTAAATTAATAAAAAAAAGATTCAATGATTAAAAATGGTTTAGTAAGAAAAACTAAAAAAAAGTTTAATATTCTAAGTCATAGTCATGCTTGTCAATGCCTTTTTTTTTGAAGCTAGGTAGCTACAGTAGCTTCTTTAGATACATTCATCATCATCATCATGCGTGTTAAACCGTATCTTGGTTGTACATGACATTTCTTTATCCAACACCGTCACATTCACAATCATGTCATTACCTACATCCATTCCTCTAACACACACAGATACAGAGGTCTAAACAAGTTAATATTGACTACTTAGACTACTTATTATATATTAAAAAAAAAAAACTAAATTACAGCATAGTAGTACTTGATTTTAGTAAGATTAGGGTCTGTAATTAAATAAGTGTAAAAGACTAATGTTGTCAAAACTAGGAAAAATGTTGGATAAACAATATTAAAACCAATTAATGGAGACAACCTTAACTTTAGCAACTACTCCTAAGGAAATGAGAAAGCAGAGCTAGGTAACTACCAAATTTGACTCTCAACTCATTATACCATCTAGAATTATTGTTGGACAAGAATATAGCTGTCATGCTGTGGAGTATTGCAAACTCATCATAACAAATATCATGCATCTGCAACATATAGCGAACCATAACCAATTCAAAGTGATGATAAAAGTAAAGAAACAAACAGGACCACAGAGGGAGCAATTTAAAGTAAACTCCCCAAAACAAAGAATTTACCCATTTATGGCCAGTCATTTTCACAAAATTCGTCAAGCTGTGTGACTTTTCTTTTACCCTTTGATCTTTACTTTAGTGAAAACCAGAAAACCTATTTTCTCTTGTTCACAATGGCAACCTATGTTGTCAACATTGCTCAATTATCACTTTCCTAACAAGATATTCAGACAAGTGTCATAAAGGTTTTGAACTTCTGAGAATTCAATTTCAGCCTTCTATAAAAGAAGAGTCAAGTACCACAGCTGGATGAAAACTTATTTTGAAATATGTATTCCATATATATCATGTGCTAAATGCATTTTCTATTTTGACCAATTTATCATGGTCCTATTTTTCTTAACATAGTACTCATAGTAGCTTGGTATTACCAAATGCATGTGCTTCGTGGCATGACAGCAAGCATTGCAATAAATTATTTGTAACCACAGACAACGAAATGTTTAAAGTCCAATGCCATACTTTAATGTCAAACTGCAAAATTGACCAAAGTACTCTTCAGATGTGTATACATTTCAAATTTCCATTTTTTTCCACCAAAAATCATCAAATGCAAGGCTAAATATGTAGGACCTATAATGCAGAACTGGTATTGCTAAACAACTGAAAACAGATTTTACCTAAGAGCGTTCAGATTAGTGATCAAAATCAAGAGAAATAGTTTACTCAAATAAAATGCTCAATGATAGGAGAGGATTCAACTCTCATTAACATTTTCTAACAAAATTTAACAAATGACTTGTCATTCAAGAAAATGGAATGACTAGAGAAGAAATACTTTAGCAAAAATCAAAACACTAGGCTCCATCTCTACATGAAACTACCTTATCCGGGACCCACACTCCATAAGATCGAAATTTCATCTACTGTATTACATTATAACTAATATATCACTAGTTAATAAGAAGATGCATTGACAGAACAAACCACAACTACCTCCTGGACCTGGCAGGGCAACATATGATCCTTATTGGACTTGGTTTGATATTGTGCAAGAGTTTCACTATTTTATATAATGTATCATAAGTCACCTGGCAATCTCCACATGCAGATCCTACTACCTATTCTAAACGAACAGCAGAGATAATTGCAGATATGATAAGCAAAAACAATCCCTTCTGCTTATTGACAAAAAATGAAATGTATAACATAAGTAAAATTGCAGAGGAAAGATAACTCACAGGTAGAATTACAAATTCATAACTCATCTTTCTACTCAGTATGAGATCCATTCATTCATCTTCAAATGTTTGGCTAGAAATGTATATAATCAGGACATAATGTAATTGCAATTAAATAACATAATAATAACTGCTAGATTTATGTAAAAGAGAGCTACCACATTTGAAGTAAATACTAAGATCGTTCAACATTAACGAGGGCTATTAAGAACATCAATGGAAACACAATTAACAGAAGGCAATCGCATCTGCTGCTCCTGAACTCTGCTCCTCTTAAACAGTGGCTCCACTGAATAAGAAACAGATGATGTCGCGGTCACAGTCCATGAATCATTCGAGCTATCACAACTGAAAGATGCATCAATGACCCCACCGGGCTACCTGGTTCAGATAGGCGCTTGCGTTTCTGGTGAAGACCGAAAATCCCCTCGTGACAAACTAGTAGTTTCAGTATGAGTTTGTAGCACGGGTTCACTTGTTCCTGCAAGATCACCACCAAAATTTTCACCAATTCATCAAATATACATCAGATTTGAAGAATCGAGAACTGTATAAGGTAATGACAGAACCAGTTGAGTATAAAATGGACAAACCTCACTGATCTTTAGTAAACCCAAAAGTTGATCAATGTACTCAGTTGCATTAAATGGTTCAATCTCTTTAATTACATGGATCATGATAGCAGCAGCCAATATAGAAGGAAGATAACTCATAACCCTTGAATCTGTCAACAATGGTGGCATTGAATACACATGAGTACCAATAGTCATAGTCATAATGGCATGACCAAGATTCACTTTTACATAAATATAAAGTATCTTATTTAAGAGCATTAATAAAAACCAAGGCCTACATTACTTACCCACAATGACAGTAAGAAGAACCCTCTCACAACGCCACATGAACTCCCAGTGCAAACGACTCTTCAAACCAAGCCTTCTAACAATGTGTTCAAAGAAAGAAATAGGTGTCACCGGATGCATCCTCCATTTCAGAGTTGACAACACCAAAAGCTCCATTCTCTGTATAGTCTTTGCCTCAAACACAAATCTTGCTTCCTCAACCTATAAAAGTAAATAATAAAGGAAAATAATCAAAACACAAAAAAACCTCTATTTTTAAACACATAGGACAAGTAAACAAGTGAAAGAAAAAAAAACAAGACATTTCAACAAACACCTAGCCTTCATAATAATGTTAAAGCATACTTGAAGGTCTAAAAGAAGTGGCACATGGGTTTCATCCATTTTAGCAGCAAGAGACAAACAAGCAACTGCAGTAAGCTGAGTCATCCATGGCTTATCTTTCTGAAACATCAAACTTGTGATGAACCTATCAAAGTAGTTCACTGCAAAAACAGTGGTCAAACCAGAAAAGCCATAATGTGCACAAACTTTAGAAATCCAGTTCACAGCTTCAACACGAGGTTTTTCTAAGGGTCCATCAGCAATAAGATTACGAGAACACAAATGAGTCTCTCCCTCTTTTGAGATTAACGAAACAAGCTCATCATCTTCCCAAAAGAGATCATTTTCGAGTAAAATCGAAGGTAAAGGTTGTAACTTTGTTTCAGATGGGTCGTTGTTTGTTGTAAGATTTGCATCGAAGTCTTGTTCTTCTTCTTCGAATGTGTGTTGCTCTTCACAGAGAAGGGCATCGAGGAATGAAGGAGAGTGTTGTTGTTTGAGAGACATCTTCTTTGAAGAAGATGAAGAAGAAAGGTTTCTTCATTATACAGAGGGGAGAGAAAGCAGAGCCATTTTCAACTCTGCTGTTAAAGTTTGTTTGGTTCTCTCAGTAGAGTGAGATAATGAGAAGGAGAGAGAGAGAGAGAGAGAGAGAGAGACGAGGAGGATGGTGTAATGAAACAAAGGAAAGGGTTTTATCTCAGAACCACTTCACGCTTGTCCTTTTCTTTCTCTCTTTTTCTTCCTTTATTCTGAACAATTTTTTCCCCTCTTTCTTTTATTACAAAAATTTAAAGTTATATATTTAAATACTTTTTTTGTTTTATTATGGATTAATTGAAAAAAGAAACAGGCTGTTTGGCGCGCAGGAAGATAGAGCGTTATGACAAAAGAGACATCTCACTACCCAACATTATAGGGATCTCTTCGAGCTTAATCAAGGTCCTAGATCGAATTCATTCTTAGGCATTCATAAGTGTTAAATATTTTAAGGGAGAGTTTTACGCTTCATTATACACAGTCAATTTAGAGAATTAGTATCTCTGATGATTACTTGAGAAAATATTTGGTTCATACCAAAAAAAAAAACATCTCACTCCATCTCAATTCTTACTTAGGGGTGGCAATTTCTATCAACAAGTGGGAATCCCCGCGAGGACTATCCTGAATGGAGCCCCGTGGGGATGAGGGACGAGGGAGAAAATCCCCTCGCGGTCAAAGCGGGGATGGGGATTATACCCCCGCCGCATGGGAACTCCGCCCCGAATATATTACATAGTATTCTTATTATAGATATATATTATGTTAAAAGTAATTAGTTTTTAGTCTTTTTATATTGTTCTAACTTTTACACTTTCTAAATATTAAAATATAAATGTAAGACTCAATTTTATATTTTTTTTATATGAAAATGTTAAACTTTTGAATTTTAGTCTAACTTTTATATATTTTTTCTAATTTTATTATAATTTAATTTATATTTTTGCAAACTTTTATAAAACTTTTGGGGTCCTCGCGGGATCCGTGGAGATGGAAAGGGAGAGGAAAAGTCCCCAAGGCGGAGAACAGTGATGGGTACGGGGGCAGTTTGGGAAACAAGGACAGGGAGCGGGCGAATACCCCCCGCCCCCACCCCCACCTCATTGCCATCCCTATTCTTACTCTAACACTCTCATTTTGTGTTTGTGAGAAGTCATGAGTGATTTATAAGAAGTCAAATTTGTTGCTTATGGTTTCTTAGAAAAGTCCTTTTAGCTTATGGTTTCTATGTTTCTTGGGTGAATTATGTGTTAGTTTTGGTCACTTCAGTTTCCTATTCTTATCAAGTTAATGGTTTTTCTTCCAAAAAAGTGTTTCCTAAAAGAGGTTTGAGGCAAGGAGACCCACTCTCTCCTTACTTATTTATTTTAGTTTTTGATGTTCTGTCTAGGATGATTATTAATGCCTGCAATTCTGGTGATCTTCATGGAATTAAGTTAGCTAGTTCTGCTCTTAGTCTATCTCATCTATTTTTTGCAGATGATGTTATCTTATTCACTAAAGATTCTCAAGAGGATATTTATCAAGTTATAAATATTCTAAATACTTTTACAAAAGCTTCTGGGCAAAAAATTAATCTAAGTAAGTCTGGAATAATTTGTGGAAGTAAGGTCAATTATGATACTAAGATGACTATTGCTAGAATTGCTAATATTCCTTTGTGGGAGCATCCTGGGATGTATCTTGGTATACCAGCTGAGTGGGGAGGTTCTAAGGTTCAAGGGCTGGCTTGGATTAAAGATAGAGTTACTACTAAAGTGGAGGGGTGGAAAGGAAGTCTTCTTAATCAAGCTGGGAAGGAAGTGTTGATTAAAGTTGTGATTCAGGCTATCCCTACTTACATCATGTCTATTTTGCAGCTTCCTAAAACTTTTTGTGCTTCTCTTACTGCTGCTGTGGCTAAATTTTGATGGCAATCTTCTACTAATAATAGAGGAATTCATTGGAGAAAGTTTGTTGAGCTTTGTTCTCCTAAACTTCTTGGAGGTCTAGGTTTCAAAGACTTTCAAAATATGAATACTGTTGTGTTTTCTAAACAAGTGTGGAGAATTATTAAGGATCCTGGATCCTATTGGGCTACTACTTTGAAAGCTATCTATTTTCCTAATTGTGATTTTGGGCAAGCTATTGTTGGAAGGAATGGTTCTTGGGTCTGGAGGAGTTTATTGCATGGTAGATATTTGATTACAAAGAAGCTATTTGGGAAGTGTGTCAAGGGAGCAACATGAGCATTGTTAATGATATCTGGTTGGTCTCAGGGGAGAAAGCTATTCTATTACCTTCTGCTTCTGTGTCTAAGGTTAGTGATCTTATAGATAGTTCTCAAAACTAGGATATTTCTATTCTTAGGGATAACCTTCAGCCTAGTTCTGCTATTGAAGTCATTAAAACTCCTATTTCTTGGACATCTTCTATAGACCAGTTAAATTGGCCTCATTCTAAAGATGAGAATTTTTCTGTTAAATCTGGCTATAGATTGCTAGTCAATCCTATTCAGGTTAGCTCTAATGCTTCCTCTTCTAATGGGATTCCTATTGAGGTGTGGAAAATTATTTGGAATGCTAAAGTTCCTTCTAAAATGAAACACTTTATGTGGAAGGCTCTTCATAACTGCCTCCCTACTAAAGATGCCTTGTTTAAAAAGAAGATCTCAATTTCTCCTAAGTGTCCTTTTTGTAGGTTTAATCATGAGACCATAGAGCATCTTCTGTTATTGTGTCCTTGGACACAACCTCTTTGGTTTGGTCTTCAAATTGTCCATCCTCCTACTCCTATTGGGTTATCTACTTTTTATAATTGGTTTCTAAACACCTTTCTCAGTTTCACTCAAGATGCAGATCTTAAATTGTCTAAGCTTATTTTCATTCTGTGGAATATTTGGAAAACTAGAAATGATTTTAATGATAAGATTCCTATTCCTTTGGAGGCCCTTTATAGGATTAAAGCTCTTTGGGTTGAGTTTGTTAGTGTTTCTAGTGGTCATGTTGCTTCTAACCCTTCTCCCCCCATCAACAATCCTAGTAAAGTGAATTCTAAATGGAAGCCACCATTGGGGCTTGCTATGAAGGCTAATTGTGATGCTGCTTTTAACAAAGCAACATGCACAGGTGCTATAGCAGTAATTTGCAGAGATTATCAAGGAAGAATTCTTACTGCAAGTCATAAGAGAATATTTGCAAGATCTTCTCTTGTTGCAGAAGCCACTGGGGTGCGAGAAGTTGTTTCCACTGCTACATCTCTTCATCTTTATCTTCCGGTGATTGAATCGGACTACCTTCAAATCGTTGACTTGTGCAAAGGCAAACAATGCATAGATTAGTGTTCTATTAAGAGATATTGAAGAGTTAAAATCGAATCTAGATGGTTGTAGCTTTACCTGGACTAATCGTGAAGGAAATAAGCTTGCTCATGAGGTTGCTTCACTGGCGTCTAAAGGAGTGATTCTCAGTAATTGGACGGCAAGACCTCCAGACTCTATTCGCAGAATCATTGTTGATGATTGTAAGGAATGCTTTGATCCAGGTTCTTTGAGATTTGGCAATTTTGATTGAGCTTGGAGAGTTGCATGTCTTCAATTGGGGTTGGTTTTGAGTAATTTTGAAGTGTTGTTTGTTTTTCGAGTATAGATTCGTTCGATTTGTTGGTTTGATTCATCTGGGGGTTGGTTTTCGTTGAGATTCAGCGATTCTAGGGTTTTCTTTGGATGGTGTTCTTTTTCTCATGCATTCTTTCAAGAATGATGTTTTCTGTTTGTGGTTATTATGTTTGTGTCTGTCTTGTTTTTTGTTGGACCAAAGGTTTGGGCTTGCTCTTGTTGGGCTCTAGATAGCCTTTGGGTTTTATTCGTACCTCCTTAGTTTCTTTATGATGCTCCCCTTTTAATTCCTTTGCTTGTATTGGAGTTAATTGGGGCATCTGATCTGTTTGTTGTATTTGGTTGGGGCCTTGCCCATATCTATGGTAATCAGTACAACTTGACCAAAAAAAATTTTGCTTTATAGTAGATCAATACTTTTTAAATATCGATTCAAATTTCAATAAATAAATCACAATAAGTTAATACTTTAAATCTAGTTTCAAGTTTCAGTAACGACCCATGTTGTCTCTCTTCTTTTTTTTTGTGAGAGAAAGGGCATAGGCCCAACAAGAAAACACACTATAAGATCACGCTAACAAGGCCCAACTCTCTCTGAGTTGAACAGAGTACAGTCGGTAATTAAATCGTTACAGTGAGAAGCTAAGATATCAGCCACAAGACTGGAATCTCTATCGATCTTCAACCATTGAACTTCGATATTTACTCCCCCAATTTCCTTGATCCCTTGGTGAAGACGACGTTGTGGATGGTAGTGAATTGTCAATGCTGAGAGCAGGTCCAAAGCCCATAGAAAATCAACCTCCACCATAATTCTCTTGATTCCCTTACCCCAAGCGATAGATAATCCATGGTAAACACCCCAGAGCTCTGCTTCAATTAATGTACAAGGATCAAACAGATGAGAGAAAGTACGCAATCGCCTCGGTGATCATGCAGGATGCCACCACACTCGGTGTTTCTACCACAATCTCTGATCGATCCATCGCGGTTGAGTTTCCAAGAACAAAGAGAAGCATAATGCCAATTCACTTGTCTCAGGTGAGTAGATTTGTCAATATTAGAGTTAATAAATGTAACTTGTATGTTGCATGTTGACATGAGCACAACCTGATTTCTGGTCTTGATTATAGAGTCTTGAGTAGAAGTAGCCCTCTGTGAGAACACCCGATCGTTGTTGTTCCACCAAATTTGATCAATGGTCACTAGAAACAGCAAAGTCCATGGACCGTCCTCACCCTTGTCACCATTCAACATATTTCGTTGAAGCCAAAGCTTCCAGTTAGTCTTAGTGTAAAACATATAAGGATTCCTTACTTAAAAATGGCTCCATATGCTAAAACTATTACAACAATCTTTGAGACGGTGAAGAAAGGTTTCGCTACTGAGCCCGGAGACAGGGCAAGGGCTAGCAGGAGCCATGTTCCGATTTGGTGGAGAAGCTCCCATTGGGAGAGGCTCCACAATGAAACGTATCTTCCTCATTGAAGAGTTTGGGAGGGGAAATATTAAGAATCTTTTGGTAAATAGTCTGAGGAAGCAGATTACCAAAAAAGGGAGATATTTCATTTTCTATTAGGCAGCAAAAATAACTTATAGTGAGCTCAAGCTCTTCGGTTTGCATGGTTCTGGAGTAATAGGTGTGAAGAGGTCCATAGTTTGGAAGCCATCTATATTTCCAAAACCGAATATCTTCACCATTGCCCAAATCCCAAACTAGGTTGTGTCTGAATTTTTGCCATTCATGACCCATACCTCTCCACAAATTAGAGCTTTGTCTGGCCGGATCAATCTTAGGAAGACCATACCTTCCAAATTTATACTTGTTGCAAATACTGGACCCCAAAGGAAATTGGGGTAGGAACAAAAGTCCCATAAGCGGTAAGCCTTTCATCATGAAGGCAAAGTTGACTCTCCTAGTGGATCTAAGCCCAAGGCCTCCATCCTGTTTAGAGTTACAAGTTCTCTCCCAGCTAATGAGGTGAACTTTCCTCTGGTTACCTTCATCACCCGAAATAAAACTTTTGCAAAGTGTAACCAAACAAATACCCCTAGAAAGCTCACAATATTGCATAACATAGTTGGGCATTGCCTGCACCACATGTTTAGCTAAAGTGACTCTACCTGCAAAGGAAAGTATTCTAGCTTTCCAAGTACTTGACCTATGGTTAACTTTATCTAGCACAAACTTGAAGGTGTTTAAACCAACCCTTTTGTTGAAGATAGAAACGCCTAGATATTTACCATGGTCTTCAGTCCTTTGGAAACACATTTCATTATAGTTGTTAACCTTAAAGAGTCTAAGAACATTTCTGGAGAAGAAAACTCTGGTTTTGGGATGACTAACCTTTTGTCCCGAACTAGAGAAGAAAGTGAGGAGGATTTGTTTGATAATGGAAGTGTGCTCAACACTGGCTTCTGATAACTCTATTTTATATAGAGTATTTCATATGTTTAAACTTAGTAAATTGCTCTCTTTCAAGTAATAATAAAGAGTTTATATAGTATTTAGTGTGATATATGATAACTTGAGTGATTTGAATGGTTATAGTTATTATTAAGCCATTTTGGATATATTGTGGTATGTTTGATGTTTTTGTTCAGTGCAGTCTACAATGCTTTCTGCATCAAATGCTCCTGCATTGATCCTGCATCAAATCTACACTACTTGGTGAATAAGCAGTTAGCTTCATGCATCCACTTGCAATTGCTGACCTCATGCTTGGATCTCTGAAGCCATCCCACCTTGTATAGTAGGCGCCTACCATTCACACATAGCTATAGGCATAGCTTTGAAGAGTCACCAACATAGGGACACATGTTCATACATCATGGAACCACCCTATGTACTAAGTCAAAGATTTCAACTTGGGATCAACCTCTGAAAAGCAACTACAGCTATTATCCACTCAAGATTACTTCAACATGAAGGAAGGAAGCACCTCTCTTGAAGGCTATAAAAGGACCTCACATCTTCATTTGGAAATATATCACAATCCATAAGTTAGATCAAAATTTCAATATACATAGTTAGTTTCTATTTTATAAGAGGGAAAGGAAGGAATTGACAAATCCTCCTTAACTCGATTTCATAGTGTTTGTATAGTGCTAAGGAGTAATGCTAGTGCATTACAAGGAGACTTCATACAAAGGGCTTCAACATTTGTAACTTCTATCTTGTTGTTTCTCTTTTGTGATTTCTATTATATAAACATGGGCTATTCAGTTTATATATACCTTGCAATGTCTATTGTTAGCTAAATCTCTCTTAGTTGGAATGTTCTAATCATTTAATGAGCTTTTAAGTAAGTATGATGCATGTATGTATGTTTGTACTTTAGTTCTTGCTTGATAATGTTTTCAACACTTATTTTATGATTGATCACTTAAAATAAGTAGATGTGTAAGAGCAGACATGGCTTACATTTAAGAACTCAAGAACTAATATGGGTGAGTGTTTTACATAAAGGAAACTTTGTGAAAACCATGCTAAGTCCTAGACATAGGATAGTATAGTCCATAGGGTGAAACCTGTGGGTACTTTCAAAGGCAAGAGTGAACCTATTTAGCATGCCTAGACATAGAAGCTTGTAATGAAACTCTGAAGAAAAGTGGTGAAAGGCACATAACTAATCAACAAAGATTCGGTGCGATCTGCATCACACATCTTGCATCAAACATTAAAAGTGAATTACTTGATGAAGACATTCCAACTATATTCTCTCATTTGCATTATCAACACTTATACTTTGCTTTCTTTCTAACTTAGTTGTGATCACATAAACTCCAATATTATTTGCTACTTAGTTACCTTACACTTTATTACTTTATATTGTATTTTAAAAGTGAGTTTTTCAATCTCTGTGGGTTCGATCTTTTTACTACTTGTTTTTGGAATGTGTATACTTGCACACAAGTGTATTTTCCTTACACCAGCTTCCCCAAAGAAAATTGAATTATCTACAAAGACAAGGTGGGAGAGTGAAGGTACTCCTCTAGTGACTTGGATAGGTTCCCAATAACTCTCCCTCACAACATGCTCTATAGCGTTGAAAATTCTTTCTATGCATAGAACAAACAAGTAAGGAGAGATAGAATCTCCCTTGCGTAATCCCTCTAGAAACTAGAAAAATAATCCTTCTCTCTTTGTCACGAGTGAAACAATGCCTCTTCAAAAATATGAATGTCCTAAAATTCAACTTATATTTATTTTTCATATTTTGTTGAATCGATATCGATCAGGTCACAATGTCAACCAAAAAGACAAGAAGAAATGCCATCTTCTTCTTTTGATAAGTAAATTCAATTGTGATTCATAAATTTTCAACTATCAGACTACGACACCCATAAATTCCTTACTAAGTAGTAGGTTCCCTAGGCTATTCTTGGTTTCATTAGATCGGGAGTTCTGGTTGATAAATGTGGTAGTTGGGTGGAGGCTTCATGGAATTCAGTTATTCTTTAGAGAAAGCATTTTTCAACTTAGAGGAGATTTTGGTTGTGAAGCTCAATTCCTTACTTGACATAACATCCTTGTCATTGGATATGGACCAAGGGTCCTTCTGGTATCTACTCGGTCTCCTTAGCTCATCCATTCTTATTTGAATCTTTTTATTGTTTGTCATGAATTCTTGATCAAAGGCTTCTAGTTCCAAGAAGTATTTGGAAGAGTTTTGTTTCATCGAAGGTGATTACTTTTTCTTGCCATTTCTTTTGAATATAGGTGACATATTTATCTTTTTATGTCTATGTGAGTATGTGTATCTCGAGTGAGTATCACTAGGTGACGTTTATTCATCTTTTTGGTAAATATCGTCTTCTTTAGTGATTTGGTGTGCATTTGTCACCTAGTCGAGGTATGATTTTAGATCTAGACTATTTTTCTCACCATCTTCTCTCATTTTTTGACCCTTAGAGATAAGTAGCGTTGTCGTCAGGGGTGCTGCTAATTTCGCATACAAATATTTGGATTATATGAGATCTCTTGAACAATAACATCTTTTTTGGGTGGGTACCTAGTTTCGAGTGTGTGCTAACTCAATTGGATCCTTGTCATGTCGTTGGTTTTTGTCTAGGTGAAATCCCACTACTTGTTTTATCGGTGGTTTGTTGATCTACTACTTCGTATAGTCGGGAGTTAGTCTCTAGATATCTTTTTTTCCTGTGGTGTCTGAGGCTGGTATGTCCACATCTCAATTTTTTTAGGGTTTTTAGTTGTAATTAACTAGGAAAATAGGTTTATATCGCTCAGGCAAAAAGGGTTTATATCCATAAGACTCAAGCTACTAATAATGTGAATTACAAGCAGAAAGTTGTACAAAGGTGCAACAATAACAAGGGGAATCTTTAGCAAATCGTATTAGTGAAAAGGTCATGCAATCTAACAAAGAATCAGATGTCCATGACTTTGTTGCTTTGGATTACGGCAAGAAAATGTCGCCTACGATTACCCGACACAGGAGATTTCTTTAAATTCGATTCAGAAGTTGACTAATGGTTCTATCCCTAACACACGAGCAGCGGCTCAAAACAACACTGTTCAGACCTCTTCCACCTCTGTAGCTAGCCGAGATGGTAGTGATTCTACTGATTTATCATCCACTCAACCTCCCACAACCAGGTTAGATTCGCTAAATGCATCCAAGTCTGATTCTTGGCAACAACAACATAGTAAGTTTGTAATTGATGAGCAAAACAACATAAATAAAGTGTAGATTAATTTTCACTTTAAGTCAATCTTTTAAGACCATTATATTCTTTTTTTATGTTACTATCATCATCGTAACCTTGTCCGTAGATTCTTCATATACTTGGTCTATGTTCACAAAACAACTCACTAATTGTTAATTTGAATGATAAGGAAGTGGTATCCTTAACCTTCTACCAATGCAGTATTTTATTACACAAATACGAAGTTTCGTTTAAATAAGAAAAGCAAATGCGAATTTGGATGTCAGATTAGTGAAACCCTAGAAAGGGGAAAATCAAGGTCAGGGTGTAAACAATACAAAAAATCACGTCAAATGAGAAGGAGCGAAATTGAGGTTAGTGTTTAAACAATTCATATGGGAAACTAGAAAATCCTAAACAATTCAGATTCACATTAGGGTTTGAATAATTCATTTTCAAAACCTAGGTAAAATTCACATTAGGGTAAATTCTTTACTGATTCGTTGTCACTAGAGGATGTCGCGCACAATGTGTGAGAAGGCGTTACAGGAGGAGATGGTGGAGAGGGAGAGAATTGGTGAAGTAACTTGCAAGTAGGGACAAAATTATGGACAATCGCAGTGGAAGGCTTTGCCGACAAGAGAGCAAAGGAAATAGTTAGAGCTGCTGAATTTGATCGCCTAGCCCAATGGCTAAAATACAAAAATAGGTGGAGACAACGCAACCGACTGATCTATTGGGTTGTGTTTTTTGTAGCACAATCCGCTCCAACACAAAACATTGACTATCGGGCAAGCCTAGCCCAACCCAATCTTCTAACAAAGGGAACTTCCCAAAAAATCTAAAAAATCATTAAAAAAAACTGGGCTCTGTCTAGTCTGAGTGGCCAAATGGGTTTGACTAAAGCAGTTTGGGTTTTCTTGAGTTAAGGAGCCCAAACGTGTCACCAGCCTAGCCTATTTGGTTGTATCAAAACTGATAGCTCTAGCGGCAATAATATCGGGGGAGAGACATTTAAGAACTGAGAAAAGGGAGGGAGAAAGCGTTCAAGAATCAAGCATCTAGAGAGAGAGATGGAGGAAATCGAGAGCGAAGAGATGTAAACTGACTCATTGGACTTAGTCACACAAATAGTTGAATGGTATTAAAGGTCTCGGTGCAAGATTATAAGTTGAGACTTACAAACAAAATGGTAGGGCAAATGAAGTTTTTTCCCCCTAAAGGGTACAACTGCCCTTCGAACATACATTCATAGTTAAAATATTTGTAAAATTTTAAAGATGTTTGATATTTGATAAAATAAAATCAATTCAATGTATATTATGCTTTTAAAAATACAAGTAATATAACAACTATAAGATTCTATAGTTACGGATATTCAATTTCAATAGTTTTTGGTATGCATGATCATCAAGATAATATGAAACTATTCAACGGTTGGATCGGTAAAATTTAATGTATACAAATAGATATTAAGTAGAGTAACTCTTTTAGACACACATTTGCCTACTACTATATATATATATATATATATATATATATATATATATATATATATATATATATATATATATATATATATATATATATATATATATATATACACATTTCACTTTTTTTCTTTATAGAAAAGTTTATATTCCTACTACTACTAGTCTACTACTACTAGCTAAAGTAACGGGACCTTTCGTTTAACTAAAAATAATAAATAAAAATAAAATATAGTTTTCTTTTTGACTTAATTTTTTTTTTTGTAAGAAATTAATATTGGTCGCCGAACATCGTACGGAAGCGTAGCTAGCTAGCTAGTATAGAAACAGCGATGAGGTAGCGGTGTAGTATATTACTATTTGATCCTCGATCCGATTGTCGTAGACGCTGGGATATCCCCAGCAGTTGGATGAAAGTTTCTATTACATTTGGATTTGGGTGCAGTATGGGGAACCGTAAATGCGTTGACTGTGTCGCCCGGGACGTGTCATGTCATGCTGCTCTGGAAAACTAATTTTCTATTCCGTTAAAAACTGTAATTTCATTATGGATTTAATTTACCAATCAAAAATTGTGATTACACCGAAATTTTGTTTTTTGACCAAACACCGAAAACAACTTAAAAAAACTATTATATCCTGTCATTACAAATATGAATTCTTAACTGCCTCAAAAAACAAATATGAATTCTTTTTCTCTAAAATAAATAAATTCTTTTTTAATCCATTATTATTATTTTTTGTAATTTTGGTCCTCTTATTTTTTTCCTCAATTTTGATCCTCCAATTTTATGAAATCGCAACTTTAACCCCCATTATTTTTTCTAGTAATTTTGGTTCTCAAATTTTATCTAATATGCAGTTTTAGCCCCTGTTAAATTTGTTAATAGTGTAATAAAGAATTGTATTTTCCTTTTAAATTTGTTTTTTAGTGTGATAAGTAGTTGTGGCTATCAATATGATAAGTCACTTAGATAAGCTGTTGGTAGTTGTAACTAATATAGAAAAGATTGTTAGAATCAGTTACAACTTCTTCTTGAGCTCGATGGAGCATATCTTGTAATACTCTACTTGTATATAATCTTAAGCATCAATCAATAAAGTATAGCTTTTCACCATATTTTCTGAGAACCAACAATTGGCATCAGAGCTCGCAAGGGCCTAATCTCGCGTTTTTCCCCAATTTCGTGTACGAAACCCTAAAAGCTCAAAATCGATTCAATTCCCCCAAAATGACTGAGAAAGAAGCACAATTTCTGCAACCATCAATTCCGAAATTTGATGGGTTCTATGAGCATTGGTCAATGCTCATAGAAAATCTTTTGAGATCGAAAGAGTATTGGTCACTAATTGAAGATGGATTCTTCACTCCTCCGGTCGATGCAACACCGGAGATGATCAAGAAAGGCGAAGACAGGAAACTCAAGGATCTAAAGGCAAAGAACTATTTGATCCAAGCCATAGATCGAACGATTATGGAAACCATTCTTGATCGGAGCACCGCAAAGGCAATCTGGGAATCTATGAAACAAAAATATCAAGGCTCCACAAAAGTGAAGCACACACAGTTACAAGTAGCACAGAAGGAGTTTGAAGTACTGGGAATGAAAGAAGATGAAAGCATCAGTGATTACTTCGCAAGAACATTGGCTATTGCAAATCGGATGAAGATGTGTGGTGAGAAAATGGAACCAGTGGTCATAGTTGAGAAAATCTTGAGGTCGTTAACGCGTAAATGGAACTATGTGGCTTGTTCTATCGTTCAATCAAATGATGTTACTACTCTATCTGTGGATGCCTTGCAGAGCAGTCTAATTGTGGAAGAACAACGTATGAAAGATGATCGGGAAGAGGAACAGGCGTTGAAGGTTATAAATGGTGGTAGAACCGGAGGTAGCGGAAGAGGGAGAAGCTCGAGAGGTGGATGTGGTCGAGGTAGACAGCAATTCAACAAAGAATCTGTTGAATGCTATCATTGCAAAAAAATTAGGGCACTATAGATATGAATGCCCTAATTGGGAGAGCAAAGCCAATTATGCTGAAGATGAGGATGATGAAGAGATTCTCCTAATGGCTTGCACTGATGATGGAAAAACAGGTAATCAAAACACGTGGTTTATTGATTCTGGTGGTATTTTTCATTGTAATGGTAGTGATAGTGTTGTAAGTGAACACGAAGAAAATAAATTATTGATGGCTAAGACTAATAAAGAATAAAGTGCAGAACAAGAAGTGTGGTTTCTTGATTCTGGGTGCAGCAACCACATGTGTGGTCGCAAGGATTGGTTTCTCGAGTTAAATGAACAAATTAGAGTATCTGTAAAGCTTGGGAATGGAACAAAGTTGATGACAGGGGGCAAGGGAAGTGTGAAGTTGGAGGTTGATGGTATAATTCAGATAGTTACAGATGTGTATTACATCCCTAGTCTCAACAACAATCTATTGAGTGTGGGACAACTGCAAGAAAAACCTGGTCTTGCAGTAGTATTCAGAGGCAACATTTGCAAAGTATACCATGATGACAAAGGATTGATTCTACAGTCAAAAATGTCCTCCAACAGAATGTTCAAGCTAACAGCTAGGGTGATTGTGAATTCATGCTTCAAGGCTTCAACAGAAGAAATACCTCATTTATGGCATTGTAGATTTGGCTATATGAGTTATAAATATCTTCAAATGTTTGCTGATAAAGAGATGGTAACTAGTATTCCAAGTTTGGAGCAACCTACCAAGACCTGCAGTGACTGTTTAAAAGGAAAGCATCACCGAGAATCATTTCCTCAACAAAGTATGTGGAGAGCTGAAGGCAAATTGGATCTCATCCACGCAGACATTTGTGGACCAATCACTCCTCAATCACACAGCATGAAGAAGTATTTCTTAACCTTTATAGATGACTACACTAGGAAAACTTGGGTGTTTTTCTTAGGAGAAAAGTCCGCAGCTCTAGATAGGTTTAAGAAATTTTAGATTGAGGTAGAAAAACAATCTAATTGTGTGATTAAGTGCCTGAGAACCGATAGAGGAGGTGAATTTACCTCCAATGAATTTGTGAAATTCTGTGATGAGCATGGTATCAAAAGGCAGCTAATTGCTGCCTACACACCTCAGCAAAATGGAATTGCTGAGAGAAAGAATATGACTATATTAAATATGGTTAGAAGTATGCTATCAGAAAAAAAAATATGACTAAGGAATTCTGGCCTGATGCTGTTAACTGGTCTGTACATGTGCAAAATAGATCACCTACCACAGTTCTTAAAAATGTAACACCAGAAGAATTGTGGGAAGGCCAAAAACCTACTTTTCATTATTTTAGAGCATTTGGATGTATAGCTTATGCTCATGTCCCAAAACAACAAAGAAAGAAACTTGATGATAGGGAGTATTAAATGTGTTAATCATGGGATAAGTGAAGGATCCAAAGCCTACAAATTGTATGACCCTGTGAATGGCAAAGTAATCATAAGTAGAGATGTGAAATTTGTGGAAGAGGATCAGTGGAAATGGGAAAATAATTCTAAGAAGGAAGAGGTTCCTTTAATAGATGAAAGTGAAGAGAACGTGGAGGAAACAAATAGAGCACAAAACAATACAAATTCAAACAATAGTGATAATGAGACAAATGAGCATCGGGAACTCATGAAGGAACAAGCAATGATACTCAGAATGAAGAAGAAGAGGAAGCTCCAGAAAGTTCAGAGCAAGGGAGAGTTAGAAAACTCCCTGCTTATCTAGATTACTATGTAATAAATCATATTACAGTTGAAGATGAGTTGAGTTTGATGTCTGTATCTCACATAGAAGATCCTCTAACATTCAATGAAGCTGTGAAATATGAAAAATGGAGGATAGCAATGAATGTTGAAATAAAATCTATAGAGAAGAATGGAACATGGGAGTTGACTGAGTTACCAAAAGAAGCTAAGAAGAGTGGTGTAAAATGGATTTTCAAGACTAAATTGAATGAAAAAGGGGAAGTTGAGAAATACAAAGCAAGGTTGGTTGTTAGAGGATATACTCAAAAGCATGGGATAGATTATAGTGAGGTATTCGTTCTAGTGGCTCGTTGGGATACTATAAGGAGTGTACTTGCAGCTGCAACACTGAGAAACTGGAATGTGTTTCAATTAGATGTCAAGAGTGCATTTTTGCATGGAGAGTTAAAGGAAACTGTGTATGTTGAGCGACTAGCAGGATATATAAAGAAGGGTGAAGAACACAAGGTGTACAAGTTGAAGAAGGCTTTGTATGGCCTCAAGCAAGCCCCTAGGGCTTGGTATAGTAAGATTGACTCTTACTTTAGCAACTCAGGTTTCTCCAAGTCCCTCTCTGAACACACTTTAAATGTAAAGAAAGATAATATGAATAATGTGTTAATTGTTAGCCTTTATGTAGATGACTTGATTTTCACTAGCAACTCGAATCAAATGCTTAGTGATTTCAAGTCAGCTATGCAACAACAATTTGATATGACTGATTTGGGGTTATTGAGATACTTCGGGAGTAGAAGTGAAGCAAACCGCTGAGAAGGAATTTCCATTAATCGAGTAAGTATCTTTCTTTGAAGTTCTAGACAGGTTTGGCATGATGAATTGCAAACCAGTCACAACTCCAATAGTTCCAGGCACCAAATTACACAAAGAAGGATATGGGGATAGGGTATATTCTACATATTACAAACAAATGGTTGGGTCCTTGATGTACTTAACTGCCACGAGGCCTGACATCATGTTTGTTGTGTCCCTTATCAGCAGGTACATAGAAGATCCCACTGATCTTTATCTGCAGACTGTCAATCGAATTTTGAGATACATAAAGGGTACGTTGGAGCTTGGAATCATGTATAGAAGAGATGGGAATGAGCTAATCACTGCCTACACAGACAGTGATTATGCTGGAGACTATGATGATAGAAAGTGCACCTCGGGATATGTCTTTATCCTTGCCTCAGGTGCAATATGTTGGTCAGCAAAGAAGCAACCTGTGGTGTCTCTATCCACCACAGAGGTGAATTTCATTTGGAGCAAATTGTGCATGCCAAACAGTTTGGCTAAGAAGAATATTGGACAAGATTGATCTTCCACAGAACAAAACCTCTGTTATTTTGTGTGATAACAACTCAACAATAAAACTGTCAAGGAATCCTATATTGCATGGTAGGAGCAAACATATAGATATTCGTTTCCATTTCTTGAGGGACTTGGTGAATCAAGGAATTATTGAGTTGAGCAACTGCCCTACTGATCAACAAGCAGCAGACATTATGACAAAGGCAGTAAAAACAGAGATATTCCAGAAATTGAGACAGAAACTTGGCTTGATTGAAGTGTAATCCTGATAAACCAGCTTGTGTGATGTACATATGGTTTAAGGGAGAGTGTTAATAGTGTAATAAAGAATTGTATTTTCCTTTTAAATTTGTTTTTTAATGTGATAAGTAGTTGTGGCTATCAATATGATAAGTCACTTAGATAAGCTGTTGTTAGTTGTAACTGATATAGAAAAGATTGTTAGAATCAGTTACACCTTCTTCTTGAGCTCAATGGAGATATCTTGTAATACTCTACTTGTATATAATCTTAAGCATCAATCAAAAAAGTAGAGCTTTTCACCATATTTTCTGAGAACCAACAAAATTGTCATCCAACTGTTGATTTAGCTCTTTGAAGTGGCACTAAAGTGGTGACGTGGCAAATGTGTGTCTACGAACATTACATTTGACCCAACCACAACCAATGACTACATCTGCACGACATGTATGCCGATATTTAGATTTTTTGGAATATCAATGCAAATAAGCCTACAGCCACGTCAGCATGACATGTACTTGCCACATGTGTCTGCCACGTCACCACCTTACAGCAACTTCAGAATTTTTGTCAAAAATTGGAAGGCAACTTAATGGGGACTAAAACTGTAGATTTGATAAATTTAAGAGACCAACATTGCGTGAGAAAGTAGAAGAACTAAAATTGCGAATTTGTAAAATAGGAGGACCAAAATTGCAATCAAGCCATTCTTTTTATAATTACTTGAAAACTCATTCATATTTTGATCCACAAGAGTTAATTAGTGTGATTGGGGAAAAATAGTTCACTATGTGCTCATTAGGGGTGTCAAAATGGATGCATTAGATGGATTTGAATTATACAGGATGGATTGGAGACAATCCATTTACCCATTAAAATTGTACCAAACAAATCAAATCAAATCCAATCCATCCATTTACAAATCTTTCATCCAATCCGTCTAGTAACAACTTTTTTTGGATGGATATCCGATATCCATCCACTAATATTTTTAAAATATTAAAAATATTGTAACAAAAAATTATTTTATGAGTAAACAAATAAATAAATAAAATTACTCATATTTTAATATTTTTTACTGCAATTTTTTTAATATTTTTTAGTTTTTCATATCTATTAATATATATATATATATATATATATATATACAATATGATATATATATATATATATATATATATATATATATAATATGATATATAAATACATATTTATATAGGGTGTTAAAAAAATATTTTTTATGATTATCCATTGAATTTTTATTTTTGTTATTGTAATCCAATTCACAACTATCCACAGAATAATAAAACGGATGGATTCAATTCAATCCACAAAATATTTTTCTCATCAATTAATATATTTTGTTGAATTCCGAAATACTGCTATGATATTTAAAATGATGGTTAATGAAGTTCACTGAATGATTAATCAATTTGTTTTGACAATCAATTGAGATATACTATACTTTCATTAAACTAGCACAATATTTCAATAACTACACATGTGAATTGTATTAACCACAAACATTTTGATGTGAATTTTTCATGTTGATGTCAAACAAACAAAGATTTCTGTTTTCCTAATTACTCCAAAATTTTACAACCCCATAACACAAATGAATCTCCAAGCCTTTCATCTCTCTCATTATTATTTCATCATCGTTTTACAAACAAAAAGCCAAATCTATACGAAAATGAGAATGTCAAAGTATTAGCTCCCGAATATAAAATACAAAGGTGGTGGTGGCCATTTGACAAGGGTGTGGAATTTGGAAAAAACGGGACAACTCGTATAGTGTCATAGGACGAAGAGGCTTTCTCTCTCTCAGTATTGGAAACAACAGAAACAGAGTATCCGTATGAACAAAAAGAGAACAGCACCACCACATATTATAAGGAAAAAAAAGCATGCATCGAAACCACAAGAGCCTCAAACAAGCAAAAACTCTTTTCATTTCTCTCTCCTTTACTTTTTTCATAATTGTGGCCGTCTTGTCTGTGACTGTGAGCTGGAACATACTACTACGTTTGTACCTCTGCATTGCTCTGCACTCTCTCACTCTCCCCACTCACTCACGCTCCTTTACACCTTTGGTTAAACAAAAAAGATTGTCACAATTCTAACCATTAAATACACACCCCTGTTACTTCATACTGTGTACTACTACTAATGTCACCAACTATACGTAACTGAATTCAATTTTAATAATCAATTTGGGAGAATTCTTTAACTACTTTTTTTATTTCTTATTATTATTGTGTGTGACAGGTGAGCAAATTTAATAGTACTAGCTACCACAACAACAAACCAAGTTTGTTACATTTGATTTGATAGGAATGATAAATTGTGGTTCACGTTACCGTGGAGTAGTAGTAAATTTTCTCAGAAAATTAATCTCCTCTGGTCTGGTCACGGTTTTGGTTAATTATACGTACACACTACACATGCATGTCATTTTTTTAATTCTTTTGTTTTTTCTTAGCACAATTCTTTGCTTCCAAGCTGATCAGATCAGTATCCCTGCAATGAAAAAGTGCTGTGGTAGTACTAAGTTGTGGATTAGCAGAAAAACAACCTAGAAACCAAAAGATCAATGGGTGGGGGTATTTTATTAGATAAGTTGCATCAATTAGTTCAATCATTTATCTCTTTTGGCCAACACTAACATTATGACACATCATTTGTACTTTTGGTTTTACATGGATCAACGATATATGTACTCAAAGTAAGCAATTAATTATGTCTACAATTAGCGTCACACTACATATATTAGTGGATGTATAAGAGCCCCACTGCGTTATTAGAGGAGTACCATTTTGAGATTTTTTCTTATGGGGATGGGATTTGTTGAAGATAGGTGAGCAAAGCCATATAGGTGGAGTTTGTTATCAATTCTGATAGACTTATTTATAAATAATTGATGTTAGAAGAATTTGAGTTGAAAAAAATTCATTTGTGTTTGGATATTTTAAAAGCAAATTTAAAAGAACTTAAAGAAACAATGCTATACAAATTAATGATTGATGACTACTAAATTGTCCTGGAAACTGGTCTCGATTGATGAAGTTGGGCCGAGATGCGCTACTGAGGTGTGATGTCGGAATCACTCTTATAGATGCTCCGAGTAGTGCTCCTTCGCGTCGATCTGGCGAGGGGATGGTACTTGCACATACTCAGACGTTCAAGTCAATTATGAGAAAATGTAGTAGCCAATAAAAAATGCGTACTTGATGTATCAATTGAAGCGCGTATTTATAGGGGAATACGTCAAGTGAAGTGACTTGATCCTCTGTAGGCACGTAGGTCGAGGTCGACTGTTGACCGTCAGATGAGACGTAAATTGATCTTCACCATAGATTCTTAAAAGGCAAATCTTCTAGTCTGGTGGATATGAGTCGCGACAGCTGGCTCAAGGGTTGGGTTCAGCACAATAAAGAACAACTATTATGTGTTAGTTTCAATATTCTATTATATAATATAAATAATTAACCACGCACAAAAAGCATCCAACCCTAGGCTTCTAAATATAGCTAGTGAGTAACATTTACTATGGAAGCTAATTAAGCCTATGCTTGGTTATGAGTTGAAGAGGTTCAAATTCAATTTTTGCTACCTTAAAAGTAATTTTACAATGATTTTACCATAAAGTAAAACTAGTAGCTTTTTCAGTGATATTCCAATGGTATAGTGACATTTCAACTCTAGTCGTCTCTTTCAATTTTCTCTGTCTTGTCTTTCTAGATCACCATCAAAGGGGGTGGTTTTAGATCAGTTTTTGGCTTAGACTCACACCTCTATATCTTTTTTCTATCTTTTTATCTAAATAAAGTGGTTATCACATAAATCTAGTTTTTATTTTGTCTTTTTTCTAAATTTCGTCAGCTGTTGGGTGGACGTTATTGTTGTTCACAGGGCCGGATCTTCCCTAGGACTAGGGAGGACCATAGCCCGCTCTAAAAAAATCACATAAATTACTAAACTACCCTTATTTTTAAATATCAACTACTAAATGGATAATTACTTTTCGCAACAATTAATAAAATGATGGTACAACACACTGGTTGTAAGAAATTCTTGTTATTATTAGAAGTCAGAAACTATGTTCGAGTCTTACTAGAGTCAACTTTTGTCTTCTTATTTTTATTGATTTTATTATTGCCAACAAAATGTATATCATGGAAACTGAATCCATGACCATAGCAATACAAAAATGCAATAACTACCACTGGCCCAACATTTACTATTGATTTTGAATATATAAATTTAAAAAATATATAGTACATTAGCAAAGTATATTGTTTTATGTATTAATAATATTTATTTTATTCAATGTATAGTATAATACATTAGCAAAGTATTTGGAATATAATTTTTATTCATATTTTTAATATTATCACATCTCTTATATTAGAATTAGAAATTATGAATATATGGTTGATAATTTTCGAAAAAATATCTTCATCACATTAAAACTAGAATCAAATAAATTTAAAAATATATTTTTTTACAAACAATTTCAATTGAGTTTCTATATGAAATCAAAATTACATTTTTAGTCATTTAATTGTCTGGATAAATAATTTTAATTTATATTTATCTTTTTTAGTTGTATTAGAGCATCCACAATGAAGTACTCCTCTTTTTCTTTCTTAAGTGGGACCTACGTGTACACATCACCAATTTATACATTATTAACGTTAGTTTCTTATAATGACTCAATCTCTCCAATCCAGCAACTCAAAAAGTTTACTAAAGGGGTCCACTATAATCCCATGTCATGGTGAAGAAAGAGAAAAAAAATAAAAGTTTGTGTCATGTGGGACCAGAGGGAGAGAGAAAATAATACTCCACCCGTCCCAAAATATGAGTCCTCTTTTTCACTTTTACTTTGTCCCAAAATATAAGACCCTTTACAACTTTCTGGATACATTTATTATTTATTTCCAAATACTACCCTTATTAATTGTACTAAATTGTGTAGGTATATGAAAAGTTAACATTGAATGTATAGGGTAATTTAGTAATAGTTATACAAAATTTTAACATATTAATTACTCTAACAACTTTTCTTAATAAGTGTGAAAAATGGATTGATGCCTTATATTATGGGACGGAGGGAGTAGATAAAATTGGTTTTTAATAGTGGACCCGCGGAGAGAGAAAATCCTAGTAGAAGGACTCATCCTTATTAAGGAATGCTCTTATTTTCTCCACAATGGCATTCCTTATAGAAAACCCTCCTTAATAAGGAAAATTGACTATAAGGAACACCATTGTGGATGCTCTTAGTGTTTCTGCGTCGTTGATGCATTTTTTAGTTTTCATGTCTCTTTAAGTGACGGCCCACCCAGACATCTAAGTCAAGGTCCTCCACTAATTGTTCATTGTCTTGTTGCGGTGTTTTTGATTTTCAGTCTTGTTGCGATGTTTTTGATTTCCCGTCTTGTTGTGGTGTTCGTTGATGCGTTTTTTAGTTTTCATGTCTCTTTAAGTGACGACCCACCCGGTCATCTAAGTCAAGGTCCTCCACTAATTGTTCGTCGTCTTGTTGCGGTGTTTTTGATTTTCAGTCTTGTTGCGATCGATGTTTTTGATTTTCCGTCTTGTTGTGGTGTTCGTTTTGTTCAGATTGGTAGATCAACTTCGACCTATTGCATATTCAACTATTGACTAGGGTCACAAAGTTATAGATCTGGAGACATAGGTACTCCAGTGACTTTTATTTCATCACATTTCCAGACATTTTGCCATTTTATGATATTACCTTTGATATTGTGATTTTGTTCGCAACTTAATCATCTGTGTTTTTAGCAATTCTGAGTTTGTATTATCATCAATGTAATCTATAATTTGAATGTCAGATATCATGCATCTTTCAAACCTCACTGAGGACGAGAGTATTCACTTATTTTTAAATATATTTTTACTGACAGATGTTGTTTTTAAATTTTAAGTATTCGGTTGTGTTGCACGATCTGAATTGGCACCAAAAGAAAGAAGTAAAACTTGTATTTCTTTCCCTTTTTCTTCTTTCTTAAATATAAATACAAGGCTCTTCCTATATTTCTTCCACTACTACCCACTTTCTCTTCTTTTCTCTCCACACTTTTACGGCTCAAGCTGCGAGGCACATTCAGAAAAAAAAAAAGCAATCTAAATGTAATCCAGCCAAACCAAACTTTGAAATAAAGAACACAACAGAATATAAATTCCACTTACATGCTTTTCACTGTGAAACAGTTTCAGTCATTATTATATTTTTAACTCTGTTAAAAAATTCTATCACTTAATTCAATGTTAAAAGGCATTACCCTATTAGCTAAAAACAAACACAGGAACAAAAATTACATGTTGTGTTGGCTTTAACCTACTTAGAAGTTAGAAGTCAACTAATCGTTATTAAGAGAAATCAATAATTAATCTATCTTGGTTAGATCCAACCGTAACGTATGTATGTACTTTATTGCTATTTCATCCTCAGCAATTAGCATATAAAATTGACCTTGTGAAGTTTTTTTTATCGTTTTCTTTTTCCCCTTCTATCTGATTATGGCACCACAACTTTTTTGGACCATAACCCCGTGACACATTCTAAAGAAGAAGAAGGCAAAAAAAGGAAAAAGTTAATTTGAGATTAAGGACCATTTTGCATTTCACTGCAAAGAGAAAAAGATTGATACTGGCATGCTTATTTAATACTGCCTCACTCCTATATTATATGTTGTTTAAAGTTGTGGCACAGGAATTAAGAAAAATAGTTAATTTTGTATGGGAAAGAGAGATTGTGAGTTAGTTTACCAAATTGTCATTCATTAATGACATTGAAAACATAAAAAGTAGAATTGTATGAAAAGATATATTAAATAATGAAGGTATGATTGGAAAAGAAAATTAATGTTGTATTGGTATTCTAAAATGTCATGTATTGTTGGATAATTTTTTCCCCCTAGAAAGTCATATAATATAGGACGGAGGGAGTATTCACCGAATGGCAAATTATCAATGATAGTAGTATGGGACACATGACTTTTTCAAGACAATACTTTTAGACTAGGTTTTGGTACAAAGTATGAACAAATTGAGTATTTATTTTAATTTTTTTTGTAGCAACATGCATAGTCAAAAGTGATTCTAACTAGACAGGCAGGTAAAATTGATTTTGACATTTTAGAAGCATGTTTTTGAAATACATTCATTTCAACTTTACAGTACCAAAAACAATGTTGGTTGTTGTACCGGGGGTGTCCAGAAATTGCCTACTTAGGCTCCAAAAGACCGATAAATGCTCATTAACCCTTTCAGGAAGACCCTTGCCGAGCATGAAAGGGGAAGTCGACTACCCTTTTCAATTTAAGTACAACTCGCTTTAGGTTTGTGGTGACAATTGAAAATCGATATTAATAAAATTAATTTTGAAAAAAATTGATTTTTGTTAAAAGTGAGTTGAACATAATATTATTATATTTGAATAGGTTATGAGAAAAATAATTTTTACCAATTCATTTGTTTGGAAAGTTAGAATTAGAATTTTTTTTATTCTGTAATTACCAAAGAAGTTGTTCATAAGAAAAAAAAACAAAATTATAACATATAGAGTATTTGTTTTCAGGTTGAAATGTGTAGACTCCATCACCATGGAAGCCAAGACTACTTTTAATTTACCATGTGTTTGTTGTATCTCATTATGAATCTAATCAAGTATTCAAATGAGTCGCTCAAATGATAAAATTCATCAAGAGAAGACCCCTAGGCCCTAACAAAGGTGGAAATCTTCCGAAAAGGTATGGTAAGTGTGATTTGTAGAAATAACAAAGGTGGAAATCTTATTGGTACTACTGATCGAGTGTTTGTGTCTTCTCCCATGGTGACCGAAGCTCTTGGAGTTAGGTACACACTTAGCTTAGCAGTTAATATGGAATTGAAGGATGTTTTGATTGAATCAGATTGTCTCGATCTCGCGGAAGTTTGTAGAGGAGACAAATGGTTGACATGAATTAGTTAGCATCACTTTGGATATTTGGAATCTCAAGCAAAAGATTGAGCGATGTGGTTTTACCTGGACGCTGAGGGAAGGTAATCCAATTGCACATGAAATGGCCCAACTAGCTGCTCAGAATCGTCTGCCTCCTAATTGGATTTGTTTCCCACCTAATGCCCTGCGATGCACCATTGTTGCTGAGGTGAAGATTGCCATGGAATTCGAAGAGCAGAGAGTTGCAGAGCTGAGGAGTTCTTAGGGTTTTTACCTAGTTTGGCTAAATGGCTGCGTAGTAGTAATGTGACTTTATTGCATCGCCTAATTTGTCTCTAGGTAATTTAGAGTAGGTCTTAGGTGTTGCTGTTGATTCGTTAGTTTGGACTGCTATTTTGTTTTATTCGTCTATTTTGTGTATTTAGCTATTGGGCGGATTTCGTAAGTCTCAAATGTATGGACCTTGGTTTAATTGGGTTTATAAAGGCCTAGTCCAATTTTTTGTTGTTTCGCTTTTTGGGGTGTGTGGTTTGAGCCTTGTCCATTAATACAAATCATTGCATTGTTGACAAAAAAAATAGGTCACTCAAAATGAAGAGAACTACAAAAAGGTAGGCAATAAGTAGTCTATTTACTAACTCATTAATTTGTGGAACAAATAATTTTTCACTTTTTTTATTCGAAAAAAAAGCTAGAAATATGATTTTTCCCAAAAAGAAATCTAAGGTGAAATGGTGAAATATAGTTTACTTGGGTCCGTTTGTTACAACTTGTTTTTAAAAAAATCACTTTTTAAAAAAAAAAATAATCACTTATGACGATATATTGTCTATTTGTTACAGATTCTTAAAAAAATGAAAAGCTGAAAATAATTTAAAAGCTAACTTCATATGGTGTTCTTGTTTTGAGAATTTTCTCATGAAAATCAGTTTTTTTAAGAATGATTTTTTTTTTAAAATAAGTGATTTTCAGTATGTTGCACAAACACAAAACAACTTCTCATTTTCTTAAAAATCTCTAAAAACTAATCTCTAAATTATTTAACAACAAAATCACTTATTTTTTCATTCCTAACAAACAGGCCCCCTTGTCTTGGGTGCTTTAAGCTTTTTATTTTTCAATTTGGCCAATCTTTGTCCTTGAGAGCTTTTATTCGGTGGTCCATTAACATGCTATGTTAACTTAACTAATTTAAAATATTGAAGTGGTGGTTATTTTACAATTAAGTTAAAAACAAATATTTGTAGGTCTTTTAACATAGAATCTTATCTATAATGATATTTGAAGACATGTATGTTGTCTCCATGTTCCAGTTGTGTTCTTAGAGGCCAGTGAGAAATTTATTAGAAGTATAATCAAGTATAAAATATAAGATTTAAAGACTAACTACTAACAAAATAATTTAAAAAAAGTTTCTTAATTACATATCAAAGTGTATATGTATATTATTTCACAAGATAACGGTGGGAGTACTTATGGATATGTTTCGGACTGGGCCATGGGCCCAATCCAAACTTTGGGTTGAAATACGACCCACACACGAATTCCACATCACGGCCTTACACGCCTGCGTCCCAATCCAACGGGCTGATCCGTGCGAAGCCTCATCAACGAAAGACATGTCTCGCTAAGATACAACGGACGTGATGACGCGAGACGTACTGACAACTAATCTCTAGCTCTCTCCTGGAGCCTATAAATAGAGGTCAACCCATAAAAGCAGTGACACACACTCTCATTTCTAAAAAAACTCGCTTTGACCTACATCTACTTACTCAGACGTCGAAGTGCCTTTACAGGTAGCATTCCAAGTTTGATCTCGAGCTCGGCTCTAAACCACGACTTTAACAGGAACACCCTACTAACTATCCAGCTAGACTGGACATCCAAGTCGGATAAGGTGCACAGGATAATAGCTTGATGGCGTGAGACTGATGATAAAATAGTTGTGTATTACAGCCTAGAAAGACAGAAAATCTCGAGCAACTACTTATTGTTTTCTGCTGAGTGCTCGTGTTGGATAACGAGCCAATTGGAAATAATGATACTGTGAAATTGATGATTAGGTACGTCAAAGCACTTATCCTCCTGCTATAGGAAGGAACGATGCAAATGAAAGGGCAATGAGTGAGTGGAGTACTGGAGTGGAGTGGCCATTATACAGTATTTTCCTTCTACCGGCAAGTCGGCAACTGCTTGTAATACTAATATTTGCACTCAAGAAAAACACGCACACAACTGAAAAATATAATAATAATAATAACAGCGAAGAATGCATGCTTATAATGCCATCCACCTAAGCTACAACATTAACTGTAAATCCATTAAAAGTTACTACTCAATCATATCTTTGACTTAAGCAAAAGCAAAGGACATATGTCCCAAGTTGACTAGTAGCCACGAGGTTGACTAGTCCGTATCATCATTTTCAAGTGGGGTACACCCACAGGTCATTGTTAATTTCACGGTTAGGTTTCACCCTTATACCTGCAAGCGCAGCTAGCTGCAATTTCCTTATATGCAGCATAATTAGGGACATCAAAATGTCACGTTGTTTCTTTCATTAATTACACCATCAGCTAATTAATTAGTCCTATATAGAGTTCAAAATCTCTCCTTCAAATTGTGTATATGTCACACAGCTCATGTTGATAGCATCTTGTAGATACTACAGGAAATGACACTACTCCAATTTATCTGCAATACAGATCGATGAACTTTTTATAATGACAAAATAACGATCCCTTATTTTATATCAATGGTTCTTTGTTTTTTTACCGGTTATCAAAGGTTCTTATAAGACATAAGACATATAAGAAAGAAAATATTGGACAAGATATGACATTACATGTTAGGTGAATTGTTGTTGGAGATGTTGAAAATGCTGCAAAACCTGAACAAAATGATCTTTGGTTGTACAAAAATTCAAAGCATGTATCATACTAAGTTTCAAGTTCCATTCTCTCTTCACGAAATCCATGGTATTTTGAAGATTCACTTGACACTTTCACACTTCACGTTTATCAATCATTAATATTTTACAAAATAAAGTTACTCACAAACTCTTGGATACTAGGAAAGAGAAGAATTTATTTAGGATTTTATAAGGATGAAGTTTGTGGTTCATTATTGGGGAAAAGCCTCAAGTCCCACATCGACATAAGTTGGTCTTAAGAGAGTTTATAATGAAGAGACAACTCTCACCTTACAAGCCAGTTTTGTGGGGTTGAGTTAGACCCAAACCACATTCTAAGATAGTATCAGAGCCTATCCTAGATCCATCAGGCCACCTACCATTAAACACGCTACAAGCCCAATGTCTCAAGAGGGTTTATAATGAAAAGGCAACATTCACCTTACAAACTGGTTTAGTGGGGTTGAGTTAGGCCCAAACCCTCTAAAGAGATAATTATAACATGAATAAATGCATCCAATCAAGAAATAATACATCCCGGCGATTTTAATATTAACTCCATGAAAAGACATGACTAATGGGACTCAAAAGCACCATAAAAAGCACACAAAACGTGTTTAGCGGGCGTCAGACACCAAGAGCGAGGTGTCGAGCGCCCAACACTAAGAGCATGATGCTCAACACTGGGTTTGAACTCTTTAAATTTATTGTGCTTAGTGCGCCATGTGTCTTGTTCGAACACTTTGCGACGCCCTCTCTCAAGTCTTTCAAATGAATGGTTTTTATATCATTCTCAAAGTGCCTTCTTTGATTCAATCATTTTGGAAATGTTCTCATAGTTTCCCACTATCTTCAAAATGGTCTAAATCGCGTTATTCCAAAAATCTCATTTTTTCATATGAAGATATCTCACGATTTAAACCATCACCTAGTAATTAAATTATGTTTTTACTATGCTTAAATAGATTAGTAGACATTCTTCGAACCAATTATTTATTAGAACAAATATGCATAACTCGCAGATGAACTCTCAAGACCAAAATGGGAATAAAACAAATGCAAACATGGATAAGGATGCCGATGAAAGGAGTGAGGATCACCACAGTTTCCATGAGAAATTGATAAGACCAATCAAATCGCCACAAGCTTGAAATATTGAAAACACTTGTGAAGATTCTATGAAAAACCTAGAGGAGCGCATTGCTTTAACTCTCACAAATTTTGCAAATGATTCCCAACAATTATAATCTATTGAAATTTGGACTTACATGAAGCTTATAGGCTTGAACTTACATGGGCTTGGCCACGAAAAAGCCCGTGTAGAACCACTTTACAAGCAAGTGGACGAGTCCAGTTTGCTAACTGCACTCCAAAATTGACTGGTTACAACCCACGAAAATTGAAACAGATTTGAACAAGTATTAAAAGTCAATGGCTTGAAATTGTCTTTTACAGCTCTTCTTTTCTTATTCTCCGTTCCCAATCCTCATAATCGCCTCCCTCTTAGAAGAAACCTGACCTCAATTTTAGCTCCATCATAGCCTACATGAGAAAAACACAAGTCAATGACATGAAACTCATTATCCTTCCACCAAGACCAAATGGAAATTGAGATAATTCACTTAAAAGAACGAGTAGATGAAACAAAATCATACGTTTTGTATTCAGCAAATCAATATATTTATTTCCAAGGTAAGGCATTGTAAAGATCGGGAGAAAGTTATACCTGTTGAGATTACTCAATTTACTTTTTTTTTGGAAGGACTTGTTGAGTTAGGCTGGAGTTTTGTGGTCTTTCTCGTTCACTTTGTTGTATTGGTTTTGAGGCTTGACCCAAATTTAACGAAACCATTCCGTTGATAAAATAAAAAACACATTATGAATATCAAATGGAGACTTACAATATTTGGAAAGAATATGGAGAGGTTTTTTTTGTTACTAATACTATTTTTTGGTTACGAAATATGGAGAGGTTGAGTAGTCGAACCATCAAATAATCGCACATGAAAATATTTAGTTCTCATAAGAAACATCAAATTACTAAATTGGGTTTCAACAAGTGAGTAAGCTTCACTTATCTTCTTATTGATTTAGTTCTCATAAGAAACATCAAATTACTAAATGGAGACATTGTCAAGTTTCACTTATCTTCTTATTCTTCATCTTGGGTCCTCATCGCTTTCTGACCTCATTTGGTTATTTTTGAATTAGATTATTGACTTATACTTCTTACCCACCTCCAGCTACTCAGTGCACACTCCCAACTCTTAAATATTCCCAAAATACTCTCACATTGGGAAACCACCCACACTACATATTAACTGTTACGATAGCAAAGTACTGAACCAGTTCGGTAGTTTAGCACCCAACTCCATCCATCTGTCAAAAGAAATCATCTTCTTTATCAATTCAAGAAGAAAGCTGTGACAATGTCTGCACATTATTTATCAATTATCAATCGGTGAAACTCAATTGTATCAATAGGGGAAAATTTAATATGCATGACAATACCAACTATTTATCAGAGAAGAGAATTTGTTGAGTGACGGGAAGGATAGAATGAATTAGGGGGGTTCGGTAGTTTGTTTCTGAACCGGTTCGGTTCCAAACTTCCGAACCTTTAAAAAATCAGAAATTAGAAATTTGTCTCACAAGATAACGTGACTTCGGTATTTAGCCATTGAATCAATTCAATCTTTGATCTCACGAACCCTCTTTATCCCCCCAAAAAAATTAAAACGCACGCGTTTCATTAATGGTAGTTTTGTCATTTCACGAGTCTGGGGAGTGTGCAGTGAGTGACTCCAGATGTGTAAGAATCATAGGCCTAGATTATTTTAGTACTTGTTTGGTTATGATTTTAGGAGCCCATAATCAATTTTGAAGAGTAAAATGAAGTTGAATATAATTGAAAAACTATTAGTGTGTTTGGGTGGATGTAATTAGTTTTGATAAAAGATAACAATTTATATCTTTTGTGCGGATAAAATCATTCCTGACATCAGACTCACAAAATGCTATATATCTATATACTAAAAAATGATTCTACATTTATCACCCATAGAAAATCAATTCTTAACCTTTAAAATACCAAACTTTCTCCAAACTCAATTTTAAAAAAAAATTAATTTGAGTAATCAAAAGAATGTAAGACACACGGATTCTTAGTATAGTGTTAACTTATGCAAACTTTTATTTTGGTCAAGAACTTTCTCCAAACTTAAGCATTTATTCATGACATGAGATATAGTACTATATAACTACGGGCTTCTTCTCTATAGGCAATATTAAAAGGGCATTGGTTTTCCCAGTCCCCTCCTACTCACCCCACACCCCTAAACACAACGAAAATACCAGAATACTCTCAATGAAGCGAAATCTTCCAAGCGTGTCCTTATTTTTTTTCCATATTTTAATGGGTTTGGAGACAGGCAATCGAACCAGTTCGGAGGTAATTCACTGTCGTACCTGTTAAAATCACAATTTTTGCCAAACACCCCCCTTTAATAGGTACCGTGCATCACAATTGATGTCTGCCGACCAAAGGTTCGATTGATCAAATCAAACGACACACTCCTTCTTCTCTCACCCTCTTCTCCTTCTACACTCTTCTTCACACGACACACTTCTTCTCTCACCCTCTTCTCCTTCTACACTCTGTCACTGTGCTCAAGCCAATGACTTCAACCAAGGCAAAAGATTGTAGTCTCACATGGAACTTCACCTTTTTCAACCCAATGACTCCTTCATCTACAACCAACTCCTCCATTTTTATGCAAAGTGTGGCAAACTTTTAGATGCTCAACACCTGTTTGGGAATTAGGCAAATGTGAACTAAGTTCTTCAAGTGGAAGAAAATTAAATAAAGAAGATACTATTGTGGTCGGGGAATCATTTGAAGGTGTTTGGTGGCTTTGATTTGTACGTGTTCGATGGCTTTGAACCAAGGCAAAAAATGAATATTATGACCAAAAAATATTATCATTTAAAATTTCAAAATTGAATGTGTATAGTAACATATAATTTTTATTTTAGTAAAAAAGTAATGTATGATATTAATTGGAGCGAGATCACCATCTATGTATAGTAACATATTGTGTCAAAAAAAATCTATGTATAGTAACACATAATTTTTATATTAATATAAAATTAATATATATATATATATATATATTATATTTTAATAGAAGGGTAATATGTTTTTATTTTAAAATAAAAGTAATACATATATGTTTATATTAACTTTTTTATTTTAATACAAACGTAATATATTGCTATGACTGAAAAATACTATCGCTAAATTATTTTTGGTCATAGCAATATATTACGTGTCTATCGTTTATAAAACATATTGCTATGACTGAAAAATACTATCGCTAAACTAACCTAAAGAAACAAATTTATGGTCAACACCTCTATTTTAGTAATTTGGATTTATTGCTATTTTTTTAGACAAACGGATTTATTGCTAATTGATAGTATGTGTGTTTCTAACCGCTTTCTAATTTTCAGCTTCAGACCAACGAATGGACAGTAGGTGACCATAAGTATCAAACAAAATGACATTTTTCTTTTAAAAATCCCATGATATATGCCTATCAACATAAATACATTTGTCTTTGTCAAAAAAAAACATAAATACATTTGTTTTATAAAAAAATTACCAAATATCAAATCCAAAATCCTATGTTTTATAAACTAGCTATCGATTTAGTATCACACTCTTATGTGCCATTGGTCGATGAATTAATAACATTCTTAATTCTTAATCTCAGGCAACGCTCGAAATGCTATTCTGGCAATGACCTTTGCGAAATTGAAGGAATTCAGGGTATATGATATATCTATGCAATCTAAAATGTTCAATTAAGATTTCATTTTTTTTTGTACATAGGTATTTGCTCCACTCTAGATCCTCTCATTCCATCCTATATCTATGCAATTTATCTCTCTCTTACTTTCACTCTCTCATCGTTAAAAAATTATAATTAAATGATGAGAGAGAGATAGAGAAGAAGGAGAGAGATGTAGGGAAGATGGAAGGAGATGATTTATCAAGTCTTCAGATTTAGTATGTGTGTTGTGTTACACGACACCACACCGCGTTTTTGTTTGAACTCTTTGAGATTAGTTTGAACTCTTGAAATACTTCTTGACTTATTACATTATTTGAAAGTTTTAATTACTCTTTAGGTCCCTTATTTATTTGAGAATTTTTTAATAGGTCTCTGAACTAAAAAAAATTAACCAGGTCCATGAACTAATATTTTTTTAATGAGCAAAAATTGTATTGAAGAGAGTACAATGCGTACTTTAACCCATGGTATAAGTCAATATGCATTTTAAACAAAACACATGACTAATCCACCTCCATTACAAAGTACTCCTACCGAAAAAAACCTCCTACCCCATTACGAGAACCTAACATATTTCATAGACCACTCCTTCCGTTAAACTACCATTAGTCAACGGTATATGTCAATAGTGACGTAATGTGTGACATGTCATTCAGTTAAATTCCATGTCATCAGGGGCGAAGGGTAGTCGACCCATTGGGTAGCAATGGCAACCCCATTAAATTTCAAAATTTGTTAGCCTGATATGACATGTTGATGCATGATTAATGAATAATTAACACACAACAACTTATGAACGTGTGTTAAAAGAGAAAGAACACAGACATGTGAAGCTATGATAAATATAACTATGGTCATATATGGTCAAAAATAAAAAGTTATTTGATAGTTTTATATCTTTTATTTAAAAATTTAAAGTTAAGATATATTTTAAATTTTTTCCTAGCTCTACTTTTTTTTATTACAAATGTATATTAGCATAAAGCATTTTGTCAATCATATTTTTATGTATAAAAAAAACTTAGGTGTTACTGGGGACTTAAATCCATTATCTATTACCTATTTGATATAAGTTTTGTCATGTTTCACAACACCAATCTCTTAGCTAGGGTGTATTTGGATGGAGTAATTTTTGTGAGCAATTGAAATATTTTAGTTCAAAATTTGGAAATAAAAGATTTTAGTTCCCCCAAAAAATTACATTACCTCCCAAAATTATTTCATTCAAACATAGGGTTAGAGTTAATATCATTCATATTTACAAATGTTATTGAAACAACGATACCTCATCTAACATATGCCACGTATAAACATATATAAAATCCGCTCCAATAATTTTCTTCAAAAAAAAATCCACTCCAATCACAATTGTTCGCAATTTTAAATTTGAAGTATTACACTTACAATTTTAGCCCCCTCAAAAATATTTGTCAATATCTGCCACTGATCATGTCATCATTATTTTAAATAATATATTCTATTTATGAAAAATATCCCTAACTTCCCTTCATAGTACCTCTTCGTTCCCCTCCTTTGTCTCGCAAACTACCCACCTGCACTTTAAGTACCTACATGCGATGACCGAAGACTATCGCACTAAGTTCACATTACAATAAAAAATTAAAGCACAAATAGTTTAGGGATGAGTTTGGATGTTAGAAACCTTTATTTTGGTAAAGAATTCATCAGGTTGTAAACTTATGGTATTGGTTTGTAGATTGGATGAAAATTTATATTTTGTTTTCTAAGAGTCATCGTTGACTATTTATGTTCTTAGGATCTGTTTGTTTTTTGACACGGGGCTATCACTGTCCGCAGATAGTCTTATCATGCAAGTGAAGTTGTGCAAATTATGTAGCAGTGGTTTTTGCAGAAATTATTAGGCAGTTATGAGGAATTTATATTAATTGCATCGATGTTATGTTAGGTAGTGAGCCATTTTTTTTATTGTTATTTTCTTTGTTGTTTATAGTTACAAATTGTTAATCAGTTTAGGGACTTATTTAAAAACTGTTGATTAGTTTAGGAACCTATTTATATAATATACTATGCCATGTCAACGTTGACGGCCGTTGACTAATAATAGTTTAACGGAAGGACCTAATTAAAAAAAGTATATTAGTTCTGGGACCTAATTAAAAACTTTTTGAGTTTAGAGACCTATTTAAAAATTACTAAATAGTTTAGAGACTGTTCACAACCAAATATTATGGGTTCGGCCGACCGATCAACTCAGCCCAATAAGAGGCCCAAAGAACGCCTATATAAGGGGTCTCACCCACACTATCCAGGTATGCCTAAATCCCTACTACAATACTTGAGGGAAACCTAACTTGGGCGTCGGAGTGGCTTTGCAGGTACACCCCCCGACAGTTCTCCAACTCTGATCAGCATGATTCTCTCCACCATGATCCTCTCCACCAACGTTCAACCGAGGTATCTCTCATGGTTCATTCTCCTCATATCATTCATCATTATGTTCGGTCTAGTTCCTCCTCAGGAAATGGATCGGAACAGAGACCTACAGAGTGATTAAACATACTAGTCAAGTACCCATCCTACGGACGAAGGGGAGATAATATATGTTGCCATATCAGTAATCTATAAAGTAGACTTTTAGTACTTTCTATAAAGTAGACTTTTAGTACTTTCTATTACCCATTATGTCTGAGAGTGTACTATGTAATTTGTTAAAGTAGTTGACAAAGTAGACTTTTGGTACTATCTAGACTACAAAGTTTATAAGACAGACCTAATGGAACTCATAGAGTCAGTGCTATGTAGCCTAATTAGTTTCACATAATTAGTTTCACATGTTTAGCAGTACTTTTACAGTATTACCCTCATTAATAATTGAATAATGGGTGACTGATTTGAAAGCTTTGTGACAAGAAAGATGAGTTTTTCTTTGTTTCTTGTCACAAAGCTTTTCTCTCCGGAGCTGCATGCATGTAACCAGGATCAGTCAAAGGTTTAAAAGTATATTCATCCCTTTTATCTGAAAAAATCCATGATCTGCATAAAGTATGTGGCATAATATGTACATCTGTGATCGTTTCTATGAAAAACCCATAAACATGTTATTAGAAATCGCTTTTGAATTCATGTTTTTTTTATTGGATTCGTGAGTTACCGTATGTTCAATAATATGTTGATTTGCATATATTTACTTTAATGGAAAAATAAATTTCTGGGCACAAAGAATTTTAATGGAAGAATATATGGACCGTTAGAATTTTAATATGTGAATTTTAATGTGTAGTAAAACATTTCCATTAGAATATTTTGGTTCCAACCAAGCAATCATCAATGATGATATTGAAGATGTATCAACCATAGAAGAAGGCATGGGCGGTTGAGTCAAATTTTTGACATTCTCCAATTTTAACTTGCAAACATATATGGATTAAAGGGCTATTTTTTGTGTACATTAATACACTTCCCTGGTTGCTTGTATTAGTTTTTGGATTCATCATTATGGTTTTAGCTTATCTGTAACAGACTATTAGTTTTCTTAGATGATCCTTGTATGGGAAAAAAACTTCCTGACAGTCGAACAACGCGAGGACAATATCAGTCAACTCTACCTCTCTGCATCATCGGCAAAGCTTGTAGTGAGAAACGGAAACCATGTCCGAGTTTAAAAAGGAGCGGGTGTATTCTCAACAAGGAGCGAGTTTAAACAGATTAAATTTCTATGGCCAATCAGATTTTATTGTTTCAACTTTTTCTCCAATTTAAAAAAAAACAAAAGAAAAAGAAAAGGAAAGGAAAATAGAGAATGTGGAATATTTGCTTTTAGTACTTTGAAGCCCAATTATTCTTTCCGTTTAGCTTAATCATCATTGCTTTCTATGAATATGTCATTTAATTGTGCTTATTACCGTTTCACACATGATTTGAATTGCATGATAAAAAAATAAAATAAAGGCATTAAAGAAAATTTGACGTTTAGAATAATGCAGTTTGAAGACTTCTCATTTCTTATTTGAAGTATAAATATTTGAACAAGATTGTTACAATTCTTGAATTATAATAAATAGCATTGATTATATAACCGCTATAGCAGTAAAAACGATGACATTTCTTGTCATTTGGTACATGGATTGGTGGGAGTTAGTTTAGAGAGGCTCAAAAAGTAAATGTTAGTATTTCTCAACTGCCAAAAAGGTTTCGGTGCCCATAGAGATGTTCAGGCCTACAACAACAATGATAAGATACAATCATTCGGTTAAAGGAAGATCATCTGAACTCCGAAGAACTCGTAGATCAAAATTTGACTTGAGAAAGAATCAAATAGTAAAAAAAAATCATCAGAAGAAAGCCTCATTTCAAGCTCAGGTTATGTCATTCTATTACTCTCCTCTATAGCAATTGGCATAGCCGACATAAATTCCGAGGTTACATTTTTAATATCATAAGTGTGCTATAAATCGGTTACTTAAGTTGGTGGTTATTCTTTTGAAATATTGATTGCAAGTTAATTCTTTAGTTGACTAGCTAAATAGATATAAAACCGTTACAACTATTTGATTTTGATGACAATAATTTGTATTAAAAAATTTTGTTAATTAGAATTTATGATTCTAAATAAATTCCATGAAGTTACATTGTTTTTATTGTGATAAAATGCATTTATGTTTTCCGTTATTACTATTTTTGTATAAGAACATGGAAACCAGGAAGTGTAGGAAATTTTTTCTGGCATGCACCTATAATCCTAACATTATCATATCATTAAAGGAATTTGACTATAGCGAAAGATGTATTATGAAGATGTTCACAACCGGACTGACCGGTATCTTGAAGGCTCGGCCAGACATACTACACTCAAAGGAAGAAGAATGCAGTAAGAGCTTTCTTGCGGTCGGCCAACATTCCTCGGATGGTCGGCTCCTACAATCATCCGGGCATCGGTTCGACCTATATGTTCGGCCACCTACAATGTTCGGTTCGGCCACCTACAATGTTCGGCTCGGCCACCTACAATGTTCGGCTCGGCCTATCCATAACTGCAGACAAGTATTAATGGGACTTCAGAATCGCTCCTTATGTCTTTATAATGACCACAACGGTCATAATGTGTAATAATTACTAATAATCACCATTGTACTATATATATTGCCCTGAGAGGCTAATCAAAGGACGAATCATTCTAGACTCAATTCTTACTCTTACTCTCCATACTATACAATTATCATTCATACTTGATTATCACATACTTGTGTTCTTGCTAATTCCTCCCTCGAGGAAATAGTTAGGAACATTGGCGCCCACCGAGGGGCCAGGTAAAACTTTTCCTGCGTTCCACTCAAATTTCATTTTTCCAAACTTAGAATCCGATATGAAATTTTGTTTCCTTCGTTCCCTTCATTTGTTCATTGCTTTCTGGATCACTATAACTAGACCAGAGAGCATTTCTTTTCGAGGGGAAAATAGCGAAACAAAAATCTAATTGATCCATAGACCACTACGATTATAACTTCACAGCGATTCCAATCATTACTCGCCACATCCGTACCATCAAAAGGATCATCTAAGGACACATGAGGTGATACTGAAACTCTCGGGAAAGAATATCTGACAACGATCACTTCAGCATTATTTTCCAATCAGGTGCTTTCTTTCTTATTTTATTTATGCACAATGAAACGTTTATAAAACTAGGTTGTATCCGGTCGGAATAATTACCACTGGATCTCGAAGGTTGCTAGATGATTTTATCATTCGGTATCATCTAGGTGTCATGTGTGCTATTACAATGTTAATTGGTGTGGTGTATTCTAAAGTTTGTTTTGTTTGATAATGTTCGGCACTTCAAGTTCATGTCAGTTGCTAAAACCATCGAATAATATGACATTTTCAACATCATTTTTTAAATGGCTTTGCAATGGTTTATGGAAAGAATCGGCCATAACACCGCCTAAAAAAAAAAAAACTTCTTTGGACTTGATTGGCAATTGCTTTAAAAATTTGATGGAAGACTAAATATTCATGTTAGTGCAAAGCCACCTTTTGAGTTGCGTGTTCTTGTTTGAAAAGGCTGTCGTTATTGCTAGAATAATAGCAATTAACTTCATAATATTTTTGATAATAACCTGATCGCATATTGGAGATGAAATATTTTGAAATGAGGACAAAACATTTTGGTTATAATTGCTTCAAGAAGATTTAATGTCCTTGAAACGTTTTGAGTGGTAATAAAGTAAATGTTTTGAAACGTTTTTGAGACATAATGCTTTTCAAGACGGTTAATTATTTTTGGTACGATAATTATGGTGAGAAAATTATAATTTTCTTGAAGTTACTAATATTTTACTTTGAGTAAGTCTCAGATGTCTTTCAAACAGGGACTAGTCGAGCAAAGAATACTCGCAAACCAGAAATTAAGTTATCAACCAACCGAACAAATGGTGTCTCCGAAACGGACAGATTCCTTGCTACTTTTCTCCAATAGCTTTGACATAGAATGTGCCGAAAACAAAGTTCCGATTGGTAAAAACCGAGCAACGTCTCGAAGTACCCTCAGGCGAACCTCATGGGAAAAAGTAAAGCCAACGTGCTTGCCGCACCATGGGAAGTCCTCTTAGATAAAAAGCGAAGCTAACGCTCATTGCAATGAAGACAACGTGCTCATTGCTCTAAGAGTGGAAAAAGGTAAAACCGAGCAATGTCTCGAAGTACCCTCGGGCGAACCTCATGGGAAAAAGCAAAGCCAACGCGCTTGCCACCCATGAGAAGTCCTCTTAGATAAAAAGCGAAGCTAACACGCTCGCCGCAATGAAGACTACGTGCTCATTGCTCTAAGAGTGAAACATGATCATTCTAAATGTCAAAAGTAACGGAGCAAAGTATAAAGGAAGATGTTACGAAACGAGCACCTATGAAGTAAATCAGAATGGCGGTGAAGGACTACCAATCATGGAACTAAAGGACTCGATAGCCGAAGGACTTGATACTCGAAGGACTAAATAGCTGAAGGACTTGATGACTGAAGGACTTAAGTGCGACCGAGCCTATCTAAATATTAGAACGACTTCACACTTCATGCTCGTCGCTCGAAGGACTATGTTCACAACCGGACTGACCGGTATCTTGAAGGCTCGGCCAGACATACTACACTCAAAGGAAGAAGAATGCAGCAAGAGCTTTCTTGCGGTCGGCCAACATTCCTCGGATGGTCGGCTCCTACAATCATCCGGCCATCGGTTCGACCTATATGTTCAGCCACCTACAATGTTCGGTTCGGCCACCTACAATGTTCGGCTCGGCCACCTACAATGTTCGGTTCGGCCTATCCATAACTGCAGACAAGTATTAATGGGACTTCTGTAACTGCTCCTTATGTCTTGTAACGGCCACAACGGTCATAATGTGTAATAATTACTAATAATCACCATTGTACTATATATATTGCCCTCAGAGGCTAATCAAAGGACGAATCATTCTAGACTCAATTCTTACTCTTACTCTCCATACTATACAATTATCATTCATACTTGATTATCATATACTTGTGTTCTTGCTAATTCCTCCCTCGAGGAAATAGTTAGGAACAGAAGACTTTCTTTTTCTTATTTGATGGAGGAATATTTGAATATGAATGTTGCAAGACTTGAATTGTGATGAAATGCGATGACTATACAATTATTATAATGCACTCTTTGAAAGTGGACCGTTAAAATGCGGGACATAAACGATATTAGCTCTAACAGCCAGCACATATTATGCTCATGCATTGATAGAAATCGCGAGATATTCCGCATTAGTTACAACATATATTTAGTACTGCTGAAGTTTCAGACAACCTACAAAGGAAGTTTGGTCGAACAAAAATGGAAATGATCACAACTTTTGCTTAACAATGAGAGTGAAAACTAGAGTCACAACTTTTGTAATTATGCTCTCCACTATTTAAATATTATTGAAGTTACTAACATTATATTTCAGATAGCATTCAAAGATAAGCCGAGCAAAAATTGGGTGAACAAAAAACAAAGAAGTCAATTGGCCAATGGAAGAGTAAATCTTACAGGGATAAAGAAAAACGATCAAAGAGGATAAGGAAAACCGAATAAAAGAAAGTGAGGGATCAAAAATCTGATCAATGACGGTCCACAATTTCTTACGATAAAACCAGTATTTATTTGTTTGTTTATCTATCTAAATAAGATTATCATTTTACTATCTTTGATGACCTTTTTGGAATTTGGCTCGGTTGATAAAAAAGGAAGATGGGACGAGTAAAAGAACCTTCGGTCAAACCGTTTGAGTAGCAAATCTTGCTGAAATTACTGACATTATGCTTTAAGTATTTCAGGTGTCTCTGAAAATAAAGCCAATTGAATGACCAAACAACAAAAGGCAACATAAGTCCTACGGGGGATAATGAGAAAAAAATAAAGAAGTTGGTCATAACGACTGAGCAAAAATGGAGAAGCCGGCCACATAGGTTGAGCAAAAATGAAGAAACCGACCACATAGGTTGAGGAAAAACAAAGAAGACCGATCAACAAATGATCAAACGCGTGAATTCCACCAACCTTCGGTTTTACTAAAGCTGAAGAAGACAAAACCTTCGGTCTTCCCAACAAGGCCGAAGAAGAATAATCGATTCTCTAACCTCAATAAATGTATCTTTGTAGGGGGCATTATAACTTCCCAAATGTACTATTGTTTATTTAATTAAGAGAATCGATGATTACAAATAATGCGTGAATGCGCCGGAAAAACAAGTCCCGAAACGACAAGGACCGAGTAGTTGGCTCGATGTTGACCCCAGGCACCGAAGACAAAAGGACTCGCCGGGCTTTAGTGCGAATCGACGAGTTCATGTACCCCCCGAGGCACTTCGCTTGGCTATGAGGTGTGTTCATTTGAAAAGTGATCCACTGAGTCATGAGAAGAACCCTCTTTGCATGGTAATGTGCGGACCATGAGCTCACTCGTGGGATCACACTTGCTCGTGAAATCAGCGTGTTTCACACAAAGAGGAACAAACAACAAGACCGCGGTAGATGTGCAAGCATCCCGGGGCATAAATCTGAGTGATCTTTCACGTAACCCTCCCTTTACAATATCAAAGGGAGGAAGCAAAACCCGACGATGAAAATCGCGCGGAAGAAAAACCCGTAGATGAAAAAGACGATATGAGAATAAAAAGAAGGCTAGAAACCGAACATTCCCTAGACTCCACCGGGAAAACGCCGAAGTAAAACAGTGCGAAGAACACTTAAGGTACCGAGAAAAAAAACACCATTCACCATTCAATATTTTTGTATACATATTTTAATCTTTTGCAAGAAAAAGTTTTCAAACAAAAGAAGCATCAAAATAAAGATCGCACTTAGCACTAGGAAAAGTCTCCAAATGGATCATTCTATACAAAGGATGCAAAATAATTTGATCGCCCAGTGAGGAAACACAAAACAACACTTGAGGGACTGGTGAAAACCAATCATTTTATATTTTGTTAATTCCTAACCATTTTTGTCTTGTCGCCTTAAAATAGCACAAAGAGTCGGCCGGCTGAGGGACTCGACATTTGAACGCCTTCGCGCTGCGCACTCACCGCTCGAGGGACTATGTTCACAACCAAATATTCTGGGTTCGGCCGACCGATCAACTCAGCCCAATAAGAGGCCCAATTACAAAGCCCAAAGAACGCCTATATAAGGGGTCTCACCCACACTATCCAGGTATGCCTAAATCCATACTACAATACTTGAGGGAAACCTAACAGGCGTCGGAGTGGCTTTGCGCAGTACACCCCGAGCGGTTCTCCAACTCGATCGGCATGATTCTCTCCACCATGATCCTCTCCACCAACGCTCAACCGAGGTATCTCTCATGGTTCATTCTCCTCATATCATTCATCATTATGTTCGGTCTAGTTCCTCCTCAGGAAATGGATCGGAACAGAGACCTACAGAGTGATTAAACATACTAGTCAAGTACCCGTCCTACGGACGAAGGGGAGATAATATATGTTGCCATATCAGTAATCTATAAAGTAGACTTTTAGTACTTTCTATAAAGTAGACTTTTAGTACTTTCTATTACCCATTATGTCTGAGAGTGTACTATGTAATTTGTTAAAGTAGTTGACAAAGTAGACTTTTGGTACTATCTAGACTACAAAGTTTATAAAGCAGACCTAATGGAACTCATAGAGTCGAGTGCTATGTAGCCTAATTAGTTTCACATAATTAGTTTCACATGTTTAGCAGTACTTTTACAGTATTACCCTCATTAATAATTGAATAATGGGTGACTGATTTGAAAGCTAAGTGAGACTAAGGGAATTTTTGGAATGATACATTAGAGGGAATTTTTGGATGTACAAACTTTTGTAGACTGTCAGCTATTAAAACCTCATGAAAACATCATCATTATACCTTTTCACCTACTAATAGACCCCATTATAACCTACTACTCTCACTTCAACATTATTATGGACTACTATTGCTTTCATGTCGTAGAGAAACTACTCCTTTTGGACCTTTTATTATAGCATTCAGTAGCCTACTTCTCCCAATGGTACTTTCATGTGGTATAGGTACTATATATGCGCCACACATTATCCTTTACTATGTACCCCCTATTTTGAGACCATGCCCTTATCCATTACTATGTACCCTCTATCTTAAGACTCTGCCTCGGTAAATGCAATTACACCTTTTGGGGTACACACTTAAAAGTGAGTAGATGTAGTACTTAAAAACTTTATACTCATTGCACTTGTCATCATGAAAGTAGGTAGTACTATTATTAGCCTTTACATAGGGTACTCAATACCCTACTACACCCACTTCAACAGTAAGTTACTCTCCTCTCTTACTTTTGTCCAAATTAGAAAACCCAATACCACTGCACACATTTACCTTTTGCACTGCCCAACAACTTTAACACTACAACACGTTTTCTTTCCCGACACACATTTTTTATATCATCATTTTGATTTTCTCTCACATAATAACCACTCACTTTCTAATTTCCCATTTGTTCTCTCTCTCTCTCTCTCTCTCTCTCTCTCTCTCTCTCTCTCTTAAACTCCATCTTCTCATTTCCCATTTGTTCTCTCTCTCTCTCTCTCTCTCTCTCTCTCTCTCTCTCTCTTCTCACGTTTTCTTGAGTCCTGACTACTCATTTCCATTTATTCTCTCTCTTCTCAACTCATCTTCTCTACAAAGCTTTTCTATTTTCTGAAATAAAGAAAAGAGTTCTCTTGGTTGCAGCTACGGTGATGGCGAAAGTGGAAGATACAACAGTGACGAAGGCTATGGCAACAACAACAAAGCAATATGAGTAAAAGATCTTCCCAATTTAACAGGTTTTCTCTTTGAAAATCAGATCTTTTCCAAGTTAACATTTTTCTCTCTATAAATCAAATATATGAGTAAGTAGATCTTTGTTTTTATCTATTTGCAAGTTTTTGTTTTTTCTGTAATGTAATGCATACCAGTGTTGGCCCAAACCGTGCCAACCCACCCGATCGATCTGCCCAAACCGACATCCGCACCCGCACAAACCGAAACCTTAATTTGGGCGGTTATGGGCCAAGCTTCTTCAACCGCGGTTTTGATCGGATCCTTATTTTTGGCCCGAACCCGCCCATACCCGCCTGTTGTCCAGGCCTATCTATATGCACAAAACAAGGGCAAATCAGAATGCAAACCACAAGGGTAAAGTTGGGAATTTATTTTTGGTGTGTGTAAAATCGATTTAACAAAATGCAGAAGCTACAAGTTGATGCTTCTGCTAGAATCGATTTTCAGAGCAAGAATCAATTTTCAAACAAACACCCAAACATGTTTTTAAAATCTAAAACCACGAAAGTCCATGCCAAAAGCGCTTCCATGACCTTCCACCGCCAAACCAAACACCTACTCTTTCGTTATTGCAATTTTAGAAGCAATGTGAGAAAAATGAGGATTTGAGAGATTGGATCGGGTGAGAGAGAAGATGAGAAGAGGAACTGATGAGAGAGAGGAAGAGGAAGAGGATCCTATGAAAGAGAAGAAAAGTAATAGGAGTGGATGAGAGAAGAATAGAGAAAGAGGTGAAGAGTATGAGAGAGAACAAAAGGAAGAGAGGGTAGAGTGTGTCAGATTAAATAATTTCATTTCACGTGTGGATAGAGAAAAAGAGATGAAAGGAAGAGCCCATGTGTACTGTGTTGCATTTTTCACGTACAACGTTTTTTAGGGGGGATTCCCGCTTCACATGTACGTAAAAAGCAAGTTTTCCTCCCTAAAATAGCAGCTTCACTTGTTGCTTATTAATGTGCGGGATTTGAAAGTTTAATTAAAATCGGAAATAATTAAAATCACGCTAGATGTGTCTAAAATCAAAAAATCAAAATGAATGAGAACAATCTAAAAGTATATCAGAGGGACCAGGTCCAAGTCAAAACTTCCACTTTGATTCTCATCACCATCTAAAAGTCCTAGCATCTCGTGCTCGGAATAAACCAATATCAATTCAATTCTAGACAATAATAGATCCGAACGCTTATGGAAAAATAAAAAAAAATATAAAATAATAAGATCGGAACGCCGAAGGACTTCCATAAAAGCCACCTGGTCCCCACCAAAAGCATTCCACTCCCAAATTCTCCATTGAACTAGAGCGTGAAGAAACATCGTGATTAATTCCAAAATAATTTTAAATCAGTTAATTAAATTTTATATTTAAATTTACAGTACTTTGATAAAAAACAATTAAATTTACTGTACTACACAATTTAGTTTGGTTGTTAGCCGGGGGTCCAATCAAAGTCATCATTTTTCAATCTGAACGGTTCCTGTGAATAGAATAGAATAGAATGCCCAACATTACACGCAACATGCGCACTATTACTAGCGCGTACTATAGAGAAACTACGGTGCACGAAACCATACGGTGACCTCCACTTCTCGGTGGTTGCTGAAACGACACGCGCTTCACCCTTTGACGGGTGAAAGCGTTGAAACCTATGTAGTACTATATCGTTTCGTTTCGTTTCGTTTCATGTGCATCATCACACTTTTTCAATAAATACATTTCTCACAAAACCATAACCATTATTCATTGCATTGCATTATCTTTCTCCGATAAAATTTTTAATGGGACAGTCACCGTCCACCCTGGTACCCTTGCCGGACTTCCATCGCCGGGAGATTAACAACACCAACCGATTCGGTTACGTCGGCGTCCATTCTTCCGATGACTCCATTAACGGCAGTTTTGGCCGTGACTACACGGAGGAAATCCCCGACGAGTGCTTGGCATCGATCTTCCAGTTCGTAGACTCCGTCGATCGGAAAAGATGCTCCGCCGTATGTCATCGGTGGCTGCGCGTAGAAGGTGAAAGCCGTCGTCGTCTTTCCCTAAACGCGGAGGCGAAGTTACTAGACGTCGTACCATCTCTATTTTCTCGATTTGACTCGGTAACTAAACTCGTCTTGCGATGCAATCGCAAATCCACAAGCATAAACGACGACGCTTTGATCCTTATCTCGTTGCGCTGCAAGAATCTCACGCGCCTCAAGCTACGCGGTTGCAGAGAAATCACCGAGATCGGAATGTTAGGTCTCGCGAAAAACTGCAAATCGTTGAAGAAGCTTTCGTGTGGGTCTTGCATGTTCGGCGTTAAGGGTATTCACGCCGTTATCGATAACTGCAAGGTTCTTGAGGAGCTTTCCGTTAAGAGACTTCGAGGTAACAATGACGACGCTGACTCGTTTATTCCTTCTGGTGGTTCCTCTTCGTTGAAATCAATTTGTCTTAAAGAGCTTGTTGATGGACACAGCTATGCGTCGCTTATAATTGGTTCTAAGAAGCTTCAAACATTGAAGATTATTCGGTGTTTGGGAGATTGGGATGCGATGCTTGGAAACATTGGGAAATTGAATGTAGGGTTAGTTGAGATTCATTTGGAGAAGGTTCAGGTAAGTGATGTGGGACTTGCTGGGGGGGTATCAAAGTGTTTGAAGTTGGAAACTTTGCATCTTGTAAAAACACCAGAGTGTTCAGATGCTGGGCTTTCTGTTGTTGCTGAAAATTGTAACAAGTTGAAAAAGCTTCACATTGATGGGTGGAGAACTAATAGAATTGGTGATGATGGTTTAATTTCTGTTGCCAAACACTGTCCTAATTTGCAAGAGCTTGTGTTGATTGCTATGTGTCCTACTTCATTGAGTTTGGCTGCAATTGCTTCAAGTTGTTTGCGTTTGGAAAGGTTTGCACTTTGTGGAATTGGTACTGTTAGTGATGCTGATATTAAGGTAATTGCTGCAAAATGTGTGGCACTTAAGAAGTTGTGCATTAAGGGATGTCCTGTTTCTAATGCTGGGATTGCAGCTTTTGCTTCTGGGTCTCCCAATTTGGTTAAACTTAAAGTAAGAAAGTGTCCAAAAGTTACTGGTGATGTTGTTGAGTTGCTTCGTGAAAAGAGGGGTTCTTTGGCGTTTAATGTTGATTATAGTCAAGTTGAAGCTTTGGATGGAAGTGGTAGTGATATTGGTGGTGGAGTTCAGGAAACTATCATAGCGTCTCCTCCTCAAATTGACACACAAGTAACTCTTGCTGATGATGCTCCTTCAAGCAGCAGCAACAACAACAGAATGTCAATGTTCAGAACCAAGTTTGGATTCTTGGCTGGTAGAAGTTTCGTGCCATGTGCTTTCAGAAGGTGGACAAACATTGATAATAATAATAATATCTCTAGCAGCAGCTTTTGATGATCGTTGGTAAATTTGATGGTAATTCACTTTCACATTATGTTGGATAAGCTATTGTGTGTTCAGTGGTAGCAGCATGTTTGTTCAAATGTTGCTCACTGAATTTGGTTTTGGTTTTTCCTATGGAGAAGCAATGGTAGTTGTTGTGTTAACTACATGTAGTTAATTACCTTGATTGACTCTTCCCCATTCAATTTGTTGTTTTGATGGTTGATTAGCTGATATTGCTTTATTATGCTTTTCTGCTTTTACTTGGAAGTTGCATAGTGGACTGTTTATCGCTCAGTCAAATGAGATTTTTTCTAGTAGTAATTATTCCTAACCTTGTCACTAGAGTAGAGCTTGATGAATTTCTTATGGATCGCAATCAAACTAAAAAGTCATTATGGAAACGGATCAAAATCATGTTAGTCAATCACACTTTTATTTGAAACGAGATATCATAGTCCGTCTTCAACTCTCCAAAGTTCAAACCCTCTCACCCTAAAATTTCTGCAACAAAAAAAGTCCTTGACTCTGAATGCATAACTGATACGAATAGCCAAAATGTATAAAATCATCAATCCGTGTAACGCATGAGGTCTTTGCTTGACCCAAAATTTTCATGCTTTTTGTGCAAATCCAAATGAGGGCACCAAGGCCTTTGTGCCTTTCCTTACTTTTGAGCCGTTTGATGTATCCTATGATCTATAATTTGCCACGTGTTCTTTCTCATTTTACCATTCTTTAATTAATGTTACACAATCAACCATCGCATGCTACAGTACGGAGAACTCAACTCCGCTGCTTCGCTCTGCTGCCCTGCCTTTGCCGCAGCAGCAGCAGCTCCGACAGCCACTGTTGCCACCCATCTGCTGCGACCGAAGCTCTGATAGCCACCGTTTCAACCACTGTTTGGAAGACACCACCTGCTCATGAATCTGATAATGACCAATCAAATAATGACTCATTGATTGGTCATTATCCCCAAACTTTCAGATTCTGCCTTACCTTAATAACCTTTGCTCCCAGAATAACCCCAAACTTTGCTATTGAAGAATTAGGAAGCCCAAGCAACTGAGGCAAGCATGATGAATAAGGCACATAAGGGTGCATGTGTAAGAAAAATTAACCTTAGAAAGTAGCATAGAAACTTGCTGAAATGGGAAAATGGACTCAAGCAACAACCACCAATTATCGCGATCTTCATTTCAGCGTCTCGTTTCTGTGTTGGCGGGCAATCGGAGTAGCGGAACGACACGGCGGTTGGAGCGATGGGAGTGGGCGGCGCGGCAGTTGGTGTCGTGGGGCGAAGACGGTGACGGTGAGGAGGGTGGAGGTTTTTTCACGGGAGTGTGTAAAAGTTTTGATGGTTTTGTTTTTCTGGTCAAAAGTTGGTTTTGTTTTATTAGTTTTTAAAAGAATCCACACATGGCACATTTAGAATCACAAGATTTATGAAATGACCATGAAATAGAGAAAGGCAGCAAGGTATTGGCGCGCGCAAGTTACTAAATCCTTTCCCAATCCAAAAAAGGCAGCAAGGTATTGGCGCGCGCAAGTTACTAAATCCTTTCTCAATCCAAACTAGTGCGTTGACCCGTGGGCAAAGCTTCAGATTCTACGGAAGGATAATAGAGCGAAAAATAGTTAATAATGAGTGAAGACAAAGTTTAAGTGTCAAAGTTTGTTTAGAGAAAGTATTGTTTAAATATATAGACAAAATAGGAACATAATCCAAGTCCAACCATTGAAATACAATTTATTGGCATTATTTTAAAGAGCTCATGTTATAATATCACAAAAAAAAAGTCTAGAAATTCAAGAAAATCAACAATGATTGTAGAAAAAAAGATAGTTATTATAGGATAATAGGGTTATCAGCAGTTTCTCCTTCTTCATAAACTTCATCATTAGAAGAATTGTTCTGAACGCCTTGTTGAACATCTTCATCATTAGGGTATTCAACTTGAATAGTTGGTGGTTGATGACGCATGATTCTCGGATGAAGACTATTACTTGACATTGGACAATGTATCTTAAAAACACCCTTCGAAGTGTAAGTCAATTGAACTTCTCTGCTGTGGGGTTTCGCATACAAACTATCTGCTCCAAAAATCTCCATTATACGATCAGTATCGGTGTCCAAATAAGCAAACATTGAGCATCAACAAAAAGAAAGGCAGGATATAGTGTGCCAAGCTCCGTTTCTATCCAAAGCTTAGAAGGCAAACGTTTATGGGAATCTCGATAAAAGGCTCTAGGGATTTTAAGCAACCTCTGTGAAATAAAGGTACAAAAATATTAGAGAACACAAACAATATTTAAATTAGAGGTAAGATGAGAAAGTAAGACAAACTTGAGAACAATAAGGGAAAAAGACACATATTTAGAGTGAAAGGAAGAAGGAAAAGATAAAGCAAGCTAGCAATTAAAAATTACAACCTGAAGATGACTAAGTTGAAGAACTTTAGTAATATAAAACCTTTACTTGATACATGAATGTATGATTCCAAGAGAAACAAAAATGAAAGGAAAATTAGATATGTGAACTGATACATATTTAATTGAACTTGATGAAGGAAACAAATATGAATGAGAAAATAGCGAAGGAGTCTTCCTATGTATTTAACACATAAGCTAATCAAATCACAATCAACATCAGGTTGTAGGGGCTCCTTCAGCATGCATCACTTCGTTTAGCATATATCTACTTTAAGAAACTTAAAGTAACGAACAACAATAAACCATTTCAAGAGGAAGTAAAACTGCATACTGTAACACTCCACAACATCAAAATCCTTTTACACAGCCAAAACAACAATCAAATAAAATTTATGAAATAAAAAAAGAAATTGAGAATGAAATGAATCTTAAATAGAAGACTTCAAACACATTAGAATGAGTAACATTCAATGTCTAACAGAGTACAAAATGCTAGTATGCAGAAAGTACTGATGCAAAATTCGGAAGCAGAACATCATCACAATGCTACATAAAAATAAAGAAAAACAACAGGAATGCACAATAGAAACACAATAGCCACAAAGAACTGGAAATATTAAATTAGTGTTATAGATATATGGGGAAGTGGATCAGCATAAATGATAGCAAATAAAAGAGCAAGATTTTTCCTTCTGTTCTTGACCGACAATGTTAAATGTTGAACTAATGAAGCATGTTCCCTAAAAACTAAGATAACTATGCAAGATTAAGAATTATAAAATGTAAACTACAGAAAGTGCTATTACTTTATCAAAGTCTTAACTATCTTTCCAATTTATTTTTCTGAGATGTCTTTTGCAAGCATTGACCACATCTCCAACATGATATTGTAATTTTTTCTTTCCAATGATGCCATGATCAAATTTAGTTAGCAAACACACTATGTGAGTAAACTGAAGACAGAGAAGCAAAAAAATTTGAAACTTGTAACTATGGTTCAAAGCTTCCACAAAAGAAGTAGTCTCTTGGTCTTGCATCACTTCAAAGAACCAAAAACAATGTCTTAATTTGCACTTGGTAATCAGTAAATTTTTGAAAACTTAACTTATATGTGGAATTTTTGATAACAAGATGTTATTAAAAAATCAAACAAATGAAAAGGAACAAAGAGATAAAAAGAAAACTTTTTGATATTTTTAATACAAAGATGAAGAGAGTGGTGCTTGAAAAACACAACACATAAAACTTATTGAATTTTTACTCTATTTTAAATTTCTTTATTGTTAAACTGACAGGGGTGCATTCAATTAATTTGCAGGGTACAAATATAACTCTGGTCCAACACTGTGTGCGGCCCAGCCCAAGAACGAAAAACAGCAATTACCACAAAGGGAGAAAAACAACGTGAGACTTCACTCTCACTTCCTCTCTCTCTACCGAGCTCTTCAGCTTCTCCCTCGTCTTCTTCCCTGAGCTCTGCTAGGGTTTCTACTGAAACCCAGCAACTCAGCTCCAATCACCGCCAAAATTATACCAAATGGTAGGTCTTTGTTTCCTCTACAAAACCCCCAAAGAAAGAATTTGATTTGATTGAGATTGAACAAAACCCTAATCGGCTCTGTTGTTGTTTTCTGCAGATTTGGTCTCCAAACGTTGAATCGAAGCTAAACGAAGGTAATACAGCTATCTTTCTTTATTTTTCTATTGATTTTTCTTTTCAACAACAACCCTAATTTGTTACCGATCTTCTTCTTCTTGCATGAACTTCTGCAAGACTTGGATGTAACCGAACCTTCACCTCTTGAAGGTTCTCTCACAACTGGAGATACACAAAGGTAACCCTCTTCACTCTCTTTGATCTCTCTTTTCTTACCCTTTCCTTTACTGTGTTTAGAACAAAACCCTAACTGGTTTGTTCTTCTTGCGAGGACTCTCTCTCTCTCTCACAAACAGCACAAAGAAAACTTGAAGAAACTTAGAGAAGAAAAACCAGAAGATGAAGAGCAGAAGTAAAGAACTTTTTTATTTCTGTAAATTGTATATCAGTACATGTATTTTCACTTGACTACCTATATATACACTTTTATTAGGCACATAGTGATGGACATGTCAGTTAGAGGTTGTTAGGTAGAGCTAACAGCCTCTAACTGAATAAACCATTTAGGATAGGATTTTGCAACAAACTTTTAACCACCTGTTTTTTCAAGATTGACTGTTTGATGTGGTAGTTATTCTGTTTGTTGGACAGTTATCCATTGGTTTGATTTTATTAGTATTAGTTTAGGGTTTTTTTAATTACCCAAAACCAACAAAACTAAGATGATCAAGGATACAAAGCTTGAGTTATACAGTTTAATAGTCTAAGATACATATTCCAATGAGTAAAGGAAGGTGGTTTGATCATATACACATCTAAGACATAAAAAATGCAATTACATATCCACCTAAAGCATTAGTGTCAAATAAATTAAAGGAAATTAGAAACTCGACTCAGCCAGTAAAGAAACAATTACATACCGGTCTTAACTGTCTTTTCGTGTGATAATATCCCTTTGTAGTTTGCAGTTTGCATCCTACAATGCCACAAGTTAATCAAGTATCAGTTAAAGAGAGAACATCTTTCTTAAAGTTTGATAAAAATATTGTAAGGTTGATCTGAATTGAGAATCTTGTAAAAGAATCAACAAATGGTTTAAATTCACATCAGAGCATATCAACCTCTATATCAATTCAGATGATATGATCACATCACTCATATTCAAAACTGCAATTTTGCATTTAAGATGCCATTATAGATGGACTATCGGCTACCTTAGGTATCTATGCATACATCACATACAAAGACTAACGCATATTCTTTTCTGCCAAAGCTTTTGCCTGAAATTTCCCAAAAAAAAAAATCAGGATCATGTTATTATACATGGGCAGCTCACATGCAAGAATGTCAGAAGAGTGAAGATCTTACTACGCGTTCAGCTATTCGGTGATGCGTCTCCAGTCTAGCTCTACATCACAAAGCTGACTCACCTTCTCTTTCTGATCTCACAGAAAAAGAAACAGCTTGAAGCAAAATACAATATTAAGGTTATATCAAGCTGGATGTACAAAATAGTGAATGGGAGTTTATACTAAAGCATTGAAGGAGTTTGAATTTCACATACCACCATAAAGTGAATATGGATATTTGGAGCCTGTAGAAGACACGCAGTTCTGAAATTGGGGATCAAGCATATCCTATAATTTAATTCATTGGAACTTATTGGGCAATGTAGCAATATAACAATAGCAGATTCAAATGGGATACTCACAGAGGGTGAAAATAAAGCAAAACATAAAAAAACAAAAAGATCAATGGAACAAATTATACAAATCCTATTCAAAAATTAATTAAATTTCTCAAACATGCATATAATCAAACACATGGGGAGCAGATTGAAAACGGGAGCATCCATCGAATCAAAAATTCAGGTTTAGAGAGAGCGATGAGAGATGATGAGTACGAAATGAACAATTTGCATAAAATACCTTGACACGTAGATTATTTGCATCTTGCACTTCACCATTCTACGAACTGCCTTGAATCACAAACCCTAAATCACAAATCAAAACCACAATCAGTCGAATATTTTAGGGGTTTTGCTGTGGACAATATGGGGATTCCAAATTTCAATACTCATTTAGTGAAATCTGTGTATCTAAATAGCTCATTGCTAACCTTAAAAGAAATAAAATTTTGAGCATGAAATTAACCTCATCAGTAAAAAGTTTAACTAAAGAAAACCCAAAGATACAAAATTTGATAATGGGTAGGAGAAAAAATGTTTAATTACCCTTCCACTTCGTTTCTGGGTTGGATTGTTTTATCCTTCTCCATCTTCGTAACTACTTGCGGAGAAAATTAGCATTTTTGTGAATTCTTGTCTCTAGTTTTGTTCTTCTTCTCCGATTTGTTTCTCCCTCTCTCTAAATTCGCCGAGGGTGTGGGTTTTGGATGAAATGAGGGAGAAATGGGGAGAGAGATCGAAAGAGAGATTGAGAGGAAGGGTGAGGGAGTATTGTGTATGGGAACTCCTTGTCGAACCCATCTCCGCCTGTCAACTCCCATCCACTGCCACGAGTCCTGTCCTTCGATTTCCTCCTTTTTTTGGCTTTCCCATTCTTATTCTTTCTATCTGTTTTGTGTTTCTTCCCCTCTCCATTTTTGTTTTTTGATGTTTGAAACCTAGAGAGAGACATGGCAACAGAGAAAAGAGAGTGGGGAGGAGATGAGCTTGGTTGTGCGGGATGAAGTAAGGGAAGCATAGGAAGAGAGATCGGAAGAGGAATGGCGAAAGAGAGAGGAAGAAAGAAGTGAAACTGGATCAAGAAAGAGAGATAGCGTGAGAGGAAGAAAGAAAGGAAAATGGTTTTGTTGTTTCTCTATGTAGCTGTCTTTTCAGTTGACAAGTTCACATGGGAGTGGCAGGATATCACATGGGAAGGAAGGATTTGAGCACCAATTGCAAATTCAACATGGAGTTTACGTGGCACACATGGTAGCGAGTGAGTGGCTGGAGAATTGGAGGGAAGGGGGCATTTTGGCGGGATCCTATGTAACATTGCTGATATGGAGACTACATCAGGATGTATAGTCTTAGATATATCCAGTTGTTTTTTAAACTTTCCCACAAACTCCCTAATCAGGGAATAATGTATAACTTTTATGGAATATTCAATATTTAATTTGATTCTATTTTAATGCATATTCAATATTTAATTTGATTCTATATATAATTGTATTCTATTTTATTTATTGGGATCTTTTTTTGAAACTTTCATGTATATAGTTTTATTCTATTTTATTGCAAATAATAAAAGGAAATTCCATTTTATTGCATATCTACGTACTAAAACTATGTAATCCAGCCCCATAATTCCTAAATTGCCTTTATTGGAGATTTTTGGGGGGAAAAAAATTGCATTTCACGCATACATGTATGTGACATAGGTTATGAACGTTCATCATTCTATAAGTGTTAGTATATGGTAATTTGGATGGGTAAGATTAGTTTGATTTATGGCCATGCACATGTAGGCTAAAACGTGTAACCATAGGTTACTTTTGTTATACGCAAGGTGGCTATGTTATGACATCACTCTATTTGGACACCGCATTAAATAACTATCCGTAGCAGTAGCAGACTAAATTTGGTGTTTCGATAATTTGACTTAAAAGCAAAAGTAGTGTTATAAAAAGTTTTTTGCAATGGTAAATGTGAAAGTAGTGTAATCAATAGGGGTAATTAATGCAAACTTTATGCCCATTATTAATCTAGCAAACATTAAGGCCCCACTCATTATTTTTTTTGTCCAACACCTTTTTTTAATTATCAAAATGTACCCCTCATATTTTGGGTTTTTTTGTACCCCACAGTTTACCAATATACCCCCACTCTATATTTTTGGACGGACATACCCTTGACAAAAATTGAATCAATCTGATTTATGTTTGTAATAGGTACATACAATTTTATTTTTTCAGGTCGTATTTACCTATATACGATTTCACTGACGAAAATCAAATAAAGGCCCCACTCATATTTTGGGTTTTTTTGTACCCCCACTGTTTACCAATATACCCCCACTCTATATTTTTGGCTCATTGTTTTTTTTGTCCAACACTTTTTTTTATAAGTCCCTTTGTGTGTGTTACTTAGTCATGTATGTGTTATAGTATGGTATACTTTACACTGGCTACTTTATTAATCAATTTGGGAAGATATTTTTTGATAACATTAGTTGTAAGTAATGCAAACATTTTTTTATAAGTCCCTTTATGTGTGTTACTTAGTCATGTATGTGTTATAGTATGATACACTTTACACTGGCTACTTTATTAATCAATTTGGGAAGGAATTTTTTGATAACATTAGTTGTAAATAATGCAAACTTTATGTCCATTATTAATTTAGCAAATATTAAGGTCCCACTCTTTGTTTTTTTTTGTCCAACACTCATTGTTTTTTATTATCAAAACAATTGTGCCAACTTTTTTTACCCCCGACTATTTAACCATTAGATGCATCTATGTCTCAATTTTTATTTCATCTACTACGTTTTCAATAATACAGATATCGAATGGTCGATTATTTCGTGGCCTCTCCGTGCGTAGGCACGGGTGAGTTTTTTTATCAACGTTTTTATGATTTAAGTTTCTCACATTCAAAATCACCACCCCACATTGGTACGTATCTTCGGAAATATATCATATATAAACACAACTCTGTTAACATATAAATTTCATTCTATGTTTGGTTGTAAATTATCAATTCATATCAACCACTAACTTTGCAATACATAATTTTTTAACATTTTTTACATAATTCCTTATAACCATGTCCTGTGCATCGCACAGGTGTACACATGACATAATTATAAGGAATTCTGTAAAAAATGTTAAAAAATTATGTATTGCAAAGTTAGTGGTTGATATGAATTGATAATTGTGTGTTACTTAGTCATGTACATTGGTAAATGGAATTTTTTGATAACATTAGTTGCAAATAATGCAAACTTTATGTCCATTATTAATCTAGCAAAAATTAAGGTCTCACTCTTTGTTTTTTTTTTCCAGCATTCATTGTTTTTTATTATCAAAATGTATCCCCGGAGAATTGTGCCAACTTTTTTTACCCCTTACTATTTAACCACATCTATGTCTCAATTTTTATTTCATCTATTACGTTTTCAATTGGTATACAGATATCGAATGGTCGATTATTTCCTGGCCTCCCCGTGCGTAGGCACGGGTGTATGTGTCCTAGTCAACTTAAATACATTATTGCGTCAACAAAAAAAACTTAAATACATTATAATTTTGTTGATGGCAAAATTATATCAATCTATTTTACTTACATTTACATACAGGTGTTTCATTAAAAAAAAAAGCAAAATACCATCCAAGGTCCTTTAATTTATTTTGTGTTTTTAATTAGGTCTCTTATGTTTTTGTGGTAACGAATAGATCTCTTGGCTTTAAAAAAACATTGCATTGTTGTGCTATTTAACGTTTCAACGCTAATGCCGTTAAACAGTTTATTGTTTGACTATTTGACTGCTGGGTTGGCGTGTCACCTAGGATAATTTCATTAATTATATAACTTTTATAACTAATTATCATTAACAAATAAAAAAACCTCAAAATTTCAACATCTTTATGAGAACAATTTCAAAACACTGTTTAAACTGATGGACTGTAAATAAAAATGATTAGTGAAACGATTTCTCTGATTTAAATCGAAGAACTACTGGAACCCAAAAAAATCCAATTTCTCTGGTTTAATGGAGGAGACGGTTTTAGAACTGTAAATTAAATCCATTTTCTGAAACGAAATTGAAAACAAAAGAGGCACAACAATAATTAGATCTAGAAAATGGACATAAACAGCAAAAAATCGAATAACGGGTCAAGTGGAGTGTGGATTTCGTTTATGGAATTGGATTTTGTTTTTGGAAATGGGTTTTATTTCTGGAAATAGATTTCGTTTCTGGAAATGGATTTCGTTTATAGGTTTCTAGGTTTCGTTTCTAGAAATGACATTGTGGAGTGTTGATTTCGCTTCAAAATAAAAGTATGGTGACGGTTCAACGAGAGAAGGAAGTGATGAAGGTATGGAAGGTTAAAGAGAAGAGAGTGGAGGAGAGGGAGGGTTTTGCAATCGATGCAGAAGAAAATTGGGCAAGATGATGACGTGTTTTTCAATTAAAATAATTAAAAAATAATTAGTCAACAATGTCACATAAGCATGTAAAAGAGACACATAATCCCAATAACAACCACATAATCGGCCTGTTAACGGTGTTAGTGTTAAAACTGTGTCTCCTTCCCAATGGACGAGGTTTAAGTTGAAATAAAAAAACTGTGCAATTGTCTCAAGTTCCCAATTCACACGCATATGTCTCCTTCCTCTTTCCCGTAAACTCCATTTTCAACTCAACCTCATCTTTATTTCTCATGTGTGCAATGAAAGCTCTTCTCATTTCAAGGTAATACCATTTTAGTATCCTCTGTCCTTCTCATTCCTATAACATCCATCCTACGTTGTTCACGTTGCCATTGCCGCGAAATTGTTTGCATTGCTGGTTCTGCTGAGTTGCAGACAACCGCCGTGGGATGGTCGACCACCGTGTATCTGTTGCTACTTCCCTCCTTTGCTGGCATGGTAACCAACCACCTCTCTGTCTCTTCAATTACAATTCAACAATAATGCTTCAGAGTTGAAAGTTTACAAGAAGGAAAGGTTGCGTGAAAGACGGCAGCGTGCGAGAATGAAAGTCAAAAAGTGGACACTTTTTTTTTTACCAAAAACTGCACACATTAATTAAGGAAAGTTTCACATTTTTTTTCTAAAACATTTTACCTAAAGCTCTTCCATTAATTTAATCAAACGATTCATATTGTTGCTGTAAAAATTGCTGTCGAGAAAGGTGTTGCTGAGGATTCGGATCCAAGGATCCCCTAATAGAAGGGATATAGTATGAGGGAGTTATTGCTATAATTAAAAAATAGACTCTCTTACTTAATAAAATCTACCATTAACTTTTATTTAATAATAAAAAATTGTTTTTAATGAATTTGGTGTTTTTAAATGCTAAAATCAATAATTAGAAAGTAGTATAACAGAGCCTAAATCATGACTCACATGTAAATATAGTTTTTAAATGTTTTTAAATGCCAAACAGAGCCTAAATCATGACTCACATGTAAATATAGTGGGTTCCATATGAATTTTAATCATTTTAAAAGAGTGTGAAACTAGTATATCACTAACATTTCTATTAAAATTTAGGGACGATTACATTTACCTCTCTCAAGTTATGACTAAACGACACAAACATCCAAGTGAAACTTACCTCTCTTATTTATTGAGAAAGTCGTACTCACCTCTTTTAAATTTTGTTTAAAATATTCAAACACCCATTTCTTTCGTCTAACATAAATGTGGTCAATGTCTGGTCCAAAATAGAGGGGTGTATAGAGTCACATCAATTTGAAGTGGCGATAACGTGCACCCAACTACCGATATTTTAGGCGGCTTGGGCTAAAAATAGCAAATTTCAAAATCAGCGGTATGTTTTTGGCGGCCCGATTGGCCCGATGATGTTATTGGGCGGCGGCCGCCCGCCCATGGGCCCATGGGCTGCGTTTGTTTTTGTTTTGTTTTTAATTTTAAAATATGACAAGTGCTTATACATGCTGTTTTTAATGTTATCCAATCAAAATATGACAACTCAATTATTTATTCCACGCTTCGATTTTGGAGCTTAACGGATCGCCCTTCGTCTTCTCTTCAAACCGCTTTGCAACTCCATTCATAAATTCTTGAAGTGATTCGACTAAAAAAACACCACCACCAAATACCGATCCATAATCGTTCGAGATGTCTTTGTCTTCTTCTCTATTGAAATTGTCCTATTTCAAAAAAATACCAATTCGGTATAAAGGCAACCAACATCCTAATCTAATCCTAATCCTAATGAATCACACTCAAGAAACAAATAAATTAGAGCAAAGCGAATAAGATTTGGTAACTCAAATTTTGAGTCGGTAATATCATGAGAATTTAATCACGAGATATCAACTTTCCACCTTTTTTTCATATATATGAAATCAACTTGATATGCAAGTTCAAGCATTTGTGTTTGAAGTTCTAGACATAGTGGTTGGAAATAGGACAATTTCAATAGAGAAGAATTTATTTATTTGAGCTATTTTGGATTATGGACAATGTGTTTTGCAAAACCAAGCATTTAATTTATTTATGTATGCTTATTTTGGATTATGGACAAAGATATATTGTGTTCTTGAATTTTGTTTATGTATGTTGTTCATTGATAGAAACAATATATACTTAAAATTTTAAAAAGTCAATGGCTTGTGGCGTTGGGTCGCCCATTGGGCGGGCCCATTGGCCCAATGGTCGATGTTAGGCGGGCTTGGGCCTACATTTTGCAAACCATTAGAATATTGGGGTGGCCCGACCCCCGCCCATATACCTTTGTTTGGCCCGATGGGCATGGGATGGCCGACAGAGCCCGCCCATTGACACCTCTAGGGGTGTATATGTCATTTAACTAAAACTAAATAGAGGTGAATATATATATATATATATATATATATATATATATATATATATATATATATATATACTAGTATGTATCACTGTACAAAGACGGATATACATTTTCTTTTAGTATAACATTTGAATTCGTTGTTTGGGACTTAAAAAAATGTAATTGTACGCTTTCGTGTATTATGTGATATGATTCATCTGTATTTTTTTGTACACCATCCTTTATAAAATTATTATGTTATAAAATATATTTCTCCCGTATATTTTGCACATATATATATATATATAAATATAATTATTTTAGTCAATTATATACATTGATTTTTGATTAAAATATGTATATTCCATAATCTCGAAAATACCCTTGTGGGTATTTAGTATGTTCCGATAAATTTTATAACGGGAGAAATTGAAGTAACGATTTAGGAGAAACAACTATTAAAAATGAGAACATTGGGTTATTATCTAAAAGTCTAAAATAGTCATTGACTATCCAATGAGAGAGGGTGTCTCTTGACTATCTAAAACCCTAAAATGGTTTCCTACCACGACTTGAGTTTCATGGGGAAAGCTCGTATTGGCCTGGGGAGAATTTGGGGATGTCGATACCCTCCTACATCCGACTCGAACCCATTCAACTAAACATTAATTATTAGTTTTTATTTTATTTTATGGATATTTAATATTTCATTTTGATACATTTTATTTTTATTTTTATTGATCTCTTTTTAATTTTAAAATCTATTTAAATGCTTTTAATTTTATTTTACTATTGTATAATAATTTTTAGCCATTCATTTGATCTCCAAAATTCTACAAATATAATTGCACATCTTTGTTCTATGCATTTGATAGTTGTTCTCAACAATTTCTGTGAAGGGAATTATCAAGAACACAATGGATAGTCTCGCGTAGATAGGAGAATTGTTCAACCCCTTCATTAGCCTCTCTGGGCGAAATATATAGTGTTACAGGCATTCATGGTTAATAATTGATAACCGTTACATAATTAAGGGTTCGATTACATAATAAAGCGGCGAGTTCTGGGGAAGATGCCTAGGCTAAAGGTGGGGACCGATCGCTACTGATCGGGCCGAGAGATAAGAGGCGCTCAAGATCTTAGTCCTCGGCGCTTTGTCTTGGGATGCGCGTCTTTGGATCGAGGCTCGGCTCGATCGTGAACCTGATCCCTCGAGCGATGAATGAGAAACATGAAGTCGCCAAAAGCATGCTCGCTCATCGGTTCCGGCTTTCCTTGTCATTGAATGGCGAAAAATCGTAGTTGACGCTACCTGCCGCTTTTGACTGTTGGTAACGCTTTGACCCCCTTGGGAGTTGTGTTTGACTGCTGCGAGCGTTTCTGTGGACTTCATAAATGCTCCTGTTTGTAACTTGTTCTCTTTCTTCATCTATAAAAAAGGGGCCATGGTGCTTTGTCGTTGCCATTCCATTTCCTTTAAGCTACTGCTTTCTTTCCTTAAGCTGTTGATGTTTATGGCTTGTCTGCTTTATCAGGTTGCTGCTCCCCCTTTGGGCTCTGCACACAATCTTAAAGTCCCTCAGCGTTTTAAGATTGTTGGAGGGCTCAAAGAAGGAGTCGTGGACTTCCGGCATTTGTGGATGTTCTTCGCTGCGGTTAATCCGATTATCCCTGCTTGAGATTGTGTGAAGAGCTCAAAGGTGGTGCTGTCTGCGAGGTGGTGTTGCCGCGGCCTAATGGTTAATTTTTCCTCCTCAATGTAGAGGAATTTTCCATGGGCCCGGCGTTTGGAGAATTTTTCCATTGACCACTCCCTTTGTACGGCCGCCGACTTCCCCGCTTCTTCCGGTGGATCTACAGAAACTCCGGAGGACAAATTTTCCATGGACCGGCTTATTTGCCCGAGTTCGCCGCGGATTATCACATTTGTGCTAAGACCTGCAATTGTATTTTTGACTTTCATTGTGCTCGGCTCTAGGCCGGCCGTTTTGTTAGTGTATCATGTATTATGAATAACAATATATATATTTGTGAATGAGAATATGCATATATTCATATTTGCGAGGTGCTTTTCGGCTTATGCTTATCTTTACCGGGTCTCTCTGATCATACCGCGGTCATTTGTGACGTCATCCTTGGCGTGTGAACACGTGCAATGCGACGTGACTTTGGAATTGACAGTTAATGATGTTTTGATCCTCTGGAATGGTGCCAACCACCTGTCGCGTCGTATAGTCACCACGTGGCGTTACCCTAGCCGTTAGAGTCGAAGAGGCTTTATATCACAGCCGTTGATTGCTGAAACTCGAACGGTTCACTAGATTGCTGTTTATTTGAATAATCAAGTGCTTCTTTCTTTTCCCCCTTTCGCTCTTTTCCTATTCTGCTTAGCCCGAAAACAACGCACTTACATTTTCTACGCTTTGAGTCATTCCACCATTTTTCAGGTACGCTTATTTTCTTTAATCCTGGTAGTTTCTATTGCTCTTCCTTTCTATCTTTTGACTTTACTGCATAGTTACACCTGCGAAATTCATTCATGGTCTCTATAATAAGTATTAGTAGCGATAGTGAGGGAGAGGTTACTTCTGGAATTAGGTGTGGCAATGCCTCCTGCGTTGGTAGGCAATGTTCACGCTGTCGTTTAGATTGTATTAGGCAAAATGTGCAGGCTATGAACACTCTGTTTGCCTCTGATGATGAACCCTCTCGTTCCACAGGGGCAGCTTCGAAACGATCTTCAATGGCTGGGGAGGATGTTGAAGATCATAGCGGTTATTCAGAAAGCATTGACTTAGAAGTATTGGACTCCCACTCTGTGTTAGTGACTGAGGAGTCATTGGAACGAATTCAGTCGTTTCTTTGTCATCCATCCGACGCAGTAGGCGCTTTATTCTGGCTGGCCGGTAGATCCGACGAGGCCGTGTGTGATTGTCGGAGGTCGAAATAAGCCCTACACCTATATGTACACAACTTTATTTGAGCACCTAGGCATTAGAGTTCCTTTCTCCGGATATTACCGTGCGGTACTCCGGTTGCTAAATGTGGCTCCGACTCAGCTTCATCCGAATGGTTGGGCTTACGCCGAGCCTTTGAGATTATGTGTGAGTGCATTAATGTATCTCATTACACGAGAAGTTTCTTCATTTCGTGCGCTCCTCGGTTAAAGATCCTCCTCATTTGGGTATCCCAGTAACCACACCCGTAGGCCTTTTATGAAAGTGTTCAAAAGTAGTTACAAATCTTTCAAAGACAACTTCTTTCGGCTGGAAGCCGGACCTCGTGACCTATTTTTGTTAGTTGATGGGAATAATGTTGAGTACTTCCCCCTTTACTGGACTCCGCACCCAAACAACAAATTTACCATTGAGAGGTGTAGCTTATCTCCGGCTGATCAGGAGGACGTAGACCGAATTTGGTCTTACGTTCAATCGGGTAACCAACCTTGGGCATCCCACATCATACAGAAAGTTGACGACTCAGCCGGACTTATAGCATACCTAAGTAAATACTTGAACTTTGTGTCTTCTATTCTGTTATGCGGTTTATGATTTTGATGATTTTGATCTTATATTTGTGGCGTGTTTCTGCAGGACTATTCGGTATGTCTACATTGAGTGTGGAAGATAGACGCCGTATTCGCGAGGAGCAGAAGCGGAAACAAGGGTATACCACCGTCTTTGGTGCTACAAAACTCCTAGCAAGGATCTTGCTGCTTGAGAAAGAAAAAGGAAATCAAGCTCTCAACAGTGCGCCCAACTTCCTCCCTTAAAAAGCCGAAACTTGTGCCTGAACCCCCGGCTTCCCCAGCTTCGGCCCGGGGCAAATCCAAATCGTTTGAGTCCAATACGCCGGCCGACGCTAAGGACATGGAGGATGCCTCTTGGCGGAAGATCTTAGATGTGAAGAAGGTAAAGGATGGGACGGCTAGTGGTTCTATGAAGGCGCACGGGATGTGCGGTATCCTCACGACAAAGGCCTTGAATCGATTTCTCTTCCGGTGACGTGGGAGAGTGTATGTAAAATGGGGCCTCGGCGAGTTTGGTAGCAATTAAGTCTTACAGTCTTTGGACTTCCATGCTTGCTCATCACTTTGAGAGTGCTTACGGGAATTAATGGCCAAGGAAGTAGTAGGGGTGACCGATCGGAAAGCTATGGAGAAAGAGCGAGTACTTGCACAAGAGAAAAAGTCTCGGAAGAAGATTTGAAGAAGTATGCACACCACAAGAAAGTAACGGATTTGAAAATCACGAGCTTGTCGGAGGCTAACGAGCATTTGAAGAAGGATGCACGGCGATCAAAGAGCGGGAGTTGTCACGGTTATAAGGAGAAACCGATCACGACCTACAACGATCCGAGAAAACCAAGAAGGAAGCTGCGACTATGCTTCCTGGTGGTGGCGAGTTTGACCGCTGGTTCTATTTAGCTCTTGATCAAGCGCGAGTGCATTTCCCGCCTTGGACCCCAAGTGTTTGATCCTCGACAATGTTGTGGTCAACGGCCAAATCATGGCTCCCATTCTTGATAACCAAACCTCGCCAGCGTCTTGCGGTGCGGGAACAACAACACTACCTCTTGGACCTTGGATGGGTTAGACCAAGTGTTGAATGGTTTGTCGCCAGTTGGGACTCCGGCGAATGAGAACCCGGTAGATGGGACTTTGGCGGTCGGTACCGGGGAAGTGGCCGATGACTCCGAGAAGACTCATTCCGAGGGTCCTCATGTTTAATTTGTTTTCATCTGAACTTTGATGACCTGCAGTTTGTAATTTGAATATTTTGACGAATATTTTGACGTTTTGTATTTCGGTATTTTACCTTCTGCCTCCTATTTTGATAATTCTGGAGTTCTTCATAACTTTGTTCAATGAACCTGTCCGCCTGTATTGTGAAACATAGCAGCGTAATATATGTTCATGCTTTGTGCTTTCATCGCGACTTATTTTTATTGTGTTCCTCGGTTTTATTTTTCTTCCACACGACTTGCATCGTTGGGTTTATGCTTCTCTTCCTTTATTATGTGAGGAAGAGGTTTCGTGAAAGATCGTCCGGTTTATGCCGCGGGATGCTTTCACATCTATCATGATCTTGTTTTTGGTCCTCTTTGCGTAAACTCGTTGATTTCTTAAGCAAAGCGTGATCCCTTAACTTGCTTTTCAGCGAGTCATGGTCGGTGTGTTGCTATACAAAGAGGGTTTCTTCGCATGTCTCCGCGGCTAACTTTTCAGCTAACCGCTTCATGGTCATGTGCAGTGCCTCCAGGAGGTTCGCGAACTCGTCAGTCCGGACCAAACTTGGTAGGTCCTTTTATCTTCGGTGCCCGGGGTCAACATCGAGCCAACTACTCGGTCCTTGCCGTTTCGGGACTTTGTTTTTCAGACGCATTCACGTATTGCTTGTATAAGTTTTATTGCAAATAAATTTGACATTTCAAACGTATTTGTAATCTTCGATTCTCTTTATTCAATAAGTAACAGTACATTTGGGAAGCTATAGGCTTCCTACAAAAAATACATTTATTGATACAAAAACAAACAGAGAATCGGTTTTTCATCCTCGGCCCTGTTGGGAAGGCCGAAGGTTCTTTCATCCTCAGCTATAATAGAACCGAAGGTTGGTAGCGTTCCATGACCTCGGGATATTTCCCCGTTGAGTTTTTCGGCTTGAATGCACCTTGGCGACCACGGCTTTGATTACGAACGGACCCTCCCAATTGGGAGATAACTTACCCACAGCCCCTACTCTTGTTGTTCGGCGCAAAACTAGATCACCTTCTTTGAATGTTCTTTTCTTCACTTTGGAGTTGTACCTTTTGGCTGCTCTTTGTTTGGCCGCTTCTTCCTTAATCTTTGCCATTTCTCGGGCTTCTTCAAGCAAATCTAAATTGACGAAGTCTTTGTTGGATCCGTGCATCGTGGTAGTTAGTATTCTTCTTGGGCTAGGCTCCAATATTTCCACAGGGATGAGTGCATCACTCCCGTATGTCAAACGAAAAGGGGTTTCACCTGTTGAAGATTGCGGTGTAGTATTGTAAGACCATAACACCAATGGCAATTCTTCGGCCCAGTTTCCCTTGGAGTCTTCTAACCTCTTCTTCAAACCACCAAGTACCACCTTGTTTGCGCCTCGGCCGCCCATTAGTTTGTGGGTGTTCTACTGAAGTAAAAGCTTGGTAGATATTCCAAGTTTTGCGAGCTCAAGAACCGAATCGAGGCAAATTGCGTTCCGTTGTCGATTACTATGGTTGCAGGAATTCCAAACCGGCATATTATTCTCTTCCAAAGAGAATTTTTCACCCTTTCACGATATGGTCGCCATCGGTTCTCGCCTCTATCCATTTCGTAAAATAATCGACAAAGAACCAACCAACGAAATTTTATCTCGACCGGTGCGGTGGAAATGGGCCGAGAATGTCAATACCCCATACTGACGAACGGCGCCGTCAAGAAAGCGATTGCAAGTTGGTCGGTGGGGCTTTTGGAATTTTCGCGTGCATTTGACATTTGTGACATCGGCGGACATAGTCAACCGCATCTTTCTTCATTGTGGGCCAATAGTATCCCGTGCGTACTATTTTGAAGCCAAAGCCCGACTCCAACATGGCTCTCGCGACACTCCTTCATGCACCTCCTTGAGTATTTCCGTGCTTTGTTGTTTGTGACACATTTGAGGAGCGGCATGGAGAAACCTCTTTTGTATAGCTCGGTTTCAATCATTGTGTAGTTAGTAGCCGCTTTCACCGACTTTCTTTTCTCATCATCCAAGACATTCAGCTCTTCACCCCGCAGTAAGCAAGAATCTTGGTCATCCAAAGAATCGGGTCAATCTCATCGAGAAGACTTGGATTTGATTGATGTTGGGTTGGGTTATCATTTCTTGTATTCTTGAATGGTTATTGCGTGTTTTTAGTGCTTGCCGCTTTGCTAATATGTCGGCCCTCTTTATTTTTGTTCTCTAGGAACATGTGTTAGTTCAAAGGAAATAAATCGAGTTTTAGCTCTTGTACCTTAGACAAATATTTGGCGAGTAGCTCGTCTTTGGCATTGAATGCCCCCGTGACTTGGCCGGTGACTAGAAGGGAATCGCTACGAACTTTGAGATGTTTCACTCCGATGTTCATCGCCAAGTTCATACCGCAATTAACGCCTCAGATTACGCTTGATTGTTCTTGGCCTTGAAACCAAACCAGGCGATTGTTCTATAAGCACATTGTCGTCCTCCAACGTGACCCCGGCTCCACCGCCTCTCAAGTTAGATGATCCGTCCCACCGATAAAGTCGATATTCGGAATGGGAGTGCATGCGTTCGGGTGATCCCTCGCTATTTCCACCATAAAGTCTCGCTAAAGCTCGCGCTTGATTGCTCCCTTGGGCGATATTTGATATCATATTCGGATAACTCGACCGCCCATGACACCATTCTTCGGCAATATCGGCTTGGAAAGTATTTGGCGAATAGGCAAATCTGCTTTGACAATTCTTGAATGGCTCATGAAATCATCGCTGAAAGCTTTCGCGCGCCAAAGTGATTGCATAGGCTACCTTTTCAATCTTTCGTGCAGTTGTTCGGGACCTCTCCACATTCGGTGACATAGTAAATGGGGCATTGCTCTTTAGCTCTTTCTTCAACTAGAATCGCACTCCTGCGTGCTCAGTAATGACAAATACAACAATAAAAAGCGACACGGTGTAGGGGTTAGGATTGGTGGCGCGGCTAAGTATGCCTTTATCACCTCCAAGGCTTCTTCGCACTCTGCGACCATTGGGCTGCGCATTCTTTCTTAACAATTGGAACATAGGGCGTATTTTGTCACCGCTTGACCGAGGAACCTTGAGAGTGCCACTATTCTACCGCTAAAAACTGGACCTCCTTTGCATTTGTTGGGCTTGGGCTTCTCTCGATGGCTCAAGACTTTGCCGGGTTAGCCTCTATTCCTCTGTGAGTCAACACATAACCTAGGAATTCTCCTGCTTGAACTCCGAAAGAACACTTGTCGTGGTTTAAACGCAACTCATGCCTTTCCAAAGAGTAGAAAAGTTTTTGGAGATTTGCCAGTGAGACTCCTCGGTTGTCGACTTGACCACCATATCATCCACGTATACTTCAATGGATTTCCAAATCTCGCCTCAAAGACTCTATCCATTAAGCGTTGGTATGTAGCACCCTGCATTTTTCAAGTCCAAAAGGCATTACGCGCGGTAACAATAGTTTGTACCATCGCTACCATGAATGCCGTCTTCTCTTCATCCTCTCGGACTCATCTTGATTTGGTTGTAACCGAGTATGCATCCATGAAACTCGGGAGTTTATAGCCGTAAGCTCCGTCTACCAAACCATCAATACTCGGCAAAGGGTAAGGGTCTTTGGGACATGCTTTATTGAGATCCGTGTAATCCACGCACATTCGCCATTTCCCGTTGGACTTCTTCACCATCACGGGGTTGGCCAACCATGTTGGATACTCGACCTCCTTTATGAATTGTGCCTCTACTAGCTTCTTTGTTTCCTCCCGTATAGCTTCAGATTTTTCACCGCCTTGCTTCCTCTTTTCTCCGGGCTACAAAGGTGCTCTGAGATGGGTTTAGTGATAGCCGGATGACGGATGAAGTTAGGATCAATACCGGCATGTCACGGGGACCACGCGAATACGTGAGTGTGTGATCGAGAGAAATTTAATCAGTTGATCCTCAAGTTCAGGAGTTAGACTGGTGCCGATCCTTGTTTTCTGATGCTGGGCCGGTCCTATCACTACTTCTTTCAGAGTATCCACCGGCTTCAACCTTTGCTCCTCTTTTGCCGGGTCATACAGCCGCGGGTCTAGGTCTAGAAAACTGCAGTTGGAACTAACTCCTTGCCCAGCCTTTCTCTGAACCGTCTTTACCTTCGCGCTCTCTGCGTAACACTTTCTTGCAATAATTTGATCGCCCCTTACCACACCTATCTTGCCATTAGGAAGGGGATACTTCATGCACAGATGGGGATACGATACTACTGCCATCAAAGCATTAAGTGTCGGCCTTCCCACTATTATATTGTATGATGAATCGGATCAACTATCATGTATCTCAGAGTTACAGTTTTTGCTGATTCTCCTTCGCCAAAAGTTGTTCTCAGGTCCATGTAGCCGCGTACCTCAACCTGCTCACCAGAAAATCCCACCAAAGTTCCAGGATAGCTCTTAAGTGCCTCCACCGGCAAATTTAAACCTTCGAAGCACGGCCAATACATAACGTTAGCTGAGCTGCCTCCATCTACCAGTACCCGAGCTATTGAATAACCGCTGGTAGTGACGGAAATTACAATTGGATCGTCTGAGTGAGGCCGCACACCTTCAAAATCCTGCGCATCAAAAGAAATTGCGGGATATTCCGCATCAGTCACAGCATAAGTGGTTTCCGCAGAGGAAACCGATAGAATAGATCTTGCATATCTTCTTCGGGATGAGGATGTGGCTCCCCCTCCAGAAAATCCTCCGGATATCGTGTTAACTCTTCCGCACCGGCCGTTTCATGCTCGCGCGCGCTTGCCTCTTTCTCCTCGCTTGGCTTGTACGTTTGATTCTTTGGGCGCGGCTTTGGAGAGGGCTGGTGCCTTCGGCTTCCCTTCTTCGCGCTGCCTTGACGTATTTTTTTAAGTGACCGCCATGTTGAATGAGCCGCTTCAATTTGCCGCTTGAGGTCCGGCAATTATGCGTGTCATGTCCTCCGTCCGGTGGTACCGCAATAAGACACTGTACTCTTACCCATTACACCGATTTAAAGGTGACGGTCGGCGATCAATCCATCATGAAGTCCTTCGTCTAGAATCACCGACGGCCTTGCTTTCGCGTGAGGTGTGAAGGCCAATCTCGCATTTGGAGGACGAGTGCGTCGCCCCTTTGATTTTGCATGTGCGCTCGTCGCGCGGCCGTAGGGTGCATCTTGGGGACGGGTGGGGAACGTCTCGGTGAGACCACGCGCTTTAGTGGTGCTTGCATATCTTTTCATCCTTTTCAGGGCAATGTCATCTGCGATCAATGTGTTTCTCTGCTCGGACTCTAATCTCATCCATAGTCCGCGGTTTCCATAAGGAAAGGGCTTCACTAAAGGTTAGATTTGCGAATACCTTTCATAAATGCTTTCACAAAAATCTCTCGTCGGGATCATCCACTAAAACCGTTGACTTGTTGAAACGCGTTCTAGGTAGGCTTTCGAGAGACTCCCGGCTCTTGGCGTACATCGAACATATCCTCGGCTAGCATTCGCTTCTTCTTATTTGCACGAGAATTGTTGTATGAAACGGTGGCTAAATCTTCAAAACTTGCTATAGCGCGCCGGTAGCCCTTGAACCATTTTAAGGCTACGTCGGCTAAAGTCCCGGCGAACATTTTGCAACTAATGGCGTCGGTTCCTCCACTGATCATCATCTGCGTTTGGAACGCATCGACATGACTAAGAGGATCTCCAGTACCATCGTATGTGGCAATGGATGGCTCCCTGAAGCGCGGGAAGCCGAAGCGATAGCACTGGATAGCGACCGAAAAAGCGGAACGCGCGCAAAGGTGTTCTAGTGGCGTCGATCACCTGGGCGAAGTGTCTCATTTCGGTAAGCTGGGCTTGCAGCTGCACTTCCCTTGCTTCCAGAGCCTGGGCACGTATAGCTTGTTCTTCATTTTGACGGGCTTGATCTGCGTTCTGGGCTTGCAGTGTTTGAGCTTGCATGGCGGTGCGCTTCAATCTCGGGATCCCGATCTGCTAGGCGAAGTGCCGCCATTATTCAGATTTCTCGTGGTCACCATTATGCTAGTGACAGTGAATCAGTTTAGAATTTAGTTGTGGGACGTAGGAAAAGTTTTACCCGGCCCCACGGTGGGCGCCAATGTTCTCAACAATTTCTGTGAAGGGAATTATCAAGAACACAATGGATAGTCTCGCGTAGATAGGAGAATTGTTCAACCCCTTCATTAGCCTACGGGCGAAATATATAGTGTTCTACGTGCATTCATGGTTAATAATTGATAACCGTTACATAATTAAGGGTTCGATTACATAATAAAGGCGATTTACGCATGGGAAGATGCCTAAGCTAAAGGTGGGGACCGAAGCTACTGCATCGGGCCGAGCATAAGAGGCGCTCCAAGATCTTAGTCCCACGGCGCTTTGTGTTGGGATGCCGCGTGCTGGATCGAGGCTCGGCTCGGTCGTGAACAGTAGTCATATAACTCATCTTGAGCACCATAGCCAGTACACGTGACAAACAAAATTTTGTGAAACAACCCATGTCCCGAATGAAAATTCCCCTTTGTACACCGTCTATTATATACATTCATTATGTTATATGTATGTGTGTATATATATATATATATATATATATATATATATATATATAGAGAGAGAGAGAGAGAGAGAGAGAGAGAGAGAGAGAGAGAGAGAGAGAGAGAGAGAGTATCTCCAAAATTTATATACATACAATTAAGTGGTGTGAATGGCATTTAATTGCCAGGTTTTGGGCTATAAATTTTGGAGATACTCTATCTATATATATATATATATATATATAATAAAACATATGATTGTAATCTGATACATAACGACCAATTGAAGAAAATATATATTAGTTCTCTTATATATATAAACCTCTTCAACTACATTTTAAAAACACTTGTTATACGTAGTTGCTGATATGCCAACAAAACTGTCCTATAGGTTCATAATACTTATCGTAAGCATCTAACTATAGTCGAACTTTGTAGCAAAAGTCATCATTTACATGGTTCCACAACTTAGTTCTTCTTCATTTACATCAAATAGTCACTATGCTGGTGGAGTTAAAGAAGGTAATGGGAGTAACACCTGCAATTAGTCACATTTTCATATCTTAAGTCAAATAAAAATTTGCATATATTGAAAACTTATTTTTGTAGAAGTAGCACATTGATTGTCAATGACAGTTACCTTTGAAACCTTCATTTTTTGAATCCAAAATACAATCATACCTCCAAGTTGGATTATGCATATGAGAGATGATTTGTACTGAAGACACAATAGCATCCAGTGAAGCCTCTTTGGATGAGCTTTGGGGTCAGCCTCCTCTGTATACTCAATTGCATCTTTTAGTTTCTTTTTAAAAAGAGATAAAAGAAGTCAAAGATAAGGGTTAAATATGTTCATAATAGCATATCAATTAGTTATAATTGGAACGAAATATGATAGATAAAAATTCCTCAATCATTCTGGTTTGAAGCTCTAATGTTGTGTTCTCTATAAGAGACTCATTGTATCCCAAAATAGGAAGTTTTCACTCTCATTTTTTTGGTAGTCTTCCAACTTCACTTTGTACCCACAGCAAATAAAAAATTTAGCTTTTTAAAGGCATAGATATATAAATATTAGATACACAAAAAAACACGTTATAGCTTCAGAGGAAAAAATATATAACATGTATAGCTTGAAAGGCATGAAAAAATTGATTGGAATTGTGTTTATTTAGATCTAAAACTAAAAATGACAAACCAAAAAAGCTTAACAAATGTGATGTGCACTATGCTCTTCACTGTTATCATGAAACATGCTCATGATAAAGAGCTTAACAAACCAAAAAGCTTTTCACATGGTTGTAGAGAATGGGTTATATGGGTAAAACAATAAACCCACTTAGTGAAGTATTAATCCTTCAATAAACCCACTTCAGTAGTAGTAGTCTGAATTAACAGTCTGTGACTGAATCATATATAGTTATCCATTGCCTTATAGTTGGACAGATAGGCTGATCACTTACCAAGTCGGCATCAACATTAGCATCTCAGGAGGTGCATTATAGTGATGTCTCTCATATCTGCCTGTTGAGATGAAAAAAAATGCAATCAATAAAACCATGAAATTCCCTGGTGGGTGGATAGAAAAGCTTTGAAGTGGAAAAGAAAACAAACAAAATAATGAATCCAATTTCCAGGTTAAAGCAAGAAGCATTCAATTACATGGCCAATGGGCTTAGGTGGCATAGCAAAAAAGACTTATACATATTCAGGTGACCACAAATCAATAAAGTATATAATTTGGAGATTCAATAACTTACAGACAGAAAAAATCCTTCAATTTCAAAGAGAATAGAGGAAAAGAAAGCAAAAGTTCACCTTTTAAAAATCTCAGGTTTGACTATGCTAAGCTAGAATTTTCACTGCTAAAGAGAAAAAAAAAAGTAAATCATACCTTAGTCAAAATAAAACAACTTACACTATTTGCACAAAACATGATTTTATGCAACCATTAAACACAGTTATGATATCCAAACCAAAGAATGTAACAAAGCATCATCAAAAAATAGAACTTTAGAGCACTAGCCAGCATCCTATCAACAGAAAGCTAAATTAGTATCAATAAAGCAATATAAAAAAATGTACTCTACTAAAATTTATACCACCAAAGCAAATATTAACAGCTGAAAGGAATTACCAAATTGACGATGAAAGATTTGCGACCACATATAGAAGAAAATCTGATATTTAGGCCCATTTTTGCTCTCTTCATTATCAGTGCCCATCTTGCTCTCTTATTGGTCCATATGTTGCAGGTACTTAAAACAGAAGTTTCTAACGAAAAAATGTTACTGCAGGGAAAAAAGAAGTAATGATCAATAACTTTAAAATTAATTAGTATTTCACATGAACAACAAAAATCACAGAACAAACCAATCTGACACATGAAAAAGAACTAAAAAGGAAAGGAAAAAGACTGTCAAAAACCATTATGTAAAGACTGTTGTTAAATACGGACCAACACATAGTATATATCACTTCCGCTAATTTGTGAATATGATAAAAACGGAGAAGAGGAAAGAACAAAGTCAAAACTACTTATAATAACACTAAACTCCTCACTATTGGAACTTCTATTACATGATTGGGAAGTATTAAGATTGTCTCATGTTCAATCAGCTCTAACAATATATCAAGAAATCACCTCACTCAAATTATTTTTATAAATAAATAAAACCAATTCCCCCCCCCCCCTCTCCCATGACAAATCATATAACTATATATGAAAAAAAATATAAAAAATACCAAATTTCTCTCGGTGTTTCCCTTTCAATTCTGCTGTCATGAATAACAAAGAAAACACCACCAATACCAATAACATCAACAAAACTGAAACTAAGAAACACTAATCAGTAAATGCAACAAAATGAAGATTGTAATGATAAACAATCAAATAAAATTCATGAAAAATTATAATGAAAATACCTTGAATCAAATCCTGTCTTGCCAAATCTCGAAGCCAATATTGTTGAAGCTCCTGAAACATGAAATACGCCAAATCGAAAAGTTAAAACCAAATAAATCAATAATAGAAAAGTTTTACGCATATGTTTAACATCTTAAAAGTTTTGCTAACCAATTCTAACCAAACTGAAAATAAGATAAAAGACTTCAAGAAAAAATGGATGGACAATTTAACATAGCGTAAGTTACAATTACTCTTTTGGAAGGACTTTTCCTAACTCATCATTTGTAGTTATAAAGACCACAGTGGAAGAAGGGCCTAAACATAAATTTTTCAGCAACGAAAAAAGTGAATTGGTAACAAATACATGATTTGTTTCACCTTCATTCTTTCATGATGTGTAGAACCTGTAAAAAAAAAATCAAATTAAAGAAATCAGAGAAAAGAACAAAAAGAAAAAAAAAGAAAGAACAAAAAGAAGAAAAGGAAAATAATGTGAGACCGAGAGAGGGGGAGGAGAGATTGAAATGAAGGTCATAAATGTGATTAAATCAAATAAAGGTGAATATTTTGATTCCATGAATTGTGGTTTCGGTTATGGCTTATTATTATACCTATTATTACGTTTTAATCTAATTATTTTATTTATTGAATTAAATAGAGATACACCGAATCCATTAAAAAACAACAATGAAAAAACAGCTAAATCATATCCATTGGATCACCGCAAATGCAAGTGATCGATTTATCAGTAAAATTTTTGTAACCGTTGAAGGTTTGACCGAAAAGTTTAATGCTAATTATTGACTGTGTTCTCTTGTTTGTTCATCAATTATTCAGCAACTACCAAAATCCCCTCTTTTGTAAACCGTTGATGCTCTACCCGAAATCCCACCGAATGATCCAACGACAGTGATTTTTTTATTGCTTGCGTGACTTTTTTCATTGACAGCGTGACTTTATTGTGTTGTGACATGGCTTTTTTGAAAAACTCTTATTTAAATATAATAAAGATAAAGATAAAGATAAAGATAAAGATATATAATATAATTTTACCTAAGTTATACTATTGGTCAGAAATTAGATAAAGAAGTGGGTTAAACCCGAACCGAATAAAACGAAAAAATACCGACAAATGGTCCACGACTAAACTCGACCCGCAAACAGACGTAGAAAGGGAGAGAGAGAAAGAGAAAGAGAGAGATCGTGTTTATTGAAAGTTGAAACTGCGAGTGGGTCCCATCCCAGCGATGAACGCGGAAGATGCATCTCCGGCAGCGGCCATATCACGGTGGAAGTTCGAGGCGGCACGGCGGTACCAACACCTTCTTGACAAATCGACGCCGCATTTGGGGCAGCGATGGTTGGGGTGCCTGTTGGTAGTATTGGTGTACGTGATCCGCGTCTACCTGGTGCAAGGCTTCTACGTCGTCTCTTACGCTCTCGGCATTTACATCCTCAACCTTCTCATCGGCTTCCTTTCCCCCCAGGTTGATCCCGAGATTCACGATGTCGATGGCCCTTCCCTCCCTACCTCCGGTTCCGATGAGTTTCGCCCCTTCGTTCGACGTCTCCCTGAGTTCAAATTCTGGTAACCTCCTTTCCTTTTTCCGCATTATAGGGTTTCATGCCTTATTCTATTTTTCAATTGAGATTTTGTATGTTCGATTACTTGGTGATGAGTTGTTTGTTGAATCTTTGTTGTGGTTATTCTAATTCCCGCGGATGGGGTATGGAAATTTGATTAGTGTGAATGGCTTATATTATATCTTGTTTGTCCAAGCAATCTGAATTTGGCACCTTAAGTGTTCGTATATATTGGTTTTGATTTGATGACCCTAATGGATCTTAATCAGCATTACCCTGAACAAAACTGGGGTGATTCTGATAATTCACAATTACTGTGACCCAAGTTTAGATCCTGATTTTAAGGCATATTCATTGCCTTCTTCTGCCGCTTTAAAGTTTGTGATGCTGGCACTCGAGCAAAAATTTTTTTTTTTGCAAACTACAGTGCAAGTTTCTTGCCTGTATTTTCTCCGCAAATAACCAATTTGTATAGGTAGCTCAGTACTACATTACAAACAATAACTAATACCCCCTCAAGGTGGAGTGTTGGGATATTATGGAGAATACATGCTTGATATTCCCAGGGTGTGAATGAAATTTGAGAAAAGATAAGCGGAAGTGATCGCCAACTTATGCTGACTTTGAACATGAAGTGAACTAGTTTGATGAAATTGGTTTGGACCAATTTGCAAATGAAATGGCAGTCAATATCAATTTGTTTACAACGTCCATGGAGAGCAGAATTTGTGGCCAAATGAATGGATGACTCATTATCACATTAAAGCACAGGAGAATTGACATGAACTTTAAAATTTATAAGGAACCATTTCAACCATTCAACCTCACTAGCAACCTGCAACTGCTGACAGTGTGGGATACTCAGCCTCTGTTGAAGGCTTAGATACTGTTTGTTGTTTCTTGCACTTCCAAGAGATCAATGCATTTTACCTATAAAACACAAACCAGCATCTGCATAAGCAATGAGATGGAGAGAATTGGAAGGTAGGAAAAATAATCCTTGTCTAGGACAGTCCCGTTCTTGACATTTTATGGGCCCTAGGCAATTTGTGAGAAAATGTCCCCCTTACATAACTATTTTTTTAATTTGAAAATATTTCAATAGAAAAAAAAACTTTATTTCAATTAAAATAATACGCCTTAATACATAATAATGGTTTTACAAAATATCAAAAATTTCTCTTTTCTCGGAAAGTCATATAAGAAGTGGTTTCTTCAAGCATTTTGAGATGCAAAATCATTTATAATCTCATCAACATCAATGTTCTCCAACATATCTTTCTCAATTGACAAATTTGCCAAACCGTTCAATCTCTCTTGTGACATTGATGATCTCAGTGTAGCCAAAGGTGAAACAATTTTGGGAATTTTAGAATTTAGAATTAGATACTCAAAGTTTTGTTATTAACCGTGAGAATTTGGGAAGGGAATTTTGGGTAAAATGAGAATAATAAGTGTGGGTTTTTATAATAGAGAATTGAATGGTGTCGGGAAAGAAGGATTTGAATGGAACTATGAGGACTGGTTATTATGTGGAGTAACAATCGAGAGAGCTAGGATACTGAAGGGGCCCTTCAACGAATTTCAGAATTTGTAGAGATAATTTGGGCCTTTTTCATTTAAATTGTTTTTTATAATACGAGTATAATTATTTTATAATACTAGTATAATTTAGGCTTAGTATAATTTTTTTGGGCCCCCTACAAACGTGGGCCCTAGGCGGTCGCACCTCCGGCCCCAGGGCCGGCCCTGGTCTAGGAGCAGATTTCAAATACTGCAACAAGTGATGAATAACATTCAAGTGAGGCGTGTGAGGGGACTGCATGTACTTACTTAGCTTATGAACTGATAAACTAAGGTCAAGACAAGAAATGGTCAAATACATAAGTCTGCCATCCAATCTTTTATAGAGAGAAGGATTTGAAATGACTTCACCATTAGCAAAGCTTAATTTGAGGTTTGGATCCTTGGGTTAGGAGGCAGGTTTGTAGTCTAGGAAACACATATCTTCTTAAAGAGATGAAGTTTATTTCCTTTAGGACTAAGAGATACAATCAATAAACTTTGCAATCTCCAAACAAAGGAAGTACTTCAAATTATCCAAAACTTTCAAATTGATTAAGGTTTGAAGGAGGGACTGAACAGCGTTAACTTTTTTCAAGTCTGGTCTAGCTAGTATGATGTTATCTACACAGACTAGTAGGACAACCAGAGAAGAGCTGAACCCTGGAGTGACGAGGGAATAGCCATTCTTTAACTACACAAGTCCATGTCCGAGCAAGGTGGTGGTGAATTTGCAAAACCTTTGGCATGAAGCTGATCTAAAGTCCATAAAGGTACTTGTCTGGTTTGCAAACTAACCTTTTATCTTTTGTTTTGTAACCCAAAAGCAAATCCTTTAGTCTCCTTTAAAAAGATTACCATTGAGAAATGCATTGTTCACATCTAATCGAAACAATTGCCATTTCGTTGTTGTGGCGATGATGATAAGGACCTAAATTAAAGTTAGCTTAGCAACTAGGTTGAGGATTTCGAGAAATCTATCCTAGCCTCGTTGGGTGTAACCAAGGTTGTTAAGATCGAGATCCCGCCAGACCAGGAAGGGGGTTTGCAATATCGTAAAATGTAGGATCGTAAGATCGTACCAAATAGAAAAAGTATATTTTCTATGTATATTGCATGAAAATTACCAAGTGTGTGATGAGCACACAATTGGAGAGGGAACGAGCCAAGCTAATAGATTTGGAAAAGTTTATGTTAAAGAGGGTAAGAAAGGGATTCCACAAGAAGTAAGTAGTGAGAGAGGAATTATAACTAACTCTGCTGAGTCGTGAGAGAGAGAGTGTGGGTGTGTGATATCACGTTGAGGTTGTGAGAATAAAAGGAGAAGAAAGAGAATCATTAGCAGGCTTGCATTGGGCAATTTTGGGTGGGAGTCGGTGCACACACTGTGTCTTTGCACTTGGAATATTTCTCGTTACCCTATTGTATTCGTACTCCTTTCTCTCGCTAGTAAATCACTCACGAATCTAGCTAATATATAGTAATGCTCCATCCATTCGTTGTTGTTAAAAACGGTTATGGCGCCGCCATAGCGCTATGGCGTGGCGGTTTTGGAAGGGCCGCCATAGAAAAGCGGTTTTATGGCGATTGTGTGCCACCGTGGCGCCATGGCGGTTGTGGCGCCACGGCTGGTTATGGCGGACACTAGCCAAGTTTTTAAAAACAGGCCCAAAACGTTAAAAAATAAACCCGACCCGGTTTGGCCCAAATCCTTAAAAACACAGAAACCCTAATCTAATATTCTCGCTCACGCGCTCTCTCTCTCTCTCGCTCTCCCGCTCTCTACTGCTGTTTTCGCTTCACCAAAGAATCGCCACCAACAACGGCAGTGGGCATGATGGACAACCACCACCACCACCAAAGAGCTTTCAAGAACCCTCTCATCTCTCTTAACACTTCGCAACTCTCTCTTCTCTCTTCCCAAATACAAATACAAATACAAGCACTAGGCAACAAAAGAAGAAAAGAATGAGTATGGTGGTTCAAGAGGAAGATGAAGAAATTGAAGAAGATGAAGTAGAGGAGTTGGTGTCCGAAGAAGAGGAAAGAGACGTAGGTGCTCCACTTGTATACACTAGGAAACACAAATTGGCTCAAGCTTCAACCTCAAAAGGAAAAGAGAATGTGGTTCAAGAGGAAGAGGAAGAGGAAGAGGAAGAGGAAGATGAAGATGAAGAAGAGGATTGGCTCAAACTTCCACCTCACATTCAAAATGAGTTGCTTAACTTTGTGGAATCTTGAAGAAGAGGAAGGGGAGGAGATGCTCCACTTGTTAATGACTTGGAAAATGACTATGTTGGGGTTGGGGAAGAGGATTAGAGGAAATTGCTTTGTGTTTTCATTGCTTTTTATAATTTTGTTGTTATTTTGATGTCTTAAACTTAATTTGAAGTGGTTCTTAGTTGCTTATGACAATTTGATGAGACTAATTTGAAGTGGTTCTTAGTTGCTTATGACAATTTGACATATATTGATAGGCTTTTGGATTTTTTTTTAATTTTTATAGTTTTTTGTATGTGTATTAGTATGTATATCTTTAAATTTTTTATAAAAATTGGTCCGCCATGGCGTCCGCCATATGCCGTTACGCCATCCGCCTAATATTTATGGCGGTTTTTTGGGTCTCCGCCGTAAACCGCCATCCGCCATTGACAACACTGGTTCCATTGCCTAGTACTTTCCTTTTATTGCTTACTTTGATACTAACATTTGGTATCCAGAGCTCTCGGTCCATGGGAGCTTGAACATGGTCAAGAAAACTGCCATGGATGAGAAAGTAGAGAAGCTTGAACATGACATCCAGGAAATGAAACTTCACTCTGATGCTCGGTTTGACGAACTCAAACAACTCCTTGAACGACAGCCACGCCGACGACGTGGACGACCACGACCACCACGACCACGCAATCGTGACAACGGGGGGCCCACTGTGGAGGATGAAGATGGGGAAGAAAGCGAGAGAGATGGCTCCGACGAAGATTCCTCAAGAGACAGTAGCTTGATGCGATACCGTCACCATGTAAGAGGCTGGAAATTAGAGATTCCGGTGTTTGAAGTAGGGGAGGCTTATAGTTGGTTGGTGAAGGTGGAGCGATACTTTCGTATTAACGGGGTGGAAGATGAGATGTTGGAGGCGGTGGTTATAGCTTTAGATGGTCGAGCTTTGAACTGGTATCAATGGTGGGAGGGTTAGAATCAGAATCCGAGCTGGGATGAGTTTAAGCAAGCCGTGATACGCCGTTTTCAACCGGCGTTAGTTCGTAATCCTCTTGGTTCGATCCTCAGCGTGAAGCAAACAGGATCTGTGATGGAGTATCGCGAGCAATTTGAGCTCCTGATGGCACCATTGAAGCGTGAAGAACGTGTCATGCTAGAGAGTATTTTTCTTAATGGGTTAGGTGAAGACATACAAGCTGAATTGAAGCTTTACCAGACTCGTGGGTTACAACAATTGATGGACAGAGCTCTGTTGATCGAAGAGAAGAACCTTGCGAAGATGAAGAGTGACGCGATGACGAAGAACGAAGGATATAAGGGGAAGAACGAAGGATATAAGTTCGGGTTGGGAATCGGGTCCGAGTAGAACGTTTATGGCTAAACCCAAAAACGGGTCAAACCCGACTGGGGGAGGCCCAATTGAAGTAAAAACACAGAACGCAGGGGGAGAGCATATTTAGGGGATGGGGAAGAAGCTAACGCAGGAGGAGTTGCGTGATTTGAGCAGGAAGGGGCTCTGTTTTAAGTGCGGGGAACGTTGGGGATCTGTAAAATGAAACATTACAGAGTGATACTCGTAGATGACGAGGGCGATGAAGCTGCGGAGTTGACAGAGCAAGAAACAGAGGAAGTGCCTATAGTTACTGTTGAGATCAAAACTCTTCTATTGTCTTTGAAGAGCAAGGAGGGCTTGACCACTAACCAATCATTCAAAGTGTGGGGCATCATTAATGGCAAAAGGGTGCTCATTCTAATTGACTCTGGTGCATCCTCCAATTTTATTTCATACAAGCTTGTGGAGGAACTACAACTCGAGCTTGAGGATACTGCTTGAATACACAAGTGGAAGTAGCAATGGAGAGAAGCTCAAAGCACGCAGGTGTGTGTGTAGGGTGAAGGTACAGTGCAAGGAATTCATTTCACACAAGATTTCTTTCTCATGACCTTTGGCGGGGACAAAATTAGTTTTGGGAATGGATTGGCTTGCTAGCCTAGGTGATATTAAGGCTAATTTTCAAAACTTGGTGATTAAATGGAAGGGAGGTGGATGAGAAATTTAAGATTAAGGGTGAACCTTCATTGAAGCAAACATCAAGCTTCACTAAAGTCTATGGTGAAGCCATTCAACGGGAGGAAGAATGTTATCTATTGCAATATTGTGGGATGATGACTCTGCCACGAGAATACTGACCTTGCAAAGGAGATGTGTCCGAGGTGTTGCAAGAGTTCTCGATGTCTTCCAGAACCTAAGGAGCCGCCACCGAGAGAAAGCAGGATCATGCCATCACTCTTAAACCCGAGCTCCTACTCCTAATATCAGCCCTACTGTGTATCCTCATTACCAAAAAGATGAAATTGAGAAATTTGTAAATGAAATGTTGTCTCTTTGGTATCATTAGACCTAGTATTAGTCCCTTTTCAAGTCCAAAGTGTTGTTAGTCGAGAAGAAGGATGGAGGGTGGAGGTTTTGTATTGACTATAGGGCTCTAAACAAGTATACTGCGGTGCAGCACAAGTTTCCCATACCATCATAGATGAACTTCTAGATGAGTTGGGGGCTGCCATGGTTTTCTCTAAGCTGGACCTCAAGTCAGGTTATCACCAGATACGAATGAAGCAAGATGATATTCCTAAGACTGCATTTAGGACTCATGAGGGTCACTATGAATACCTTGTCATGCCATTCGGGCTCACTAACGCCCCTTCAACCTTCCAAGCTCTCATGAACAAGATTTTGAAACCAATCTTGAGGAAGTATGTGTTGGTGTTCTTTGATGACATACTTATCTATAGTAGAGATAATGAGAGTCACATAGAACATTTGAGAACAGTGTTGAGGATTTTGAGGAGCAATAAGCTTTATGCTAATCACAAGAAGTGTACCTTTGCTCAAGAACAAATTGAATATCTAGGGCACCTGATTTCTGGCCACGGTGTAGCAGCTGATCCTGCCAAAATCAGTGCAATGGTTAATTGGCCCACTCCAAGGGATGTGAAAAGTTTGAGGGGATTCCTTGGACTCACAGGTTATTATAGGAGATTTGTGAAGAATTATGGGAAGATTGCTTGGTCCTTAACTCAACAATTGAAGAAGGACAGCTTTGATTGGTGTGAGGAGGCTCAGCTTGCTTTTGAGCAATTGAAGGCTGCCATGACAACAGTCCCGGTGCTTGCTGTTCCTGACTTTAGCAAGGCATTTGTGGGTGAAACTGACGCTTCAGGAAAAGGGTTAGGAACTGTTCTAATGCAAGAAGGAAGACCAGTTGCGTATATGAGCCAAACTCTGTCCAATAGGGCCCAAGGTAAGTCAGTGTATGAAAGGGAACTCGTGGCTATTGTGATTGCTATTCAAAAGTGGAGGCACTATCTTCTTGGCAGACATTTTACAGTTCTTACTGATCAGAGGAGTCTCAGGTTCCTCACTGACCAACGTGTGATGGGTGAAGAGCAACAAAAATGGGTGACAAAATTACTTGGTTATGATTTTGAAATTAAGTACAAACCGGGGACAGAGAATAGAGCTGCAGATGCTTTGTCTAGACAGCTTCAATACAGTGCTGTCACCACCATTCAATGCCATGAATGGGAGGGTTTGGATGAGGAAGTACTGGCAGATTCCAAGTTGCAGAAAATTGTGCAGGATTTAGCTTCTCAAGCCACTGCACATGCTGGCTATACTACAAATAGCCTTAGAAATGGGCGCCTGTACTACAAAAACAGACTTGTAATTCCTAAGGACTCTCCTAGGATTACTAAGATTCTGGAAGAATTCCATGCCTCGGCTTGTGGAGGACATTCTGGGGTACTGTGTACGTTTAAAAGGGTTGCTGCAGTTGTGTTTTGGGAGGGAATGAGGGCTCGGATACAGCAGTATGTTGATGCTTGTGTTGTTTGCCAAAAGAATAAATATCAAGCCTTGAGTCCAGGGGGTTTGTTGCAACCTCTTCCAATTCCTACTCAAGTGTGGAGTGACATCTCCATGGATTTTATTGGAGGGTTACCTAAAGCTATGGGGGTGGATTCTATCCTAGTGGTGGTTGATAGGTTAACCAAGTATGCTCACTTTATAGCATTATGTCATCCTTATAATGCTAAGGATGTGGCAGCTGTGTTCCTCAAGGAAATTGTTAGACTCCATGGTTTTCCTATTTCTATTGTGTCTGATAGAGATAGAGTTTTCATAAGTTCATTTTGGAGTGAATTGTTTAAGCTTGCTGGAACCAAGTTGAAGATGAGTTCAGCATATCATCCTCAGACAGATGGGCAAACGGAGGTGGTCAATAGGTGTGTAGAAACCTATCTGAGGTGTGTGACAGATGGGAAAACGAAGCAGTGGCCAAAGTGGTTGGCCTGGGCCGAGTATTGGTACAACACCAATTTCCACTCAGCCATTAAGATGACCCCTTTTGAAGCTCTTTATGGCAGGCAACCCCCTGTGTTGGTTAAAGGTGATGAAAACAGAACCAGTGTGGATGAGGTACAGTTGCTGACTCAAGAAAGAAATGATATGTTGAATGAGTTGAAGGAGCAATTGGCCAAGGCCCAGAACCGTATACGGCAGTATGCTGATAAGCATAGACGAGATGTAAGTTTTGAGGTACGTGACTTTGTGTATCTCAAAATCCAGCCATACAAGTTGAAGCAACTAGCAAGGAGGATCAACCAGAAACTTAGTCTCAGATTTTATGGCCCTTATGAAGTCCTAGAGAAGATTGGTTTAGCTGCTTACAAGCTCAAGCTACCACCTGACTCTAGAGTTCACCCGGTGTTTCACACATCCTTGCTCAAGAAAGCTGTCTCTGCTACTGATACGGTGCAACCACTGCCCAAGTGTCTTGCTGAAGATTGGGAGCTCCAAGTAGTACCTGAAGATGTCTTAGCTGTGAGGAAGACAAAGGATGAGTTGCTGGAAGTTCTTATCAAATGGCAGCAGCTACCTGAATTTGAGAATTATTGGGAGGATCTGCAGGCTCTTCAGGAACAGTTCCCTGACCTCCACCTTGAGGACAAGGTGGTTTTCAAAGGGGGGAGTATTGATGAGCACACAATTGGAGAGGGAACGAGCCAAGCTAATAGATTTGGAAAAGTTTATGTTAAGAGGGGCAAGAAAGGGATTCCACAGTAAGTAGTGGAGAGGAAATTATGTAACTAACTCTGCTGAGTCATGGGACCGGGTCACGGTCCGACCGGTCCGACCGGGTCGGTCCGGGTTTAATAACACTGGTTAAATGTTTGTCGTGTGGAAGTTTTTCTTATGTTCAAACTGTTGAGATATTATTATTAATGTCATCTATTATCTTTTCCTCATTATTAGGGATAGTTGATTAGATCCCATAATTATAGAATCACGTTAGGATCACAGGCCTATTTATTTAGATTATACTTCTCATGTATATAAATGTGTACAAACCTTGTTATTAATGTGTGAGAAATATTCAGATTCAAGTTAAACTAGTTATCCAAAAAAGGAAGTTTACAAACTATGGAAATTAACATATACTATGTAATTCCCTTGCATTTAAAATTCTCTGAAATTCTGAAATGCTGCGATACAGATACGACAGAAATGAGCTGCAAGCTGCATAATCCCTTCCTTTTAGTTTCAGAGGGGACGAGTCTACAAAATATAGAAAAGATTAGCACAATAAAGTTTGATATTATGCTTTAGTAATTTATAATGTTATTCTTGAAGCTACTAATAAGGTTGTGCTACTTGCTGGGCTATGTATTGTGTAAAAATAAAATCACGTGCGAAACTAAAAGGATTGACAATGTGATCAGTTCTTTTCTGTTAAAAATTTGTATATTCGTTGACAAAGATTATGATTAGTTCAAAATGCCTACAGTCCATGTTGGATTGCATTATGTCTGTGACAATTATGAGGTCAAAAAGAGATATTGAAGGACGGAGGAACCTTTTTAGGTTCTTATGCTCGTCAACGTCTCTCCCTTTCTCCTTGCTCTGCTATCCTGAAATTAGAGAGTTTGACAATGTTGTATGCACCTCGTTACATGAAGCTAATGTCATCTTTTAACGTAAAAAATGTGCTTTTTGGATGTTTGCTTTTTGGGTTTTGTGATTCCAAGTTATAGAAGTAAGTTCCTAATTTACTTAGGAAAAACATTCTCTTTTCACGCATTTACGCCTTTAGGATTCTGACATGCAATTTACTTGTATTAAAGCGATTCCTTTTTCTTTTATGGACAGGTACTCGATCACGAAGGCATTTTGCATTGCATTTGTGATGACTTTCTTTAATGTGTTTGATGTCCCGGTGTTCTGGCCAATACTTCTCTTCTACTGGGTGGTCCTATTCACACTTACTATGAGAAGACAGATATCTCACATGATCAAATACAAATATGTACCATTCTCGTTTGGAAAGCAGGTAAATTTAGATTTTCATTCATGCATTATTTATGTCATAGATGTAGTGCGGCTCTTAATCCATTAAATGGTATATTTTTTTTTAACACGGTTGCATCTTTGTTGCTAATGGAAAATATTTGGTTTGTTTATTCTTCTTTTAGCGCTATGATCGAAAGAGAGGAGGATCAGCAGAAAGCACAAGCCTCTCGGAGCAATGATTTTTTTTTTTCTGGTTAACTGAAACTCTATTTGCTTGATTTAAGTCACAGGGCCACAAGCAGCTTGATATCATTTGTAGTATATTTTGACAGCTGGAGCACCTGAAGATGTGATGGTTTCTGAAAGAAGTTATTTTGTGGTCTACTGTGAACAATAGGACGTTCAATTCCCAGTTGAAAAATTGTTTAGATTTTTGACTTGCCCCGTTTTTTTTTTACGCCCTAGCAAAGGATTTAGTTTTGGGATGAGATACTGAGATTTCAATGGGCTCTTTACCTCAATTTATATCCTTTATTTTCTACTTTTGTATAGGTGGGCAAATACATGAATTCGTATTCAAATAACGAGAATTTTAGGTAGCTTGAGTTGAATGAATCCCCTTGTATTTGCAATGCCGTTGTACTGATTTATCTATCTTTTAAAGTAAACTATATTTCATTTTCTTTTTCATCCCAGCTTTTGAGGTACTCCCTTTCCTAGAAACCAGTTCAAACACTAGTTCCCCCAGCCCCTGATGCAAGGTATTATCGATGGTGACAATGAAACTTCGTAGCTTTTCTTTGACTGGGAACGGTTTTATTATACAAAGTAATTATAATTATTCGAAAGTTTAATTTGAATTTTGATGAAATGATCATTTGGTCCAGTCACTTAGGCTCTGTTTGGCAAGCAAAATCTGCTGCAAATTTTATAGCGGTAAGGTTGATTTTATGTGTTTAAGATCACTATTTTATATATAAGTCATTACCAAATTTATAAGATTTTTGAAACGCTATTTGAAGTAGCGTTTGAACTTATAGCTTATAACGTTTCATTTTTTCTTCCACTTTTACCCTCATTATTTTAATTAAATCCATCATTTATCCTACATTATTCTCTCTCATCTTTTAGCATTAATTACAAATGTCCATTTAAGTCATTTTATATTTATAAACTAGTTCAATCGCTAACACTTTATATTCAATCCGCTAGCTTATCCGCTATAAGTTCATCCGTTATAAGCTCATTAGCTATAAGTTAGCTTATTCGCTATCTGTTTTTTTTTTTTTTTTGCCAAATAGAGCCTTAGTCAAGGGATTTGTCTTTTGAAAGTGGGTTTATTGGCATGCATTTTAGGATGATTACGTTCAATTAGCTACTTACAAAAGGTTTTTCTTAATTTTAAGTTTCCCAAAATTTAAATTTTTATATTGTGGCCCACATGAATTGAAGACTCCCTCCTCCTGAAGGCACAATATTTGTTTATTTTGACATTGTCTCCTTTGTTCTTTTTTGACATTATGCCCTTTTCCGAAATGTTATTCACGTAATCTAGACTTAACTGTACACTTAATGGAATGACCAAACCGTACACTTAATAGTCTAATAACACCGTCGGCTATTTACATGCACTTAACATAAGGATGATTTTAATTAATTTTGAAAAGACAAAGAGGGTAAACGAACATATTAAAAGATAAAGGATAGAAACTAAAAAAAACTGTGAAAGATTAAAAACAAAAAGTGTATTGTAGCCAAATAACTAAGATAGCTTGACTTGTGCAGATGTTTGTTATAGAATATTCAATTCAATTTTATTTACTTTGTTATATACTAAGTAACAAGTAATCCACACTAGTATAATTTGACAAGAAAATGTACTAGTTATTATAAACAATGTTGAAAATATACTAATTGTTATAAACAATGTTGAAAAATCCGTATACTAATTATTGCAAATTGTTGACTCAAAATATGTGTATGCCAATGAAGGTTGCTAAAAAGTCCTCACATTATGCACCATCCTTACCCCACCTAGTGCCCTAGTGCCCAATGAGTTCTCATCTGCTCGAAATTTGTGAAAGAAGTCCTCAATTTTGGTCGAAAATGTGTTTGAAAGAGAGTGAAGGGGATTGCAATAAGCCTCATAAGCCAAAATAGATGTGTGAGAGAGAAGGGTGATAAAGAAGCCCCCATGCCCGAAATGGATGCGAGAGAGAAAAGCACAAACCAAGTCTTTCTTCATCCTTTAATGGGTGAAAGAGAAAGAAGTGAACTAAGTACATCCTCCTTGACCCACAATTGGTGTAGGAGATATACGAGATATAAAGAAGTCCTCTCCTAGTGTAAAGGATAGAGATGCAACAACCCTTCCCCAAACCCTAGAAAGTTTGAACTGAGGAAGTGGCTGAAGCAGCAAAGCAATCCTTTCCAAAACTCTTGAAAGTTTGAGAGAGGAAGGGTGCAAGGCCATAAAGTCAAAAATCTATTTACTGAAGCAGGATTTGAGGCCGCAAAAAAAAACCTTTAGCAAATTCTAGAGAGTTTGGGATAAGAAAGGTATAAGTCAGAAAGTGACCTTTCTCCAAACTCTATAGAGTTTGAGTGAAGATCGGGCTTAAGTCTGCAAAGCGATCTTTCCCTAAAATCAAGCTAGTTCAAGTGAGAAAGGGTACGAGTTCTCAAACAACCTTTCTCCGAGCTTTAAAGAGTTCAAACGAGGTCGAACGATAGGTTTTAAAGCGCTCTGTTTTCCAAAATTTGGAGAGTTTGAATAAGCTAAGAAAGGTATCAAGTTGTAAAATTATCGTCCTCCATAGGTTGCAAAGTGATCATTCTGCAAACTCTAGAATATTTGAGTGAGGAAGGGTATGAGGCCATAAAGCAACCCTCCTACAGACTCTAAAGAGTTTGAGTGAGGAAGGCTCTAAGTTTTAGTAGGGAAGGGTTTGAGGCTGTAAAGTGACCCTTCGCCAAACTCAAGTGAGTTAAAGTGAGGAAGGGTACAAATTGCAAAGCCACCCTTCCTCAAAATCTTGGAAAGTTTGAACATGGAGCGTCTTGAAGCTACAAACCACCATTTTCCCAAGCTTTAGAGAGTTTGATTGAGGAGGGGCGCAAAGTTGCAAAGCACCCCATCCCCAAACTCTAGAGAGATTGAATAATGAGGATTCTAAAATCTCAGATCTAGAGCACTTGAATAAGGAGGGGTTTGAAGTTGTAAAGCGCCCCTTCCACAAACTCTGGAGGTTAATTTGTGTAAGGAAGGGTCCAATTACATCCTTGACCATATCAAATCGACGTTGGGTTTTGGCAAACATTATATAAATCCACAAGATATAACTAGCAAGTTGAATTCAGATTAAACATAAAAATCGAAAAACAATGAGTGAAAACGAGACAAATCGACATTGGGGTACAGTTTTCATCCCAAGAAATCAAATCAAATCTATTTACAATATTAAACCAATAGACATATCCAATGAAAGTGTTTCAAGCACTTGTTCCTCTTCACAATCTCGAGCCAATGATAGTTTCTCAAGCACTGCTAACAAGAACTTGAGTGTTTTCATAAGCTGAATCAAAAACTTCATAGTTATTGCCATACTTGACTGGGTATGAAGCTTCCATTGCAATTCCACACTTTCCACTGCGTGTATATTTCACATTACGCTCCACCTTGAAGTAACCATCTTCACCCCACCCAGTGCCCCATGAATTCCTCACTAGCCAATAGTCTTTACCATTTTCAGAACCATATCCAACAACCACCACACCATGATCTAAGTTTGTCCCACATTTACCAGTAAATACACCCTGCAAAATTAATCACCAGTAATTGAAGTGTCAGTATCGAAACCAACACGTGTTGGACACCAGACAGAACTTCAACCTAAAGTATCAGTGTTACAGAGCTTATGGCTATAAGTTTATGAGTATAAGCTTACCGATTGATAGAGTTGCAAAGCCATGCCAGAGGCTTCAATAGCAACGCTAACAGGTTGATGAGCTACAGCTTTCATTAATGCCCGTTCGTTATTTTGTGGAACATCTTCGTATGCATCAATACTCACTACCTTAGCATTTTTCTGCAAAATTAAGAATAAACCACCAAATATTTGTTAGAAGAGTGATTTTGCATGCACATGACACAATCAATCTAGAACTCAAAATATATTAAAATAATACAAAAACACGTTAAAGATTGTGCCAAAGTTACTTAATATTATCTTGTATTTTTTTATGCCCATACTGCCATACAAGAATATTATTATCATTAGAAACAAGTTAATTATTATTATTGAGTTTAAAATATATATATATACTGATTACTGACCTTGGTTGGATTACAAATGGCATCAACACCCTTGTATGGATAATCTTGTTCAGTGTCTATGCCACCATTTCCAATGATGAATTCAAAGGCATAATCCATGAGACCGCCATTGCAACCTTCATCGTAGGCTCTATCACAATCCACGAGTTCTTGTTCCGATAAAGACACAAGTTTCCCTGTTACTATCTTGTTTATTGCTTCCACTGTACCAATTGTTGAGAACGCCCAGCAACTTCCTGTTGATAAAAAGAGAAACAAACAATAAATAAATAAATAAATAAACAAACTAATTCCAACGTTAATCTAATTTTAACGGAAGGTCAAATTCTACCGTTCAAAGGTCAATCAATTCGAACCTACTTACCAGTTATTTTTTTGATCAGCTCAAACCTACCTACCAGTTTTTTTTTGGTAAGTACCTACCTACCAGTAGTATCTATCATTTTCTCAATTAAATTTTGTTTATGAAAATAAAGTCATAAAAATCTATCTATGGACCCAATGGATTTGGCCTAGTGGAAGCGGGCTATGGTCCGTAAGGGTCGACTTCGGTTTCTTTCAAGGGTTCGATCCTCACGAAAAAATTTCTTGGGAGGTGAGATATGAATTCGCCTCTCGCCGCTGTGAAGTTCCCTCCACGATTTTAAACTCCAAGTTTGAGTCTGCAGTGGTTAATGACTCCATCTAAAGGACAGATTCGGCTAAGACCAGTTCGATCCCGGATGGAACAAATTGGAGCCTGCGCTTTACTTACTCTCTCGCCCAACTCCGGATTATTGGCGCTTTCCCCTGACACGGAGTGGGGTCAAAGACCCCTAGACCAAAAAAAAAATCTATCTATGAAATTAAATAAGTTTTGAAGGCTAATTTTGGTTTGGTTTAATTTTTTAGTTGTTTGACTTAAATAATTAGTGATTTCTTTAATTTTTGATTTTATACTTCTTACTTTTTTTTTTTGTCAAAAAAAAGCTAAGAAATATAAAATAAAAAATTAAAGAAATCTTACTTTATATAATTTTTTTTTGACAAATCTTCCTTTATATTTTAATAATCCGTATTTTCTCTTTCATAAATTTGGTAAAAAAACCAAATTAAAAAGTATTTTTATTTTCATATTCTTAATGTCTCAAATTTTTATGATGTTTTTTTAGATCAATAATTTCATTGAAGAGAGCACAAGAGGTATCTAACTCTTACAATGGAAATGAAAAGGATGTCTCTCCAAAACCTCCCTGCCCAAAACCAATTGAAAAAAGATTTAGCGAGAAAAAAAGTCTCGCATAAAGCTGCACTATATTGAGAATAATCAACTTAGCCAAATTTTTATGATGTGGTAAGTGGGCTTTATTGGGTAAAATAAAGATAAAGCCTTGTTGCTTGTACCAAAAAAAAAAAAGCTTGTTGTGGTAGAATATAAATATAACTAAAGTCCTTAGCCGATAAGTAAGCTACTAACTTTTGGTCAAAAAAAAAAAAAGTAAGCTACTAACTAATCATAGCACGTTTCCAGTAAAAAAAAACAATTAATCAAATTAAAGAACGTTATATCTTGAACAAAAAAACGGCAAAATTATAGGGAAAAACAAACTTACCACAACTTCCTTGATCTTTAATCGGAGTAACGGCACCTTTCAACCTCCAATCCACATGCACCGGCAACCGATCACGGCCGTTAACAGCGTACCGGTGACCGGTGATCTTCTCTTTCATCACCCTACGTTTGACATCACTCCTCGTACCCAAAAACATGGCACGATATTCTTCATTAGTCATATCAGCAAACTTGTTCAACCCAACTTTATATGTGTTATTTTGAGCGTTATGCTCATCAATGAATCCCAAGTTATCTTTGAAAATTTGAAACCTTTTATCTTTCTCTCCTAATCCATTATACACCTTTTGGTGTTTCACCAGCCATTCCTCGTACATGGTCATAACATCCTCGTCACTTCGTGTACTAGTTTTGGTTTTGTAGCTAATGATGGACATGTCTAATGCGAATGAGAAAGTTATGAAGGAAAAGAAGAGGATGGTGATGATGGTGGACATGGCCATTGAATTTGATGGTGTTTGGATGAGGAGAGAGAAAGGTGCTAGGTTTGATCGATGATCAAGATGGATTGGAAGTTGTGGGGTGAAGAAGATAAGGTGAGAGTGTGGGTTTTTATAGAGGGGAGGAAAATGTTTAATATTGGAAGAGGATTTGATGAATGCGAGGAAAATAAATAACCTAGGCAAGTGGTGGTGAATTGTGTGTGAAGGGGAGAATAACCTAATTTAAAGAAAACTGCCATACCCCATGTGACATTATTATTTTTTGGTTACACCATACCATGTGACATTGAGTCTCATGAGTTTAATTTTTTTTTCTTTTTTGATTAATAATTGAAATCCATAATTAAGGAAATCAACCTATTGCTTTTATTATTGGTGCATTATTTTTTGATAAATTGAGACACTTGTGAAAAAATTATTGTTTGCATAATCTCATAGTATCGGTTATGATAAAAACAAAAGCCCTCGTAGTATAGTATTTTAGTTATTGAAAACATATCACAACATCACATGTGATTAGAGTTTTTTTTTGTTTGGTAAAAAAAAGAGTTTTCTTTTTTCTTTTTTGGATTTTAAAAAATATTTTAGAAGAAATCACGAAATATTAATAATTTTTTTATTTTTATCTTCATTTCTCAATAATGTACTAAATGAATTCAACTAGAGAAGAAGGTGAGGGAATGGTTTCTGCAAGTACCGGTGTTCACAGATTGGATTGGATGCAATTTCACCACGGTTTGGATATCGGATTTCAGTTTTTTTATTATTTAAAAATACTTACAATGCAAAATAAAAATAAGATCTCTCTCATAGCATCAAAACATCATACATTATCAAAGACTCAAAGGATTATGTATTCTTTCGAGTGAATCAAGTTTCAACTAAGTCTTTATTATGAGTTCTTTTGCACTTTGACATCACATGAAAGAGGCCATATCAATATACTTATATTCTTATAAGTGAAGAAATCTATTAGGTACCTTTTTTTTTTTTTTTTTGGGAATATATATTGTTTACAACCGGATATTTTGGGTTGGCCGACTCAACTCAAATTTCAATAAGAGTCAATACTCACTCACAAAGCCCAAAAACGCCTATATATGGGGTCTCACCCACACTATTCAGTGTATGCCTAAATCTCTACTACAATACTAGAGACAAACCTAACTTGGGCATCGGAGTGGCTTTGCAGGTACACCCCTCGGCGATTCTCCAACTCTGGTCGGCAGGGTCCTCTCCATCAACGCTCAACAGGGGTATCTCTCATGGTTCCGTAATGGAGCTTTCATAGGATTCTCTCTCTCACACACACACACACACACACACACACACACACACACACACACACACACACACACACACACACACACACACACACACACACACACACACACACACACACACACACACACACACACACACACACACACACACACACACACACACACACACACACACACACACACACACACACACACACACACACACACACACACACACACACACACACACACACACACACACACACACACACACACACACACACACACACACACACACACACACACACACACACACACACACACACACACACACACACACACACACACACACACACACACACACACACACACACACACACACACACACACACACACACACACACACACACACACACACACACACACACACACACACACACACACACACACACACACACACACACACACACACACACACACACACACACACACACACACACACACACACACTTACTTTGTCTTCATTGGTGATTCCCTTATTTTATGGAAATCCAAGAAACAACTAGTTGTATGTCTCCTGTTCTTATGCAAAGGCAGAGTACAAATCCTTTGCAAGTGTGGCTAGTGAGTCACCATGGCTCACCTCCTTATTGAGAGATTTTGAATTCATTGTCGACTCTTCCTTAGTCTTTTTCTGATAACCAGTGCGCAGTACATCTGGCATCGAATACCACCTTTTCACGAAAGGTCGAAACATATTCAAAATTGACTGTTACTTCATTCGAGAAAATGTTCTCTCTGGTGTGCACATGTTAAATTTGCACATCAATTAACATCCTTACAAAGCCTGTCACAACAAGTTTATTTCATGATTTATTAACCAAGTTTGGATTACACGACATATATCTCCCAACTCGAGGAGGAGTTTTAGACCCATTATTGTTATTTACTATTTTACCCTTCCTTCAGTTATTATTTCAGCTGTTAGTAAGTTAACTAGCTAGTTTTGCAGTTAGCTTAATAAGTTAGACAACTTAGTATTCGTTTGCAGATCACGGAGCATTGCTCACTTGTATATAACACTGATGTATAGTTTATGCAATTCAAAAAATCATTTCCATTTTCGATTCTTGATCATGTTACCACATAAATAGTACTTGATGCTTAAAAACAAAAGAGAAATTTAGTTAATTGAGAAATTTAATTAAAGTAATAAAGATAAAAATGAGAGAAAAATGAAACACTATAACCTATAAGCTCAAACGTTACTTCAAATAGCGTTTAAAAAAATACTATATTACTAAGTAAATACGGTTCTCATATAAATTGCTAAATATCCTAGTGGTGTAGCTCAGTTGGATAGAACTATGGACATCTTTCACAAGTACCCCTATTTAAATCCGATATACACAGCATTCACAATCACCATTTCCTCTGTATGTGGCCATTGAAACAGTTCTTTGACAAAAAAATTGCTAAACACTTATTAAATGCATATATTTTGTAATATTCACAATATTTTTTTATATAAATAATGGCTAGCTAGTCAAATACCTAAAGTTAAAAGATATTTGGAAAAGTGGATACTGCTTTGAATATTGCGTGTGCGACAGAAGGACCTTAGCAATGAAGATATAATGAATCCTCCTCTTATTTTTCCACAAAAGCCTTTTTATCTTTTACTTTTGATTGGGTACATGACTTTCTTTATTATTGAGAAAAGCTTTTATTTTCTATGGATAGAGTAAAGAATGGGAAGATTGTTGGGGAGCTTATGGATTACGTGAAATCAGCTCTGATCATGGTCAAGGGTGGCTCAGATCAGATCAGATGGTTGAAGAAAAAAATATTGTATTGTTGTGGAATCGGCAGAATTCATTTCACATCCTCCACAAGTTGCAGAAATCGGTGATAGAATCCAATTGAAGTATATTATTCATACACCCCTTATCTTCAATAAATATATTGCCAATGTTTCATTTGGAAGTATTTTATAAGCAAGATATCAAAATATTTGATTTACCAGATGGCGTATTTCAGTCCCATTTTTTTGAAGTCTTTTTCGGGACTTGGGGCAAACACACTTTAACTAAATAAAATATCATATCCAACCCACCCAAACCCCCCCCCCCCCCTAAATAAAAATCATATCCAACCGTTTCATCTTTAAACTATCACTTTCTTTGATGATTTCTTTTATTTTATTCTTTAAAAATCAAATATAAGTGCCAATACATAATTCCATATTACCTTACATAATTCCATATTACCTTCTGTTCCCAATCAGCCCGGTTGGTATATTACGAGCTCGGCTTCCTCCATGCTCAGTGGAAGGAAGATGACCCCTTCTATCAGACCAACCGAACGACTACGGCCATCCTCCCACCTAGAACTATTCGGCTAATCTTCCATAAATGCAGTCAACAACTATTAAATAGAATCATTGACTCTCCTCCTCTCTGTTTTGTAACGACCGAATCGGTCATAATGTGTAATCATGAGTAATAATCTCACATTGTACTATATAAACAGCCTACTGAAGCCAATGGGAAGGACCCCAGATTATTCAATCATAGACAATTGCTTATTTCATACAATTTATGTGATCATAATCATCATTCTTTTATACTTGTATTCTAGTTCCTGCTCCAAGACCAGATAGGAACATGGCGCCCACCTTGTGGGCCTCAGTAAAACTCCTCCCATGCCACAACAATCCTAGAATCACCAACCTTATAGAAATGCTTCGAACTCGGTGCAGAGAGGCTATTATGCGAAACTGGAAAGATGTATACAGATCAAAGAAATCAGTGAAAAAGAGTTCCAAAACATCTCAACGACGAGAGAAACCTTGCAGACATCCTCATGGCAACACCCCAGCTACAACGAGAAACAGACTTGGGAGAATATTGCATCACCAAGTGCTGCCGTTAGGAGCGCTGTCATCACCGGAGTAGAAATCACACCTTTAAGGGCGCGTCAAGACTGGCAGTCAAATACCGACATGTAGTAACAATTGTTGGAGGATTCTCAAGCGATGGAGCATCTTCAACATCGAGGAAAAGGTATGATCGGTTCGTTATGAATGTTGAAGATACTAAAAGCGCATTCAATGTACCAGGATACTCAACTATTACGTTCGACGATCGCGATTACAAGGGCATCCAAACCCACGAAGGCGATCCCCTAGTCATAATGTTTGCTGGTGTTTTTAGCAAACAATCACTAGTTTTCAATATTGAGATTGTGAGATCAAACTAGAAAATCTCTTTGACAATTGCCTTTAAGTTTTGTGTGTTTGACGCGTATAAGAACAGAGAATGATAGAAAGAAGCAAATTGAAAGCAAAATAAAAGCAGTAAATGCAACAAATGTAAAAAGAAAGTAAGTATTGCATTAATTGAAAGAAAGATGGTTCACCAACACGTACAATTTATCTGTTTCACTCGTATTTCGCTTTAGTTTGGAAGTTGAGTTTCTCAGAGTTCTTGTGAAATGTGGTGACCCCTATTTCCTATTACAAAAGAGTATTTATACTCTGGGAAACCATCGTGGAAAAAGGATAACCGCTCCTAAAAATGAGGAGAAGTAACCGCCACTAGGGGTGGGAATAGGCCAAAGCCGCTTAATGAGGGCCTACGGCCTGACCTACGACGACAGCAAAGCCGTGCAGTGCTTTTTTGAAAATAGATAAGGCCAAGGCTTTTTTCAAAAGCCTATTTAGCTAAATAGCTGCACTATAGGCCATCGAAAAAGCCTTTGGGCCTATCTATCAGTACTACTATTTAAATAAATCTAACTAATTTTTTTAATTACTAATATTATTTTGTATTGAATTTGATACTTTGTGTTATGTCATAACTTCACTAACATTTTTGTTAGTTTAAACATATTAACCTACATCAATTTTTGACATTGTTGAAGTTATTATTATAAAATAGAATTTAAATAGGATGTCATATAAGATATTTTCCTAAAAGGTTTTGTTAGATCTCAATTAGAACTTAATCTCATTGACCTATTAATTTGTTAGTCTATTTAAATGACTTATGCCATTGAAATGTTGTTGACCTTCTTAAGAAAATAATCAAATAGGCTTTTAAACAAGCTTCTGTGCCTTGTCGAGAGCTTTCGTAAAGGCTAGGCCAAAGCCAATAAACTCGCCACGACAGCCACACAAAGCCGAGCTTAGGCCTAACATTTTCAATGTAGGCCAGGCCCAGGCCAAGAAAAGCCTAGCTCGGCCCAGCCTATTCCCACCCCTACCGCCCACTAACTGTTGCTTTTTGCATTTCGACTAACTCATTGTCAACCGCTTGACGAAGTGTTGAACCCAGCTTTGTCGAAGGTTTCTTGCTTTGCTTGCTTCATAGTTTTGAGAGCTGCTTGTCATGAAGCTCGCTTGCATTTCCGTGACTTCAGTATACCTTTCTCGCCGAATTGATGGTGCATTGATTTGAATAGTGGACTGTGCATTCTCAAAACATTATTAAATGTGAAGTCAAACCCCATTTAAAACTTCATTTAATATGATGTCGAAATTTTGAGGTAACACATAACCATCAGAATTAGGAGCTCCAACATCGAGAAGGTGTTGATCGATAGGGGAAGTTGGTTAATATCATAAGCTGGGCATGCTTCAAAAAATTGCAAGTACTAGTAGAGGCGCTGAAAAACTTCCCAAGCATCCTAACCAGCTTCTCGGGCAAGAAGACAAACATATGTCGTTATATTGACCTGCCAACCACGCTCGAAGTCCAAGAAATTAATTAAAAAGTTACGGATCCAACGGTTATTAGTGATTTTGTAACAAATACTTAGAAAAGGCTTAATAACATAAACCTTTGCCTTTTATTTTTGCATAAATAACCTTTACGCAGCGTGTAATGTGAAATGGATGGAGAACTTATTAAGGATAACTTAAATTCATTAATTTTCTTAATGTTGTATAAAAGATAAACTACACTTTTTAAACTACTCTTGATTATGAGAAGCATGACAATCTATTAGAAGATAATGGTTGAATTAACTTAAGGGTTTTGTTCGAATGGTGTTCTGTACCGTATCTAAGATAAGTATATCCGAGATAGTTGGTAGGTAATACGGTTTTGATCAATTTAGAGTTATGTCCTACTGATTATTCCGAAATTTGGTTGTTCCGAGTTGTGGTGGGGTGTACTCGCATAAACACTCCGATCTTTGAAGTCGATGCTTGATGGAGTTAATGCAAATAAGTGATAATTAATGCGCACTTCTCCTTGGAATAAATGCAAGATTTATAGGTTTGGGAAGCACTTGGGTGTCATCATCCAACCATTGGTTGTGGAGGTGCATAGTGGGTCGTGTTGGATGAACGCTTATGGGCTTGGCCGTTGAAGGCCCAATCGGTTGGCCTTTTATGCAGAGAGGGGTGCAAATAGTATGCGTGTAATTTCTCCATAATTGATTGCCCCCAAGTCGGTTTGGCATGTTAGTGGCAAACTAGACTTTGAAATATGTGTAAAAAGTGAATCGTTTTAAGTGAGATTGGAGAAAAATAGGCGTATTCGGACTTTCTTACCGATCTTGTAGATGATTCAAACCGAATCAGATCACCGATTTTTATCGATGGTTTGAAGTTAAAATGTACTACCGATCTTTGAAGATGGTTGATGCCGAATCAGACTACCGATCTTTGAAGATGGTTGATGCCGAATCAGATTTACCAATCTTTGAAGATGGTTGATGCCGAATCAGTACTACCAATCTTTGAAGATGGTTGATGCCGAATCGTACTACCGATCTTTGAAGATGGTTGAGTGTTGGTGACGCTTCATTTTAATATTATTTTTTTTTAAATGAGCATTAAATGCTCGTGTTGATCGATGTGACCGTTTCACGCACTCGAGGCGTCTTTTCAATGATGACTTCCTCGATTCTTGTGTCGCTTCGATTCTCGATTGAGTGCGTCGCTTGAATGAATAGTATGCGGCCATATCTCGTAACCCTATAAATACAAGCGAGGGTAATTCATTTATCTTTTTAGTTTCTTTTCACGCACTCAGAGCTACCGATTTCGTGGTTTTAAGTTCGCCGAGCTCGCGCTCCTTCGATTTCGACATCAAATCTCTGCATTTTTCTCAAGACTTTCTTCCGAGGTTAGTGTTTCTATTGGAATTTACTTTTTGTTGTGTTTTTGTATAATTTATTCTTCGTTGCGCTTCGCTTTTTCAATTCCACCGGCCGAGATCTAGCCTCACCGCCATCTTTTTTTGCCGGGATGAAATTTTGTCGAGTTGGGTTCCGACCTTGTTCGTGAACCCAACATCTTCTTATGATTTTATCTCGATAGCTTGCCCCCATTTCCCGTAGGTAAATCGGCGAAAACAAAGCAGCATAACTCGCGCACAAACGCTCCGACTTATAGACCAAGCCGAGCAAGCTCGCAAGTCTAGAGGCCACGACATCGGAAAGCTAATGGCATCTAGGACTCGATTCTAATCCTTTAGATAGGAGAGAATGGCTGCACTGAAATACGAGGAAGAAATGTCTTAGGCCTAGAGGAAGTGATAAGAGAAGAGCTTCCGACGAAGAATCGCCCACCCTTCCGCCCCAATAATCCGAACTCAGAGGCTCAAATGGATGTGGATTTAGATCCGAGCTCTTGAGACGATTCGATCTTCGATTCGAGTTCGGAATCCGATCTTGAATCGGATGGAAGAAAGGTTGACGACCATACTTTGACCCGTAAGAGGAAAATATTGGTGAAGATGGAAGAGGTAAAGAACCGGAAGATACTGGTAGTTTCGAGTCGTTATACGGGTATGAAGATTAGGGGTTAACAACGCCGACCTCCCGTAGTTTCCCTTCTGGGCTCGCCCGTGATTACTCCCCGGTATCCGAGAAACTTCAGAATACGCACTCGCTTATTGACTCGAGATCGACATCGCAATTATTCAAAGAGGCTTTATGCAAAAGATCCGTAGCGTGGCGTGTCTTTGGAATGGAAAAAGCGAGCATGTGGCCACTTACCCGCATTCTCTCAAGTTTATTGTTTCATCGGACGACTTTAGCTCACATGCGCATCCGTCCTCCATTCACGACTTTTCAACGATCGGTTTGGCGAGTTAGAAATAGCCCCATCTCAACTTCACCCCAATGCTTGGGCATTCGTGACGAGCTTTTGAGTGGTATGCATTCATCTAGGTCGGCCCCTTTCCTTCAACTTTTCTTGCATATGTTTCAAATAAACAAAAGGACCGAGAAGAACAGCCGCAAACCACGCACGCTTAGAGCATTATGCCCTCCGATCCGCACTCAGAATCAAGGTTTTTCGCCATATTCGAGAAAGTTTGAAGTATGAATGGAAGAATAAGTTTTTCTGGGTCGAACCGGTGTTGCCAGTTGTGGTAGACCGAGTTGGGACATTTAATGCCGAAAATGACATCGTTCTCACCACCAAGTTTCCTCTTGGTTGGACCCGACGAGATGAGACGAAAAGGCATTCCGTTGAAAAGAATCAGTTGAAAGAGGAGGATCAGAATACCTTGAAAATGCTCCAATTTATTGCAGATCGGATCGTCACCAACAACGAGAATAGGCCGACTCTGTGGGGTTTCGATACCAAGTTGTTGGTGGCATCCGTTAAATTTGAACATGTCGAGAAAGCTTTAGGTCGGTTTTAAAACGTTTCTCTTAGTTTATTTAAATATGTTTGCTGTTTTTAAATATCCACGATCTTGATTTGCATAACATTTTTAACATAATTTTGCAATCTTAATCTTGCAGATAGCATGGCCCCGAGACGGAATATGTCGGCTTTGAAAGCCTTAGCACTTAAAGAAATTACCCCTGTCATGCCGCAAGTTGGAAGTAGCGGCGGGGTTCTAGCTGAGGGAAACTCTCCCGCAATTGTCACTTCGGCTGTGCCCATCACCGTGGTTAATCCCGAGGGGGAAGAGGAAGAGGAAACTCGGCCATTGAAACGAAAAAGGAAGCAACCATCTGGTCGACTTCCTCCTAGGTCCAAACCTCAAGATCGGAGAAAATGTGATTGATCCGAGCGACCATTCAAGAAAGCACAAAAACATAAGCCTATCGCGCTCCCTTTGATCCACGGGCATACATGGACCTCAAGACCGAGGAATTCGTGTGACCCTTCGGAGTTTCACTCTCGGTTTTTTCCAGGATGGTCGACTTAGTGAGGGAGGATAAAACGGCTGCAGCCTTTAAAAATTAAAGGTATAGTTTCGGTTTTCAAAACTGACCTACCCGGACTTCCAACTTTTTTTTTATACTTATGTATTTATCTATTTGTACAGATCTTGAAGCCAAGCACGAAGTCACTCGGAAAGTTTGTAAGTCCACTTCTGGCTGATCTCGATAAATCTCAAAAAGATGTGGAACTCTACAAGCGGATGGTCAAGATTTGGAATCTAAGCGTCTACAATTTGAGGTAGAAAAGAAGCAACTGAGGCCGAAAAGAAGCAACTTGAGGCCGATCTGAAGCGCATAAATGAAAAATTTGAAAAGGTGCCGTCGAGCTTCAAGAAAAAGATGCTAAGATCGCGGAGTTGATGACTTCGACCTCGACAAATAACTTTCCGAGCTTCAAGAGCAAATTGAGAAACTTTCGCGCTCTAAATGTTGAAGCTCCGGAAGATCGGAAGAAGGCTATTCGGATGGGTCAAGATGGCATTGTCGAAGCTTTCAATAACGCCTTGACCAAGTCGGCGTAGTTATTCCCGACTTTGTTGCCGATCGTGATATTTTTAACCCGAGTACGGGGTTCATGATGGTCATATTGTTGAGTTTGACCGGAATCCGACGAAGTGTCAAGGATCGTTTATCCGAAAGATGTGTAATTTGTTAATTTTCATCTGTTTTTTTGAGATCGAGGTCCTACAGAACCGGTATTTTTGTAATGATATCTCTATATTTAACTCGTCATATTTTTGGCTTCCTTTGTGGCTACGTTTTTATCTCGGATATCTCTTTCCTTCTACTTTTAAACAAGTTTAACATCCGAAAAATAGCGGTATTGATTGAATGCTTTAGCAAAGCAGTCTATATTAAAACAAGATCGAACTAGAATGCCTTAGCAAAGCAAGTCTATATTAAAACAAGATCGGAACTAGAATGCCTTAGCAAAGCAAGTCTATATTAAAACAAGATCGGAACTAGAATGCCTTAGCAAAGCAAGTCTATATTAAAACAAGATCGGAACTAGAATGCCTTAGCAAAGCAAGTCGTATTAAAACAAGATCGGAACTAGAATGCCTTAGCAAAGCAAGTCTATATTAAAACAAGATCGGAACTAGAATGCCTTAGCAAAGCAAGTCTATATTAAAACAAGATCGGAACTAGAATGCCTTAGCAAAGCAAGTCTATATTAAAACAAGATCGGAACTAGAATGCCTTAGCAAAGCAAGTCTAACTGTAATATTTCTTGAGTTTGGTGGCGTTCCAAGTTCTTGGGATCGCCTTGCCTTCTAAGGTTTCTAGCTCGAAAGCGCCATTTCTGTTTTTGTCGTGACTCGATATGGACCTTCCCGATTCGGTGCTAGCTTGCCCTCTGCGATGAATTTTTCATCCAACATCCGCTCTTCTCAAGACGCGAGGTCGCCGATGTCAAACTCCCTTGGGACGACTTTACGATTATAACGGGTAGCTATTCTTTGTTTGTTGATGGCTTCTTTGAGGATGCATGATCCCGATTTCATCTACCAGATCTAGTTCTTCTCGTAAAGCTTGCTCGTTGTCTTACGGTGATTTCGGATTGAAGTTCTCCAAGATAATTCTCCGATTTCGATTGGGATGATGACTTTCGCTCCCATATGATAATCGGAAAGGTGTTTCTCCCGTGGAGCTTTGAGGAGTTGTTCTATATGCCCACAAGACATAAGGGAGTTCTTCAACCCAATTTCCTTTGGCATTGTCTAACCTTTTCTTCAATCCGTTGAGAAGTACTTTGTTTTCGCATCGCTTGACCATTTGTTTGGGGATGTTCCACCGACGTGAATCGATGTTTGATTTTAAGATCGGACATCAACTTCCCGAATCCTTTATCCATGAATCGAGTTCCATTGTCCGTGATTACCACCTCGGGCACCCCGACCGTAATTATCTCTTTCGGAAAAAAGAGATGCGAGTTCTTTGCCTTAATAATAGATAGTGGTTTGGCCTCAATCCATTTAGTAAAATAATCAATCGCCACAATTAAGAATTTATTCCTCCCCGGGCTTTTGGAAAAGGTCCTAGAAGGTCTATCCCCACCATGCAAAAGGCCATGGGGAGGAGAGAGTTGTGAGACCGGTAGGAGGTGCAATGTGAACGTTTGCGTGAATCGCAATTCGGACATTTCTTCACATAGTTCCTTGCATCGCCTTCAATGGTTGGCAAAAGTATCCCGCCCTTAACACCTTCCCGGCTAAGGATCTACCACCTAAATGTTGGCCACATATTCCTTCATGAATTTCCATTAACACATATTCACCTCGACCGCTCTAGACATTTCAATAATGGTGCGAGAGAGTGCCTTCTTGTAAAGTCGTTTCATTGAAAAGCGCAAAGATCGCCGCTTTTCTTGGACGATCTTGGCTTTGCGCAGGATCGGAAGGTTCCGTGCCCGACATGATGTAATTCAAGATAGGAGCAATCCATGTTTGATCTTCATTTATCACGTACACTGATGACATCGAGTGTAAATCGTCCCCAAAACTAGGTTTGCTGAGGATCTCTTGTATAACTGACCGGTGATTTCCAGTAGTTTTGGTGCTTGCTAATTTGGATAGAACATCGGCTCGAACGTTGTTTGTTCTTGGGACATGCTTAACCTCGGCGAAATCAAATTCGGTCAGGAGTTTCTTGACATGATTCAGGTACTTTTGGAGGATTGGCTCTTTTGCTTCGTACTGCCCCCCGATCTGGGAGACCACGAGGAGTGAATCCGTATGGAGATTTAGCCGAGTGATACGTAGATCTGAAGCCAAACGTAGGCCAGCAATGCATGCTTCGTATTCAGCTTGATTATTTGAAGTTGTAAATTTGAAAGTGAGTGACAATTCTATAATCACTCCAGAAGGACTTTCAAGGATAATTCCGGCCCCACTCCCTTTGGGATTGGAAGAGCCATCGACATGGATCGTCCATACTTCATTCTCGGTCTGCCAAGTCATTTACGCTACAAAGTCGGCTAACACTTGAGCTTTCATTGCCGATCTTGATTCATATTTGATACGAATTGGACGGACTCATCGCTACTTTATTATTCTTCCCGAAAGGTCCGGACGATGTAGGATTTTATGCGATCGGATGGTTTGTTCGAACGACAACTTGGTGAGAAACAAAATAATGTCTGAGTCGCCGAGTAGCTATTACTAAAGCCAAAGCTATTTTTTTCTATTTTTGATATCGGAGTTTCGCCCTTGTAAAGCTTTGCTCACAAAGTACACTCTGCTCATCCTCTTTTGTTTCCGGACCGGTCGCTTCTAATGCTTCCTCAGATATTGAGAGATACAAATATAATACTTCCTCAGGCTTAGGTCGGGTTAATATCGGAGGTTCTGATAATATCTTTTTTAACTGGGTGAGTGCCTCATCCCGTTCTGTGGTCCAAATAAATTCAGATTCCTTTTTTAAAAGTTTAAAAAGGGGTAGTGATTTAAAAGCAGCATTTGAGATGAACCGAGATAGAGCTGCAATCATGCCGTTAAGTTTCGAATTTCTTTCTTGGTGTTTGGGGTTTTCATCTCCATCACCGATTTGCATTTGTCCAGGTTTGCCTCAATCCTCTTTCGGTGAGATAGAATCTCAAGAATTTTCCGGCTTTGACCCCAAAAGTGCATTTCTCCGGATTTAATCTCATCCTGTTTTTCCTTATCTCTGAAAAAAGCTCTTTGAGATCGGTAACATGACGATTTGCTTGCTCACTTTTTGCAATCATATCATCTAAGTATACTTCTACATTTCGCCCGATCTGGTTTTTGAAAACTCGTTCATCATTTCTCGACACGTTGCTTCTCGCATTTTTGAGACCGAAAGGCATAACTCGGTAACAAAAATTTCCGTTCTCAGTCATAAAAGCAGTTTTCTCTTGATCGGGGGGAAACATTGGGATTTGGTTATATCCTGAATATGCATCCATGAATGATAATAAACCAAATCCCGATGCATGATCGACTAGTCGATCAATGTTTGGAACCGGAAAAGCATCTTTAGGACATGACCTATTAAGATCGGTATAATCAATGCACATGCGCCATTTTCCATTTGATTTTTAACAAGTCTGTGGTTTGAGAGCCAAGTAGTATATTTGAGCTCAGTTACAAAATTAGCTTTAACTAAATCGTCTACCGCCTTGGCTGTTGCTTCCGTCTTCTCGATATTCTGAACCCTTTTGCGTTGAGCAACCCACTTTGCATCAGGATATATTGACAAATGATGGCAAGCGACTTGTGTGGTATACTGTGCATGTCTTCACCACCAAGCAAAGAGATCGGCGTGTGTTCCTTAAGCACCGGGTTAATTCTCTTTTTATTTCGTCTGGTAGGTCTGCACCGATCTTGACCGTTTTTGTTGGATCATCGCCCAACATTACTCTGATGAATTCCCGTCCGGTTTTGGTCGTTTCGCCTTTTTACGAATGAGGATGCTTTGAGTCTTTGTCTTTCTCTTCGTCCGAGAGCTCGAGGATCAAGCGTGCGTCTAAATCCATTACATTTACCTCTCAAAACTTCACTTTCTTCTTTTGCACGCGTATTCTTTGATGCAAGTTCGCTTTGTCTCTTGCAGAAATTTCAGCTTTGAGAAGGAGGTAATAGCATCTTTCGGAAGATTCTAAATCGGCATTGATAGTTACTACCTCGTTATTTTGAGAGTGAAACTTCATTTTCAGATGTACAGTAGAAGTCACCGCCCCGAGTTTCCCCAAAGTCGGCCTCCCAATGATGCAATTGTAGATTGATGAGCAAGGTAATACCATGAATTTAACCGGAATTGTCCGAGATAAAGGTTCCTCTCCAAAGGTAACCCTTAAGTCTATGTAACCCATCGGTCTAGTTCGTGAACCATTGAATCAGGAGAGGTCCGTTCGTGATAGGAAAAAGTTCCCTTGGTGTAATTCCAATTTTTCTAGTACATCGAAGAACATGATGTCACAAGAGCTGCCTTGGTCAATTAAAATTCTTCTTATCTCTTTCTCGGCCATTACTGCTGAGATTAACAGTGGAATGTCTTCGTTTACCTTCCCGTTTAGAAGATCGTCATCTCCAAATGACAGCGGGGGACGAGTTGCTAATGGTTGTGCCGATGATGTAGATGCTACACATTGAATTTCCTTCCACTTTCTTTTGATTGTTCTTGCTGTAGCTCCTTGAACTTCACCACCTGAGATTACCATTACCACAGGTCGGCCTCTACTCCTTCGAGTGTCTGCCTCTTCCTTATAATCTACGATTTCTTTCCCTCTTACTTCGTCAACCTCTTTCTCTTGTTTGATGCTTTTTTCTTGTTGGAATGGCTTCTTGACATACTGCCCGAGCTTACCTTTTTTGATAAGGTCTTCAATGTCGTCTTTTAAAGCGTTGCACCGATTTGTGTCATGGCCGGCGCTTTGGTGATAACGACAAGATGCTTGTTGTTCCTCATTCCCGGCCGTTGGGGAATAGGATCGGGATACCTTATGTGTTTAAACTCATTGTTCTGACATTCTTGCAAGATCTTCTCCTTTCCACATATGAGTTCGGTGTAGTCTCGATGTCGCCCTTGTCGAGGTTTGAATTCCCTAGATGGCCCGCCGGTCTGGAATCTCCGAGGAATTTCAATATTTGGATTTGACTTTTCGACTCGAGGTCGGCTCTCTTTGGTTTGGTTTGCTACGCTTTTCACAAAGAACTTGCTAGCTTCATCGCCTTCCTCATGGTCGATGTACTTTCTGAAAGACGGAGGAACTCTCCTAAAGTTGAGGTTGGTTGATGCTTACGTCAATTTGGAATAAAGTGCCTCTGCGTAAACCCTGGGATAGGAAATACAGACGAAATTCCTCATTCAACCCATGCACCTTTCCGGCCTCAGTGTTGAATCTTGCAATATAAGACCGGATAGATTCATCATCGGCTTGGTGGATTGCATGCAACACCATCCATGATTTCGCCTTACCTTCGAATGTGCGAAGCTTGCCGAGAATAACTTGGAAAGTTGTTCCCGAGGAAGAGATTGAATTTCTTAGGGATGTCTCTCGAACCATAAACCTGCAGATTTTTCAAGGGTGAGGGAAAAAAGTCTACACATGATCTCACCTGGAGCATTCCGATATTGCATCATGGTTTCATAGTACTCTAAATGAACATCTGGGTCTCCGAGTCCGTCATAAATTTTCAAGTGTTCGGGAGGTTTCTCTAAACCTCTCGGGAATAGGAAATAATCTATTTCCAAGTGAGAACCCTCTTCTCGGTGGTTGCAATTCCTGTTTCTTCTCCTGGTTTCTAGTTTTGCGAGGTTGGTAATTGGAATGATGTTGTTTTCTTTCCGGGGCTCTCTCTTTATAGTAGTGATGTCCGCGCCTTGGAGGACTTTCTCTGCTCCTAGACCGTTGTCTGCGTGGCGAGGATGATGCGTTAGAAGAATCTTCTTCGCCAGAGTCCTCTATATTTCTAAGAGTTGCCCTCGGCTCTTCTCTTCCTCGTCTTCTAGGTGGAGATCGATGATAATGACGTCGTCTCGGAGGAGAACGATGTCGTCTTGAGCTCGTGGTTCTTAGGGTTGCTCGAGCTCGTCTATCGGGTTAATCGGGGATCATATCGCCGCGGAGAACCCCGATCCGCAATATCTCGGGCCCGATAACCCGCAACCTCGGCTTCTAATTCAAATGCGAGGCTCGCTCGAGATGCTTCATTATGCTTGATTTAGAATTTGAACAAGCCGTTGTAAAGTGTTTCTTGGAGCGGGAATAATCGTAGGAGGTGAAGGAGCTCGATAAGAGGTTGACTCTCTGTTATTGACATTTTCGATAATAGATTAGAGTTGTTATCGCAACCCCTCCGGGTTCCTTCATCTTGTGATCGGATGATACTTGCTATCCGTACCGGTTTGTGATTCGGGATCCATGATTGATCAAAAATAAAAAGATAAAGTTTTTAATGAGTTCGGGAAAGCTCCCACCGTGGTCGCCAATGTTCTGCATCGTATCTAAGATAAGTATATCCGAGATAGTTGGTAGTAATACGGTTTTGATCAATTTAGAGTTATGTCCGGTGATTATTCCGAAATTTGGTTGTTCCGAAAAGTGTGGTGGGGTGTACCGCATAAACACTCCGATCTTTGAAGTCGAGAGTGATGGAGTTAATGCAAATAAGTGATAATTAATGCGCACCTCTCTCCTTGGAATAAATGCGATTTATAGGTTTGGGAAGCACTTGGGTGTCATCATCCGAACCATTGGTTGTGGAGGTGCATAGTGGGGTCATTGGATGAACGCTTATGGGCCTTGGCTGTTGAAGGCCCAATCAGTTGGCCTTTTATGCAGAGAGGGGTGCAAATAGTATGCGTGTAATTTCTCCATAACAAATGGTAACATTAAAATGGTTGAATAATTGGTCGAAATTTGCTTATATTTTGTTCCACCAAACTGGAATACTTTTTTATTTATATTTAAGTCTAGGGGAGTAATCTAATATTTTTTGCCATCTATCTTGTTTGTTCATAAAGTATATGACTTACAACATGGACAAACAAGATTGATAGCGAAAAACGTTAGAGGACTATTTAATAGTTTTATATATTTTAGAGACTAAGTAGAAGAGATAGCGATGATTTAATGATAGTCTCTACAAAAATACATGTTACCTTTTAGTTCATTTTAATATAATCAACTTTTTTTCTCACCAAAAAAAATTATAATCAAGTTTTTCATGCATTTTGTTAAAAAAAAAGTTTGGGTTTTGGTTTTCCCACTCGCCCTTCTACTCAAAACATACCCCATAAGGGTGGGAAATGACCAAAAGACCATTAATGAATGGCCAAAGCGTTTTATTGACACACACACCCTATTGTACGTAATTTAACAGGTTCGAATGACACCAATCGCACATATTCGTATAGCCTTGTTTGAACACCCTATTTTATATTCCGTTCGAACAGTCTCATTCGAGTTTGTTAAATATGGACCCTCACACCACATTCACCAATATTCCTTAACACTGATGCATGTGTTCGAACGTGTTCGAACCGTCACTAATCACGTCATGCAAAAGCGTTTCACGCGAGGTTATTTTTGGAATAAAATTGGTTTGTGGTGTGCGATGAGTAGGGGCAGGAGGAAAAACAATATGCAAAAATTTTTTATGCACATTTTTTCTCCTTTTCTCTAGCCGGCCCTAGTTTTGTTCCATTTTCTTTCTAACTTTTCTTCTCCTTCATCCATTGGAGAGGGGTGATTTTGGGTCATTTTTCGATCCAGAATCACCCCTCAACATCGTTTTTTTCTCCTTTAATCTAAAAGTGTTATTCACATAATTTTGAGTTTTTTGTGTGTGAATTTGCCGTCTAAGTGTGGCGCTGTTGTTTTGTTTGTCGTCTTGTGCGGTGTAGTTTGTTTTTCCCGTCTTGTTACGAAGGTTGTTCCGTTCGAATTGATAATTCCACTTCGACTCACTACAAATTCAACTAATGAAAACTTTTTTTGACATGAAATTAATGAAGACTTGGTCGTCAACAATTTTGTCATTTTTGTAGGCAATTTACCGTTTTATGCTATTAACTTGGATGTTGTGAACTTGTTCGTAGATTCATCCTTTTCATTTTTAGCAATATGGAATTTGTTTTGTTTTTGGTGTAATCCACCGATTTGAACAAGGTTGTCCAAACCGTACCGGACCGGGCGGTTCAATCGGGAACTGGACCCCTATCCGCTCCAAGCGAATCTGAAAATTGGGAATTGAACTGCATAACTGGCTAAAAATCGAGAACCGGGCAGAAAACCGGGAAACCGTACAGAAAATCAGATTTTTTTATTTTTTTCTTAAAAAATGGTATACAATGTTGATTTTTGGAAAAAAAAAGTGATAAAAGATGCTGATTTTTGGTATATGTGATATTTTTTATCCTTTTTTATAATTAAATTGATAAAATAAAGAAATAAAGAAATAAAAAATAAAAAATAGATATGTACACTAATATTACTATGAGAGTACTTACATTGTAGTATTTATGATAGATGAATATTATTATTTTATTATATCTTATTATGATTCTTTTTGTTTTTTATTCTTTATATATTGTAAAAAAAATATATTAAGTAATCTATTTAATTAGTTCGGTTTGACACCGATTCAACTGGTTGAATCTCAAAACCCCGAATCGCTACCACTTTTGGTTCAATGTCCCGTCCGATTTTGATTACCTTGGATTTGAATGAACGTTTTTGAGTCAAAAATCAGAAAAGAAACATGGTAACATTAAAATGGTTGAACAATTGATCGAAATTTGCTTATATTTTTTGCTCCACCAAACTTGAATACGTTTTTACTTATATTTAAATCTAGAGGAATAATCTAATATTTTCTGTCTCCTACTTGTTTGTCCATAAAGTATATGACTTACTTACAACATGGACAAACAAGATTGATATGGAAAAACATTAGAGGACTATTTAATAGTTTCATATATTTAATTTAGAGACTAAGTAGAAGAGATAGCGATGAGTTAATGATAGTCTACAAAAATGTGTAACCCACTTCCCATTACTACCTCGCTCTCAAGACACCACTAGCACCTATATCGCGAACCCCATTAGAGGAGGAGAGTGTAAGTAAAATATTTTCTCATCATCTATGATTCTCATCCTTGTGATTCAATAGGATAGCCTGCTTACTAATTGTATTTGCTTCTTAAGCTCAACGCTTGAGGAACTTTGCTCTGTACAAGACATCAGATCGAGTATACCTATCTCCCGTAGTGACCATCGATGGGACATGAGATGCCTTGAGAATGAGTACTTCGAGTCAATGAGCTCACGAAATAAAGCTTTACTCGACACACACGCTGAGACATGTTTGGTTGGAGATAAAGGGTCGGTCACATTGCAGCATAATGACTTTAGGTGTCCAAATATGCGTCCGACTTATGATACTAAACAATAGTTTAGTAATTGTTACTAAATGAGTATAATAGATTTTTTCCCATCAAAAAAGCGCATCTTATACGTGTTTTAACCAACGCTTTCATTTACCTCTTCATCACCAAGAAAACTAAATTATGGCTAGTATGTACTCAATTACCATTGCATTGTTGTATCATAGTCACCGAAATTTTTTGTAACTATTACTAAGGAAGACCTTAGTATCATAAGTTGTTGCCTCCAAATATATATGTGGTACAAACTTGGAAACCGTGGACTAACTTTCAAATTCACGGTTAATTCAGTTCAATTTATGATCACCCTATTAAACTGAATTAATTACAAGTTCGAACTGTCTCAACGAGCAATCGTATATGTGTCACAAATTTCGGGAGTCCAAATATCTTTTCTCAATGTGAATAGTAAACATGATAAGATCATTTACATGGTTTAGTGTGTGTTTGGTCCTTTATCTTTGGCCTTGATTTCATTTTGGTCCTTTATCTTTTTTTTTTCTCGTTTTGGTCCTTTATGTTTCAGTTTTGTGTCAATTTGGTCCTTTTTTGTAGTTTTTCGTCCAAAATGACACAAAAAGGACCAAATTGACACAAAAAAGGACCAAATTGACACAAAAAGGACCAAATTGACACAAAAGCTGAAACATAAAGGACCAAAACGAGAAAAAAAAAAGATAAAGGACCAAAATGAAATCAAGGCCAAAGATAAAGGACCAAAACAGTAATTTAGCCATAAATCAATTAATAAAAATACTGACTTCAATTTTAACTATATATCCTAAAATCTAATGCGGCTTGGCGCTAACTCCCGACAATGCTCGCAAGTTTTTTTTTTTTTTTGTTTTTTGTTTTTTTTTTGTCTTTCTTTCTTTTTTTGTCACTTTTTTTCCCACCCCCTCCATATACCTCATACCCCCATAAATATCCAAATAGACGAGATTATCCCTGATATCCAAACAATTCTCGAAAATACATCATAAATAGATAAATTCGTAGGCCAATTTTTTAGGTTTCCCAGATTTACCTTATTTTACGGTATTTCCGGTTTGTAAAATATGTTCCGGATTTACTGTAAAATGCGGTAAATCTAGGAATCCTTTAAACCCCTCCTCCGAATTTTCATACGTATCAGTCGGTGATCGAACCCATGACCAAATAGTTAAGGGTTTTCCTATTTTATCATGGGTTTTCCTTCAACCATGCATGATACCCGAGTGCTTCACTTTTTCATTGTATTGTTCTTTTTTTTTCGATAAGTAATTTCATTGCAAGGAGCACAAGGGGTGCCCATCCCTTACAATGAAAGAAAAAAAATATACGAAGGATGTTCAATTTTTCTCTCTTATTATGGGTTCATTTTTTGTATTTGTCAACTGTGATATAAAATCTAATAAGTAGCTTATGCCATTAGGCAAATGAAGTTACTTTGCAAAATATAAAATCATCACACATGCAAACACTGCAAATCCAAGCACACAAACACCAAGAAGAAAGAAAAAGCTCGAAGGTGAAAAATAATTTCTGCATATTATTCAATCAATTATATTCATAATATGGATTGCAATTTTTTTGTATTTGTATTTAATGAATGTTGATAATTATTAAAGTTCTTTAGACTTTTTATTCTTATTTTATCTACGAAAGATGTTCAATTTAAATGTCTTTATTAAAGTACATTTTAAATTTATAATCTTTTTTATATTTAATTAATATTTATAATTTAATTTTTTATTCAATTCAGTGTTGATAATTTTTATTCAAATATTTCTATAGCTTTCATTCAAATGTAGAAGTTTGGTAAAATATAATAATAAGTTTTTGAAAAATTAAAATACGTAAAGTTGAAAATTAACTCTTATTTAATTTATAGTTTTAATTTAATTTTATCTACGGGAACTTCAAAATACATTTACAATAGATCATCAATCGTACTCTTTCAACTTTTTATATGTGCTTATATTTTATTGATAATGTCCATCAAATCCATCACGATATCACGTATTTTACTTTCTATTTTATTGTCTTCTTTATTTTGGTCATTTTGCACCAACGGGTATTAAATCTTTTCTTTAATTAGTTTTTATATTTTTATCTTTCTTTAATATTCAAGTACATGCAGTGTTGCTGCATTGACTCCGTGTGGGAATTTCAGCCACATTTACAATAGAACCTTCATCATTTTCTTTCAACGAAACCTTCAGTCACATTTACGATAAAACCTCCATATTCTTTTTCAACTTTGTATAACTGCTCATATTTTATCATGAGTTTTCCTTCAACCATGCACGATACCCGAGTGCTTCACTTTTTCATTGTATTGTCCTTTTTTTTTTCGATAAGCAATTTCATTGAAAGGAGCACAAGGGGTGTCCATCCCTTACAATGAGAGAAAAAAATATACGAAGGATGTTCAATTTTTCTTTCTTATCATGGGTTCATTTTTTGTATTTGTATTTAATGAATGTTGATAATTATTAAAGTTCTTTACGCTTTTTCTTCTTATTTTATCTACGAAGGATGTTCAATTTAAACTTATTTTGCACCAGAACCTTTACATATAAATAACAACCCATTTGTTACACCTGTTAATCTTATTTATGTATTAACCCGTCCAGAGGACGGGTATTGAGGCTAGTTAACTTTAAGGCCTAAAAAAGAGTCTCAACTACATGCCCAAAAATCATGTACGTAGTTCCAAACCCATCATCCTCTTTTCTAACCTACCAACATAGGGTTACCGCTGCAACGAGATAAAAGAGAGACCTGAAATAAATAAAGACAGAGTGTTGCTTTTAGCGACATTGGCAAGAAGCTTTGTGTGGTAATGAATATGTTGTATCATACTTACAAGGCATTGGCGTCAGAAACATGCGGGGATTAAAGAAAGAAGAAAACTGTAGGGATCATTGATGACAATTAATAAGGGCAATGAAGGAAGAAAACTAGTTTTGTAACTGACAAAAGGTATAATCGATTTGGGTTCACCGTAAAAGATAGGAATCCCTGCTTCTCATGGAATCAATTTCCCAAAATAAATTAGATTTTAGAAGAGAAATCCAAATATGCTGAGAGAGAAAAAAAAAAAAGCAAAAGCACGAAAGGTAAAGTCAAAAGCGATTCCAAGCCCTCCCACCGCCAAAGCAAACAAGCTCTAAGAGCTTGTGAGACTCTCACTTTTAAGATATCACCCAAAACTACATCTATTTTACTAGAGAAAATGAAATCTGCTGGTCAGAGCAAATCAAAGGAGGCTAAAAATAAATTGAAAAAAAGGAAAAAGAACAAAGGAAGGATTGTATACTCATCTTAAGAAAACTTGTATACTACATTAAGAAAAAATGTTACAAGCTTCCTTCAATGAAGCAAATGCACAAAGTTGGTATTTCTTCATGCAAAGAGAATATCTTCATCCGCCCAACAAAAATATGAGCGAAAAATCAGTATGAAATTTGGTGAAATCAGACTCGAATGCTGATATTGCTAGTCGACTATATGCTAGCCGACGTAGAAAGTAAACCCAAGGTTTGTCAGCCTCTTCATTTGTTCAATCCAGATTTTAGTCAATGCGGGCCGGCCATTGGCAGTCACGTCGCGTATACACCATGGAGTATATTCCTAATTGCACTTATTTATTGACATCTCAGTTTTGTTCCAAATGTGTAGAAGCTTGCACACCTATTACTTTGGTGTCATGCTTTCTCTTACTTCGGCTTCGCCTTGATCTGGATGTTCTAGTCTTTGTAGAATGCTTGGTCCTCTGCTCTTGTGTGCCAATTTGTACTTTCTCATTACTTGGGAGCTCGGGAAGAGCATCTGGCCATGGTGTACGTTTTGAGGGGACGTTGATGTCCAGAGGAGGGTCAATTATCCATCTGCATGAAAATGCATCAAATGGTCATGAATATGCACTTATGCTAATAAATAGTATGCCAAGTTTTGAGAAGATAAAAACCCACGTTATATTTGCTGGAGGGGACACATTAAAGTTAACAAGCATACGAATTTGACTGATATGAACTGGTAAAAAGCTTCAAGACTTCCAGAAAAAAAAATTAAGGGAAAAACAGAGATATGCCAAGCATTTAGGAAATGATTTCAGTTTCTGAGGAAAGTAATAACTGGTATAGAAGAACTTCATAAGCCATAAGAAATATCAAACGACTTAACAAAGAACTGAAGCTAAGAAATACATAAGAAGGTCAACTCACTCATTAGTGAGATCTTTTGGTGGACGTTCCCATATATCAATTGTTTGTTACAGGTCAGTTACAGTAAATCATATATATATAAATAGGTAGAATAGAAAAACTACTTAGTTAAAGAGGTTGGAAGGAAGCAAGGGTAAAAGGGAGATGTGATTTGGATTCGTTAGCAAGAGTAAACAGGCCATGCCTCAGTTGTAAGAGGAAAGTATTCAATAAAATCATGCCATTAATTTTAATACAAGGGCTGTGAGAGATTCCTGTCACATTTCACAAAAAAAACAGCCCCTTTGTCAACCTTAGAAATCTCCAAACATAACAGAAAATTAAAATATCCCTCCCTTGCACCATCTCTTGAAGGTGCAAAAAAGTGAGCCTATCCATGTTATTTAGCTCAAACTTTTTGTCGTTTCTCATTGAGATAATCTGGCAGGAATTATTCTCAGCTCAACTCAATTTGAGAAGTAAACTGTATTTGTTTGGTTACTAATTACAATCCTCAGACTTCCCGGTAAACTATATGAACATGTAAGCATTTTCTTCATTACCATTACCTCTGCTTTAAAACGAAGCTTAAAAACCTGGTTTCAATAAACACAACTGAAAAATCAAAGTTGACAGTTTTTAATAGTCAAGGACCTTACAACTACAATTTATATTCTGCATTTGGTTACTGTTCATTGTAGTGTTTATTTTCTTTTGGTATTAACTTAGTGAAGAACTATAGAAAAGGACTCAGAATATTCTTGTCATATTGTGAGGCACCCTATGAAGCAAGGATACTTCAGAACTATAGTGGACATTGGGATATTTCTAACTGAATTTTACATTTTTTCCTTCTAATTTTTAAGCTCATATGAGAATACTGTCCCGTAAGTACAGCTCATATGATAGCTGTAGGGACATTTAATATGTTGGGGCATGGGTTCAAACCCGGTACCCATCTTCAAACCAGTTTACACATATCAATGAAATCAATAAATTTTGTTACTCTTAATACAATTATTTCCTTTCACCTATAATACGTAATAATTTATTCATTTCATCTATTTCCCTCTTTGCAATAAATACTTAAAGGCATTATTGACAAAACAATAATAAGTTTTGCATTGAACTTTGAAAATGACAAGTAAATATAAACAAATTTTTTTCCACAAAAGCAACAAGTAATAAGGAACGGAGGGAGTAACTTGTAACATTTTCTTTTGTTTCTAATGATCATACTTGATTTACGATTTGTTTTTATGTAAATAATCTCTAATACTAATTTTATATTGTAAAATAGTTGCGTCAATGTCCTATAATTTTAAAATCTGCAATTTACCTGTGTCCTTATTATAATGTCTTCTGTCATATTGTGATTTCTAGGATACATACAACACATAAATGTAGCAAAATATTTGATGGACAATGATGCAAAGATCTTAAGTCAACATTAACAATAAAACATCCAAACTCGGGAGAATATTCTGATTGAAATATGCTCTCTTACACATAGAGCAATAATTTCCATCTAAAAATCTGGAATGTACAATTTAATGCTATTTGGTCCTTTCTTCTAACTGTCCAGCTAAGAAAGAAAAATAACATTACTCGTGAGTGACGTAATTTCTGCGGTTCAACGGGAAACTGAATCTCCAATAAGAAAGAATAATTGCGTAAAAAGTTATCTCACTCTCACAGCTCAGGAAAGTTGCGGGCCATTAATAGGGCGGAGAAAAAGCGAGAGAAAGGAATGTTGGCGATGAGGGATTGATGGACTTTTTTGAAATGTTCTTTTTATGTAACAGAACCGGCCTCCAATTTATTCGGGAGGAGCCTGTAGTCAACGCCGAAAAAGCCA